>CM070606.1:21935705-22464120 GCA_036346395.1 Hsuehochloa calcarea | reverse complement strand
GGCATCACACCATAATTGACACAACTATGACCTCGCACTACGGTTTCACAATAGTGGTCTCACACCACAATTCCATATATCATTAAGTCAAATTTATCATCACTGAATCATGTGATCGAGTGACATCACATAACTAAAGCATGTCTAAGCATAATATGCACTCATGTTGGTATTACAATAATGTCCAACTAAGATTACCCAACCTATGGTGTCCAAAGGTACATGTCAACATGTCGTTCACAATTGTTCAAGGAATTATACTGCTAAATAGGTATTTAACTATTCCCGAAAATAATTGATATAAAAATAGCAATGTATGCTAATATAAAACAATATAATTTTATAAAATTGGTATGACATGATCAAAGGCCTACGATTTGCCTTCGTTGAAGAGTTGAGATGCTTCAGTCGAGGTCCACGGGTCCAAGAACTATTTGAAAACGTCGAAATCTATACAAGCAAAAAGTGTCAAATAAATAAAATAACTCCAAATAACATCTAGAAATAACTAAGCTAGAACCAAAAGAAAGGTACTAAATTTAGATGGATTTAAACATTGAATCACTCGAATCTGAGCTCGAACGAAGGAGAACGGACTCTCTAAGGGGATTTGACTACGGTGGCTCAAGGAGGTTCTATCGGTCAAGGAGTTCGACTACTCAATGCGGTCAAAAGAAGAAGAAGGATTCATCGCTCGATGCTACGAAAGAAGGAGAAGGATTTGATTGCTCAACGCAATGAAAGAAGAAAGAAGGAAGAACAGGCACTAGGAGCTTACCAAAACTAAGAGAGAGGCTGGAGGAGGTGGATGGATGGCGAACAATGACGGAAAGCTCGCAATGAGATGAAGAAGGATGGTGTGGTCGCCTGGGAACTATTCGGCGGCGAGGAGGTCAAAGACGACGCGGGCTCCAGTCGACGGCGGTGAAACTCGAAGCACAACGAAATGAGGGTGTGAGAGAGAGAAGGGGAGAGAGTTGAGGAAACAACGACATTCAATGCGCACGTCGCTGAGGAAACAACGACATTCAATGTGCACGTCGCTGAGGAAATAACGACATTAAATGCACACGGTGCTGAAGAAACAATGGCATTTAATGCGCACGTTGCTAAGGAAACGACATTTAATGCGCACGATACTGAGGAAAAAGAGGGATGAAAGGGAAGGTGAGCAGGGGGCTGACAGGCAGGGCTGGTCAAAACTGAGAGACTGGTCGAAACCAAGAGGGTGGTCGAAGCCGAGAAGCGGTCGAAACCAAGAGGGTGGTCGAAACCAAGAGGATGGTCGAAACCAAGAGGATGGTCAAAACCAATAGGTTGGTCGAGACCACAAGGCTGATCGAGACCATAAGGCTGGTCGAGACCTAGAGGGTAGTCGACACCGAAAGGGTGATCGATACCAAGAGGGTAGGGTTAGGAACGGGGCGACGAGAATTCGGAACCACAGAGAAAGGGGATTCAAATACCAGAGAACTCCAATAAACTCAATGTTGGACCGAAAAGACGACTAGAGGGGGGTGAATAGGAGCACGCTCACTTTTTCACAAATAATGGATTCAACACAAATGTGAGACCCCGGTTTATCGGGCTTGTAATGCTTAACCCTCCACTTGGTCCTAGCATCACAAATCAGATAACCCGAGACTCGAGACATGTATACTTCCCAGAAATGCAGTATACATACCCCTTTACAAAATTCATGCATCAATTCCATTCATTCACATAGAACCGAAGCACAGCAATCAAACCAGAAGTAAAAATAATCAAAGGATAGCTATTACAAAAGATAGGCCAACCGGCCAAATTACATATAAATACAAGAATTGAACAGCGGAAGCAAAAGTGCCATAAGATGGCCATAAACAAAAGAGCCAATCAGTGTGCTTTTACCCTACAAGGCAACCGACCGGACTGCCAAGCTAGTCGTCGAACCCGCAACACATTTCGCAAAAGTGAGGCCCTTGGGGCTCACCTTCCTCCTCCGCAATAAATAGTTAAGCAAAGCAAATAAGTACAAAAATTGTACTCCGCAAGACTTACGTGTAGGATAACAGACCTATACCTATGCTACATGCAAGCTTATTTAAGTGGAGGCTGTATGTTTTATTTTCAGCACAAAGCAATCTTTATTTGCAATAATGTAGTACATTTAAAAGCAAGTTGATAAATTCTTTTTTAATGTTCAAATAACAGTAAATGACAACAAGATAACAGTAGATAGGTGATAACAACAATCCTGGAAGTGACTAAACCCATAGTCACCACAACAATAGCATGAATTACCCATTCATGCCAACCATGTCAAATTTTAATTAAAAAGGTTGTAGTCTAACTCTTGCAAAATCTAACCAAGCGTGTCCATAACCTAGGACGAGGCTATTCGAATAGTTTTATCCCTGCAGGGGTGTACCAATGTACCCACACGTCAGACCGCCTTTTTACCACATGATTAACATACTTCCTTTGGTATGCCGGCATAGCTAAGTCCTTCGAGACATTTTCAATATTATGCATTAACTATGAGCCGCCCGTATGGATAGAAACCCATACGTTGTGTCGGAGTCATCGTAAAGCCTCGGTCAACTACCCATCGCAGGTAAAGCCTTGGACAACTACGATGCCCCTCGAGGTGGAGAGCCTACCCGGAATCTCCACCACCGCACACCCAACACAAGAACACATATCATTTTTCACACAACACACACCACCCCCTCCTGCGACTCGGAGATAACACACGCCAAATTACTTAGTCAAGAGAGGTCCCATATCCCTCTCATGTGGTTAGCATGCAAAAATACTTGGAGAGTGTGACACAAGATGTTCGGTCCTTGTTGACTTAGGCAAGACATCCACAAACACAATAACCCACCATCCATCCTTTTCCCAAGTCTAAATCAATTTTTCATTTTCAGATTTTGTCTTTACAAAATAACCAAAGCACAAGTGCTGGACATAATGGAATAATAATTAGATGTGTGATCAAGATCATCGACTAAAATCGATGATCGCCCATTACTACCGAAACTAAGCATTTCTAAGCAATTTCAATTCGCAATCTACTAAGTGACAAGAGCTCGTCCATCGAACTCAATTCACAGCAAATAACTTAGGCTCATGGTAGTAGAGGATAATCAATTTCTACAGATTATGCAACTATAGGATACTAACCATAATTTAACAACAACATAGCAATGCATACATACAAGTTGAAATCAATATATTAGACTTGAAAAATACTGGGATTAACATGAACAAACTGCTTGCCTGATTGTTGTGGTTCAAGATGTTGCGGAGGATCACTTAATGATGAATCACGGCGGCCCGATCTTCCGATAGGTTCGATTTGGTTTGTCGCGAGGACGTTGACGCTTTGAGGCTTCCGACCAACAGATCGTCACCTCGCAATTCGCTACACCCGCACGCCTGTCGTTATCGACCACGCTTGCACGCGATCGACCTTACCAAGGTTATTGTTCCCGCAAGCAATCGAAGCAACTCACAAGAACAAGGTAGATGCAATCAATTGTATTGCGGATATGGATGAAGTTTACAAGTGGGGTTCCTCAAACCGATAATCCATAAACCGCAATTGGCGTAATAATCTAAGAAAACCCGCTTCTAAACTATGGCGCCATCGATATATATAGGGAACGTGAGGAGGTCGACCTAGGGTTGTGCGGTAGTGGGATGAAGCGTACACAACCCGGACCACCTCGTTACGCTTACAAGGTCTTATTAGTTTACAAACGGTGACGCACCTTGTGTTGCGATTTACAGTCGAAGATCCGGTCGTAGGATCGGTCCTAGGGTGGTCTTGAGGAGTCCATGTTATCTTTGGTTGTAGATTGTGTCCAACGAGTATCGTGGACGCTCGTCGAGATTGCTCCAATCGAATCAACTAGTCGTAGGTCTTCTTGTAGTGGTCGAGATCTTCTTGCAGTGGTCGAGACCTTCTTGAACCGGTCGTAGTCCTAGATTCCCGAGTACAAGTAAATCATCTCCATTAGGCAAAGATCATAGAGTTCTCAAATAATACACTCACCCTAGAAACGACTTTACTCGATCGATTAAGTGACGTGCTCTAGCTCTTGTCATAGGACCGTAGTTCAAAGACCAGATCTGGAGGGTCTTGTGTCGTATGCGTGTATCCGAAGGAGGGATGTCCTCATCATACTCCCCTCTTGAATTGGAGTCGTCCTCGACTCAAGCTCATCTTCTTCTCCCACGATGGTTTCAAATCGAATGTTAAATGTGGGGCTAACCCCAAAATCTACTGTAATTCTAATTGATATGCATTATCATTTATCTTCTTAATTATCTTAAACGGTCCTTCACTCTAGGCATCAACTTTGATTTTCTTAATTCTAAACCTATCCTTTCTCAAATGAACCCAAACTAAATCACTGGTTCAAATTTGATAACTTTCCTACCTTTACTTCCAAAGAACCTTATACCTTTCACCATATGCTCTATATTCTCTTTAGTGGTTTCATGTAACTTGAGAATAAATGCAAGACGCTTCTTAGCATCTAGATTAATTTTTTCAGAGGTCAGTAAAGGTAGTAAATCAATAGGAGCACGGGGTTAAAACCATACACTACCGAAATGGACTTATCTTAGTGGTGGAGTGTATCGACCTATTGTAAGCAAACTCAACATGCGGTAAACACTCTTCCCACATCTTCAAGTTTTTTTAAAAGCCCGCAACATGGTGGATAACGTGCGGTTGACAACCTCCGCTTGTCCATCGGTTTGGGGATGGCATGTAGTAGAGAACAGCAGCTTTGTCCCCAATTTACTCCAAAGTGATCTCCAAAAGTGGCTCAAAACTTCGTGATCACGATCCGAGACAATAGTATTGGGCACTCCATGTAAGCTTAATGATTTCCTGAAAAACAAATCAGCTATGTTTGTAGCATCATCGCTCTTGTGACAAGATATAAAATGTGCTATTTTAGAAAATCGATCCACTACTACAAATATACTATCTCTCCCCCTCTTTGCCCTAGGCAATTCTAAAACAAAATCCATAGAAATATCCTCCCAAGGGGCGCTAGGAATATGGAGAGGCATATAAAGTCCATGTGGAATGAGACGGGACTTAGCTTTGTTGCATGTAGTGCAATGAGCCACGCGCTCGATATCACGCCTCATCTTTGGCCAAAAGAAGTGGGTGGCCAGCACATCTTCCGCCTTCTTCGCTCCAAAATGCGCCATCAAACCTCCTCCATGTGCTTCCTCAGAATAACAAAAGACTAACAGCTAGCTAATGGAACGCATAGCTTGTTAGCACGATAGACCAAACCATCATTCAAAGACATAGTTATTCCATGTCTTCCTCCTTTACAATGTTCAAGCACTTCCTTAAAGTCCAAATCGCTGACATATAAACTCTTAATGGCCTCCAAACCAAAAATCTTATGGTCAAGTTGAGATAACATGGTATAACGCCTAGAGAGTGCATCAAGAATCACATTATCCTTACCTTTCTTATGCTTTATAACATATGGGAAGGACTCAATAAATTCTACCCAGCTAGCATGTCGCTTATTCAATTTAGCTTGACTTCTAATATGTTTTAGCGATTCATGATCCGAATGTATAACAAATTCTTTGGGCCATAGATAATGTCGCCAAGTTTGAAGCACTCGAACTAAAGCATACAATTCCTTATCATAGGTGGAATAATTCAAACTAGGCCCATTTAGTTTTTCATTTGAAATATGCAATGGTTTACCTTCTTGAATCAATACACCACCTATCCCAATCCCACCGCATCACATTCAATTTCAAAAGTCTTACCAAAATCGTGGAGTTGGAGTAGGGGTGCTTGGGTGAGCTTCTCTTTCAACAAGTTGAATGCCTTCTCTTGTGCAGTCCCCATTGGAAAGACACTCCTTTCTTTATCAATTCATTCAATGGTGCGGCAATGGTGTCAAATACAAGACAAAGCGCCGATAGAAGCCAAGAAGGCCGTGGAAGCTCCGCACTTGTGACACAAGAGTAGGCGCCGACTTTGGATGGCTACAATCTTTGTCTCATCCACCTCAATGCCCCGTGGTGTCACAACATAACTAAGAAATGCAACTCGATTGGTGCAAAAGGTGCACTTCTCGAGGTTACCAAACAAACGCGTCGTCTCTCAAAGCATTAAAAACAGACGTATATGATTTAAGTGTTGCTCATGTGACTTGCTATAAATCAAGATATCATCAAAGTAAACCACCATAAATTTTCCAATGAAAGGACGAAACCTCGCTCATCAAACGATAAAAGTACTAGGTGCATTAGTTAGACCGAAGGCATCACTAACCACTCATATAATCCGAACTTAGTTTTAAAAGCGCTTCCATTCATCTCCTAATTTCATTCTAATCTGTGGTAACCACTCCGCAAGTCAATCTTTGTGAAAATAATAGAACCACTCAATTCATCTAGCATGTCGCCTAGCCTTGGGATAGGATGACGATACCTTATAGTAATGTTATTAATGGCTCGCAATCAACACACATACGCCAACTACCGTCTTTCTTAGGAACCAAAAGAACTGGAACAAAGACAAGGACTAAGGCTTTCTCTTACGCACCACGGTCCAAAAGATCTTGGACTTGTCGCTGAATTTCCTTAGTCTCCTCTGGATTGGTCCTATATGCAAGACGGTTTGGCAAAGTCGCCCCGGATCAAATCAATTTGATGCTCAATTCCTCGAATAGGTGGTAATCCCGGGTACCTCGCTTGAAATACATCCACATACTCCCCGCAAAGGTTAGCAACAAATAGAGGCAAAGAGCTAGCTATGTCCTCAAGCTTAATATAAGGTATTTTTGCATATCAAAGCATAGCATGGCACTCATTATTACAAATTTGGCAAGTTCAGATTTAGTGGCAATCATAACACATCCCTTCAATTTAATTCCCTCTGACTTAGGACTAGACGCCACTTTCTCCCTTTTGGGTGGGAAGACACGCTTTGCTACTTGTCGATTTTCGTAATCATGCTTATCGGTGTTTCTTTCATTTTTAGCGCTCTTCTTCATCTTTCGTAATCTCACCGTGTCAAAGGCAACAACTTAATCTTCTTACCCTTATGTGAAAATAAGTAGGTATTAGCTCTACCATGGTGCAAAACATCATTGTCATATATCCAAGGTCTACTGAGCAACAAAGAGCCGGCTTGCATAGGCACGATATCAAAGTCAAGACTATCTTTGTAATTACTCGCTGAAAATTGCACTTTCACAACTTTGTGTACCTTTAATTTACCACACGAATTGAACCATTGGATGTAGTAGGGACGTGGGTGTGGTTGTGTGGTCAAGCCAAGCTTCTCGACCATCTCGAGCTTGCAAGGTTGTTGCAGCTCCTCCATCAATGATGACTCTGCAGCTCGTCCTTCACGAAACTGGTCCAAACAAGTTGTGCCGCTGATTTTGCTCCGCCTTCCACTTGTGCGCCAAAGACTCTATGCAACAAGGCTCACATGATACTCGGTGTCAACAAAGCAGCCTACTTGTTCCTCCATCATCATCAAGATCACTGTCTATCTCATCTCCTCCACTGCAATGTTAGTTGCAAGTACATATTCGTCCTCAATATCACTAGTACTTACATAACCACCGCCTTTGGTGGCAAGGTATGCTCACGACCGATCCCTCATGACGTGCCCCATTCCCTTGCAACGGTGGCACACAATCCCGATGGTACGACCAATGGAAGCAACCGACGAAGAACTCTTGGTGGTGCTCGCACACTAGTAACTTTACTTACCTCGGGTGCATGTGATGTGGTCTGAGGTGTCACGAACGCGCCTACTCGTGGAGGGGCAGCAGACCGTAGTGAAGGTGGGGCTTTTTGGCTTGCCCCAAGACCGGTCGTGGTGTAGACATGCTCCCAAAGTTGTTCCTTGGCCTCTGTTGTTGTCCCTGCAATTCCTTTTCTGCCAAACATGCAAGTTGGAACAATCTAGGGACGCTATCGTATTCTTTGTAATCTGCTATGTCCTGAATTTCACGTCTTAATCCTCCATAAAAACGTGCCATTGCAGCTTCTTCATCCTCAATAATATCACAACGCAACATGCTAATTTGTAGCTCCTGATAATATTCTTCTACGGATCTATTACCTTGGTTTAAGCGCTGCAATTTATTACGCAAATCACGCTTAAAAGAAGGTGGACAAATCATTACGATAGCAACCTTTAAACCATCCCACGTAGTAGGCGCTAATCCTTGGTGCATACCCTATTCCACCAAATGATGGCAAAGTTTTTAAATTCACTTGTGGCTTGCCTAACTCTATGCACTTCGGGAACTAAGTGAGCATTCAATTTACATTCACCGTCATCTCCCAATCTAGATATATTTCAGCATCATAAGCACCCGCAAAAGATGGTATAGAGAACTTAACTTTAGCATATGGATAATCATTAACACGTGCATTATGTTGCTGAACATTATTACCTCTCATATCTTGATGGTTGAAGTTCGGTCGGTTCCGTTGTCGTGCATCAAAGGCGTCGTGGTCGTGCATCTCATTATCATTATCCAACTCATGGTCATGGGCTGCATCCTCGAGGTTCCACACGACCAACGTTTGGTGGTCGGTTCAACATTCTTTCGAGGCGTGTAGTGAGCGCCGCAATACTATCGTTGATTGAGCATTGTAATGTGATCGTGGTAGCTTGAAGCTTCCTGTCGATGTCCTCATTAACGGTAGTGCGTTGATCATCCAATAGCGTCATGAGCTCTTCCCTCAAAACACACTCTTGCGCATCCAATCCTTCACCTGACATGGTTAGTAGGAGACAAAAGACAACACAAAGGTATTATCCCTATCACTATTAGGTGGCCTGAGGGTGGAATCACACTCTCAAGCCGCCTTACCAAGCTCTTATGAGTTTCTTACCAAATTGTAGCAGTGGTCTATTGGCGAAGGTGGGATGTACGATCACGGCGGAGGCGAATGCGAGGATCCAACTGAGGGTCGAAAGTATGTGGAGCTCTGACAGCAATGTTTAGTAGCAAGGAATAGCAATAATGAAATCGATTAGCAAAGTCGAACCAAAGCCCACAAGACTCATCACGATTGTTTGGTCTAAAAGTGCCCCTAGCCCTAGCACAACATCGATCAAACAAGGACTCGATACAAAGGAGTCCAAAGGAAGCAAGGCTGGAACTGGTCGTAGACCAACTAGGGGTGGTCGAATTGCTTCTTCTTCTTTTCTTTTGCACTTTTTTTTGCTTCTTTTCTTTTCTTGTGCACTTTTTGTTTCCTCTTTTTTTTCTTGTGCACTTTTTGCTTCCTCTTTTTTTTTCTTTTGCAAACGTGACCCAAGCCCAAAATTCTTCTGTTACCTTTTCTGGATCCGATGAGGTGATTGGGTCACAAACTTTTTCGGAGAGCAGGGGTAAATAGGTAATTAAAAGATACTCTCTCTCTCTGAACTTGGGCTAGTTCATTGCGCTCACGAATCCGACCAGGGGATCGAATCCGACCAGGTGGTAGTTCCTGAGTGGATGGTAGAATGGGTGTTGCTCGAAGAGGTGGTCGGATCCGAGTAGATGTTCGATTCCGACCAGATGGTAATTCTTGAGCAGGTGGTCGAATGGGTGTCACTCGAAAAAGGGGGTCATGCGTCCAGGATGAATGGTGGCACGGCGGGCGACGATGCCGACTAGAGACCAAGAATGCTACTCTAAACCAGCAACAAAGACACCGACGATGGACTCGAACTCAACAATGCGACAACTGAAAACAAAATTGCGAAGGCACAAAGTGGTTTGGACAATGGAATAATTACGATCTAAAACTTTTGTAGGGCGCTTTTTCCGACTCTAGGTGAGGGAACACAACTAACAAAAGGTGATAAACGAAATTACCTAACAGGCAACCTTTGCTCGATACCACTTGATGAGTCACGCGGCCCGATCTTCCGATAGGTTCGACGGTTAAATCGTGAGGGCGTTGACGCTTTGAGGCTTCCGACCAGCGGATCGTCACCTCGCATTCGCTACACCAAGACGCTTGTCGTTATCGACCACGCTTGCACGCGATCGACCTTACCACGAAGGTTATTGTTCATGCAAGCAATCGAAGCAACTCACAAGAACAAGGTAGATGCAATCAATTGTATTGCGGATATGGATGAAGTTTACAAGTGGGGTTCCTCAAACCGATAATCGTAAACCGCAATTGGCGAATAATCTAAGAAAACCCGCTCTAAACTATGGCGCCATCAGATATATATAGGGGAGCGTGAGGAGGTCAACCTAGGTTGTGCGTAGTAGGATGAAGCGCATACAACACGGACTCCGACCTCGTTACATTTACAAAGTCTTATTAGTTTTCAAACGGTGACGCAAAGACCTTGTGTTGCGATTTTCGTCGAAGATCCGGTCGTAGGACTGGTCCTAGGGTGGTCTTGAGGAGTCCATGCTATCTTTGGTCGTAGATTGTGTCCAACGAGTACTGTGCTCGCTTTTCTGGTCGTAGATTGCTCCAATCGAATCAACTAGTCGTAGGTCTTCTTGTAGTGGTCGTAGATCTTCTCGCAGTGGTCGTAGACCTTCTTGAACTGGTCGTAGTCCTAGATACCTGAGTACAATTAAATCATCTCCATTAGGCAGCATCATAGAGTTCTCAAATAATACACTCAGCCCTAGAAACGACTTTACCTGATCGATTAAGTGACGTGCTCTAGCTCTTGTCATAGGACCGTGTAGTTCAGCACCCAGATCTGGAGGGTCTTGTGTCGTGCGTGTATCCGAAGGAGGAATGTCCTCATCCCGAAGGAGGGATGTCCTCATCACTTAAGTTATCAACGTGCTCTTCGGAACCTAGCGAGAAAGTGAGAAAGAACCGATAAGAACGAAGAAAACACAAAGAATCAACAGCAAACTTTCTCCAAATGTTTTAAAAATTTTACAGCAGCAAGAGCACGATTATTAAGGAATTTAGCAATAAGAACCAATTGATTTGGATTCTTAATGCAAAAGATATGAGCAAAACAATTTTGCTCAGCCTTATAAATCATAAATACTACTATTCATTACACTAACATTTTAGCAAAATTTTCTGGAGATATAATGAGGTTAGAAGCATTTCTAGATTAAAGTTTAGTTAAAAACATAACTAATAAAATTTGTACCAACCGAAAAGGAATTAAAATAAAAAGGTTATGCATTTTACAAGTTAATTACATTTTTCAGTTAACAATTAATCCTTTCGGGAAAATCCAAATTAAAGCGACGTGGGCGAACTTGGATCGTTGATCTTGGATCCAATACCCAAGTCCACGGATAATCAGAGGACCGTAAAGGCGACTAGGGGAGGTGAATAGGCGCTTTTCAACTTTCTCGCCTAAATCAAATACAAAGACGAACTTTACTCCTTTAGCTATGGAAGCTAAGAAGATCGAAGTTTACAAAGTGGAAGCCTTGTGCTAAATTTGATAGACCCTCAACCACACGACACAAAAGAAGAAAAGAACTCACCGTTTTAATCGGGTATCGCGGTCCGACGGCTATCACGGCGGTCGACCGACGGTCAACCAATGATCCGACCAAAGAATTAACTAGCGGTCGGACCGGTGGATATCGGTTCGACTAAGAAGATCTTGGCGGTCTGAAAAAGCCGGCGGTCGGACCGCCGTTGCAAAACCGGTCTGACCGGTTCAGTCCAGTACTGAAAACTCAACCCAAATCCAAAACGAAATTTGATCCAACTTTTGATTCAACCAATGAAACTTGACCAAATTTCGAGCACACCTCCCTAAAGATATTAGAGACCTATTTCTAGCGACGATCCTTCAGATCCACTTCGCAGAATCGATCTCTCAAGGTTTTACAAAAGAAGTGCACAAACCCTAGAAATATGAAAATCTTGATTCAAGACTTGCTTGTGGGGGTTGATGATCTAGATGTCTCTAGGAGTATTCCCACACATCAAAGCAAGATAAATTAGGCCAAGAGACCAAGAAAAAACCTTTGAATCAAGGAAGCACCAAAATCATCCAAAAGGGAGAAGAACACAAAGGGAACAAATGACCTTTCAATTAAGCATCACAAGATTGTTTGATCACACTAGATGCTTACAAAGCCTCTCCAACAAGGAGGACAAGAGCGCACACAAGGAGCACACTCCAAACCCTAGCTTCTCTTCTCCTCTCCTCTCCTCCAAACCCTAGAAAAAGAGGAAGAATGCCAAATGAATGCTTGAGATGGTTTTCCATCTCCCCCCTTTCTATTTATACTAGAGGACTAGGGTTTCACTTTTGGGACCACTTACACATGGGACCCACACACATAACTATTGAAGCAATCGCCTGCTTCACCACGTGTAGGTTGATCAGCGGTTCTCATCACGTCGCCAAGCCTCTCTTGTCCGAATCCCATCGGAACCTTCCAGAGACCCGCACTGATATCCGCACCACCTGATCCAACCAGCTGCACCGAACCACCCGTTCGATCCATCTTGCCCATCCTGCACCATGCTTGAGTCACACGACCACCCAGATCCATGATCGCTCGACCTCGGCTCTCCAAGCGTAGTCCCGATCCACCCACCGCTGACGCCGTTGACACGCAAGCCACCGCACAACAATAGACAAACAAACCGCTTAGGAACAAGTTCTTCACAACTTGACCCACGCGACCCGCAATGCAATATACATCAATAAAGCATTGAAGTTCATATATTAAACACAATCAAATCAACTCAATGCCAAGAAGTCCAAGCTTTCAAGTGATCGGTGATCGACCGCGCTCCACTCCACCGGTCCGACCGATTTTAGGCGGTCCGACCGATTTATAACGGTGGTCGGACCGCCAAAAGACTTAGCCAAATTTTCATTTCGAAATTCAAACCTTCGAAACTTCAATCGAATAGAACTTTTGATGGAGCTCCAAAATGATGTGACCACATCCAGAGACTCCTCACTTGCCTACATAACCTATTTTTGGCTCAGCCCCAAAAACCACTTTTCATTTTGGCGGTCCGACCGGCAAGCACTATCGGTCAGACCGTCCCACTGGCCGGTCGGACCGGTCGACCTGGCCGGTCGGACCGCCGTGGGCCCGACAACTCGAGCAAACCCGAAAACGCGACAAATTGCAAACCAACAAAGCCATTGCCAATTGACTCATCATCCTGAGATCGTGCACATATCCTCACGATATCCACAATCTCCCCCTTGATGAACACATTGGCAATCTTCCAGAAAGAGTGGTTTTTCGAAATGAAAAATAAAAGTTCATTGCTGCATAAAGGCACAACTTTGTCCATAAGCAAGAAAAAGCCTAGGAACCGACCAAGCTGGCTTCAGGATAGTATAAGCAAGTGAGATAAGGCAATGAAAGCACAAGAGGATTCAAATTCCAGAAAGTAGCCAAAAATCTCACTTAGGTCCATATGAAAGACAAAATGACTATTTGACCTATGATCATTGAGAGTCTTCTTCAATTGCAATTAAAATCAGAAACAGGCAATAAAACCCAGAGACTCAACTCACTATGATCACAAATTTTCAAAAGGTTCATTTTTTTATATGTGTTCTTTTATGTATGAAACCAACCACTCCAAAACAACATCTTTCTCCCCCTTTGACAATAAATTCATCAAGATGCATGGGAAAAGAAAGAGCATGAAGGAATGACTTTATTTTTAAACTTTAGTAAAAGGAGCCATGACCATTAACCATGTAGACAGTACAAGTATTATACCAAGCCATATAAAGAGTAGAAGCTATATTCAATCATGGCAAAACATGTACTGCAAAGCTAAAACCAAGATAGCAGTAATCTGAGATTAAAAGAATTAAAACCATGAAGGGTTGCTCAATATCATAGTTTCACTAACAGCAACCAAAAATGAGTCAAGCCATGTCTATAAGTAAAAAGAGACTCAAAACAAGAACTGAGGCATTTTGAGCATTAAGAGTACACTTTTGAAGCAAAATTCAAGCACTTAGCATTTTGAACATTTTCCTAAAAAGGAATCTTTTTACTGTGCTAGATCTCAAACCTTGCCGCGACCATCTCAAGCGATAAGCTTAAAAGAGTGATCTAGGTCATCCAAAACTCCCCCTGAGTTCATGCCTAGTACAATGGCAAGCCGTCTCATGAGAAAGGATTGGTGAGATCAGTTTTTTCGCACAGAAAATCTCATTTTTCATTTGCTTGACTTAAGAAGATAAAAAGCTCATTTTCATCTCAAAATATGTTCAAGACTCAATTCAACCTATATGACATGGCGAGAATCATAAGAGGATCACTAGAGCAAAACTAGTCACACGATCCAACAAAACATGATTTGATTCAATTTGCTCACAGAAATAAAGCTAGCAAGATGAAAGCTAGGCTCAAACACGAAAAGCCATAACTGAAATCTAGCAGACTATCCCTTGACATGACAAAGTATAGAGACTGAAATCAAGCCATACAAGGATAATAATCAAGGCTCCACAGATTTTATTTTACAATGCAAGACAATTTGAAATGAAATATGCATTATGATACAATGAATGCAAAAAGAGCAGATTCCCCCTCAAAACAGCCCAATAGGACTAATAACCCCTAACTCTCCCCGCAAAGCTGCAAAACGAGAAGAATCAAGAGCTTTAGTGAAAATATCTGCAAGCTGTTGTTCTGACTCTACAAAATAGAGCACAACATCACCCTTCTCAACATGGTCTCTCAGAAAATGAAATCGAATATCAATGTGTTTAGTCCCGAATGTTGCTTTGGGTTTTGGCAATATTAATCGCGAAGTGTTGTCACGAAAAGAGGAACACTTCTCAAGGATAACCCATAGTCCCGCAGTGGATAAAATCCAGAGAACACGAGAGCGACCACGGTGGCGCTACATACTCGGCCTTAGGCTGTGGATCAGGCAATGTAAGACATTTTCTAGAAGACCAAGAAACAAGAGATGTGCCCAAGAAATGACAAGTGCCAGAAGTACTCTTCCTATCCACTCTACACCCGCAAAATCAAGATTAAAATGCTCGAATTGAGAGAGCAGAAGAAGAAGAATACCAGAGTCCAAAGTCAAGAGTATCTTGAAGATACCTGAAGATACGACGACCGCTTGACGATGAGAAGCACGAGGGTAAGCCTGAAAGCGAGCGCACAGACATACGGCAAATTGTATGTCCGGCCTCGTATTTGTGAGATAGAGGAGGAGCCAATCATATCTGCGGTACTTCTTCCGTCCACGGACTCTCCATCCTCATCGTGGTCCAAAGACGGTGGTTGTAGCAATGGGAGTAGACATTGACCTCATCGCTTCCCATATTGAAGCGCCAAGAAGGTCCTTTGTATACTTACTCGGTGAACGAAGGTGCCTTCTTTCGCTTGCTTGATTTGTAGGCCAAGGAAGAATGTCGGCTCTCCCATCATGCTCATCTCAAACTCACCGCTCATCGAATCAAAATCTGGACACCAAAGAATGAGAAGAACCACCAAAATAATATCATCCACATAAATCAACCAACAAGAAATCACCGCCATGCACGAGAGTGAACAAGGTTTTATCAACCATTCCCATTTTGAAATCATTTTCAAACAAGAAACTCTTAAGTGTCATACCAAGCTCTAGGAGCTTGTTTCAATCCATCAGGCTTTAGAGAGTTTAAAAACATGGTTTGGGAATTTTGATTTTCAAAACCGGAGGTTGCTTGACAAAGACCTCTTCTTCTATGAAGCCATTCAAGAAAGCACTTTTAACATCTATTTGAAAAAGCTTGAAACCCTTGGATGTTGCAAATGCCAAAAGAATACAAATGGCCTCCAATCTAGCTACTGGAGCAAAGGTCTCTTCAAAGTCTAAGCCCTCTACCTGGGAAAAACCTTGAGCTACAAGTCTAGCCTTATTGCGAACAACCAATCCATCCTCACTTTGCTTATTTTTAAAAACCCATTTTGTTCCAATAATATGAGAATCAAAAGGTCGCTCAACTAAAGTCCAGACTTTGTTTCTTTCAAAATTCTCAAGCTCTTCATGCATGGCATTGACCCAAGAGGCATCAGATAAAGCATGGGTGATATCTCGGGGTTCAAAAGAAGCGATAAAAGCAGAATGTGCATGAGAATCAGGAGAAATAAACCTGGAGCGAGTGACTCGCTCTTGAATATCCCCAATCATCTGCTTAGGTGGATGTTGTCGCTGAATATGAAGATGTGCTCCTGGTGCAGACGTGGCCTCTACCCCATGAGTTGTTGAGGTAGGAACAGAGCCACTCAGATCGTCAGTGAAGATAGGAGTAGGCTGCTCAGCTGAAACTAGAGTAGTAGTAGCAGGCTCTCCACCCCTATCAGAAGTAGCTGGAGGATGGTTTGGTTCCTCATCCTCAGAGTCATCATCGACGAAGATGTTTCCTTGAAATTCAGGATCCTGTGTACCTGTAGCATCGGGTCTAGTACCAGGACTAGCCTCATCAAAAGTGACTTCGCAAGTCTCAATAATTTTGTTAGTGTCAACATTAAAAACACGATAGCCACGAGAATGAGCAGGATATCCAAGAAATATGCCATCAAAACATCTAGACTCAAATTTATCAAGGTTGCCATGTTTAAGAATGAAGCACTTGCAACCAAAAATCTTGAAATGAGAGACTTTAGGAGAATGACCAAATCTAAGCTCATAAGAGGTCTTCCCAACTACAGATCTCAAGAAAACCCTATTGGAGATATAACAGGCAGTAGAGATCGCCTCAGCCCAAAATCTCCTAGGAGTAGAATGCTCATCTAACATAGTTCGAGCCATCTATACAAGGGTCCTGTTCTTCCTTTCTACAACACCATTCTCACTGGGAACTCTAGGAGAAGAAAAGCGATGCTCAATCCCCTATCGGCACTGAAGGTAGAAAAAGAAGAATTCTTGAATTCTGTCCCATTGTCACTCCTAATGGCTCTCAAAGCTCCAGGAATATCAACAGCAAGTCTAAGGACCATATCTCTAAAGAATCCAAATGCTTCGTCCTTAGAAGCGAGAAAATAAACCCATGAATACCTGGAGTAATCATCCACAACCACCAGCACATACCATTTCCCACTAGCTGACTGAACTCTAGAAGGACCAACTGTGTCTAAGTGAAGAAGCTGTCCTGGTCCATCAGTCATTACCAAAGTAAGAGGTGGATGGGAAGCAGACACCATCTTACCATGTCTACAAGGCGAGCACACAAGATCTCTAACAGCCTTCAGCCTAGGCAAACCTCTAATCAAGTCCTTGCAACTGACTCTAGACAAATGATCAAAACCTATATGCCCAAGTCTACGATGCCACAAAACAAGATCATGAGAATCAGAGGCAACAAGACACCTAGGACTGGAAGCTGAAGAAATACTAAAATTGGCACAAAAGATTTTCTCAAATCTGGAGATCTCAAAAACAAGCTCACCCGAGGAATCTAGAACACTACACTCTCCACTTTTAAACCTCACTTCTAGACCCTCATCAAGCAGCTGAGAAACAGATAGAAGATTATACCTCAGCTTACTTACCAAAGCGACGTCTTTAAGCATGAACTTGTCGTTGACGCGCACAGTGCCCTTTGCAGTCACGGTCTCGGTAGAAGCATCCCCAAAGGTAATCAATTCGTTGCCTGATGCACGAGTGAGGGAGGAGAACCATCTAGAATCTCCGGTCATATGTCGAGAACACCCGGAGTCAACAAGCCATATGTCCTCCTTCCTCGCACGACGGACCTAAAAAGCACAATCAGAAAACATCCGTGCCTCAGTACTGGGGTTAGTGATAAATGATCGAGGAATCCAGTACTGAGAAGAACGATGTTTGGGAGCAGCAGTAGAAACAGCAGAAACATGATCAGGAATAAAATCATAAGGATGCACATGAGAACCACCTAGACCTCTCCGAAACGATCTACCAAAAGATCGATACTCCCCCTGTCTAGGTGCTACCCGTGGTCTCTCCTCACGATATCCTAATCCACCATGCTGCCTAGACCCACCAAAAGAGTCTACAAAGTTCTCTACAAATCTAGGCCTATATGTGGTACGATATGCAGGTTGCCTAGCTCTAGAGACTACAGCTGGAGAAGGGACTCCTCTAATGGATCTCAAGACGCTCATCCTCTCTTTTCTCTCAAGTTTGGCTCTCCTGAAGCAGAACTCAACGGTGTGGCCTTCTTTCTTGCAGAAGGTGCAATGGTACTGGACCTTTTGAGAGGTCTGTACTGAAGGAGTAAAAGCACCTTTCTTGCCAGAGAGAGTTTGAGCAAAACCAGCGGATTTGAAGACAACCCTGGATGACTCAGGAGGTTCTAGCTCAAACAGACCATTCTTCACAACTCTAGCAATTCTAGGTGGGTTTTTCTTGGAATGCTCTAGGGGATTGAAACCTAGACCACTATTTTTCACGCTCACCTTGGATTGATCAAGAATCATGTTGAGTTTCTTTTTCCCACTCGAAAACTTCTCAAGAGTCACCTTGAGGTAATCATTTTCTTTAACTAGACCCTCACATCTAGTGCACTTGCTAGACTTGATTACCTCATTACGTTTACTCTTAAGAAGGGCCACTTCCACCTTGAAGGCCTCACAAGACACACAATAGGATTCCTTAATCCTATTCAACAACTCCCTGAATTTGACTCTAAATGCCTCTTGAATCTGACTAATCATGGTTTCAACTTCAGAATTCAAAACACAAGAGTTAGAATCAATAACTTTCTTAGAAGCAGTAAGAGACATGGATCTTTCAATTTTAGCCTTTTCTTCAAGAGTCTTGTTTAAGGCGTCAATCTCAATTGTAAGCTTGGGACAATTTTCACAAGATGCAACTCTAGAGTAAACCAGCATTTCTGTCATCTCTTGCATCTTAATCCTATTATTCTTACAATGAGAGCATGTGTGACTAGCATCAAATTTTTGCAATTCCTTGTATGCTATCCAATTTTAATTCAAGTAAAGCCTGATTCGAGCAAGTTAAAGGAATAGCTTCCATGGCAGTCACATCAAGTGAAATGGCATCTAAGCAAGCAGAACTAGACTTGAGAGATTCTAGTTCATCGAGAGCATCTTTTAGTTGATTAGTAACAGAGGAATGAGCAGATTTCAAGCTTGTCAAATCTTTAAGCAAGCTAGTGCAGGAATCACAATTATCATCAGGATTAACAGATTTGAGCCTAACAACTTCTAGGTTCAAATTATCAATCATAATGTCCTGCTTCTTAATCATTTTGACTTGCTTATGCAATTTCTGTTCAGCAATAACCAAAGCCCTTTTCATGTCAGCAATAGAAGGGCATACCTCATCAGGATCACTAAAGGGATCCTCATCGTTGGAGGAGTCGCTGTCGTGGCTGTTCTTGGCCATGAAGCACATGCCTGTGAAGTCATGAGCCTTCTTCTTGCCACGGGGGTCACTCTCGTCGTCCTCCGTTTTCGAGTCCACATCGCTCATGTTTACATTTTCTAGAGAGGCAAGGACCCGGCTGACAAACTTCTGATAGTTTGTCTTCTTGGGTTTTGCATCCCTCTCCTGGGGATGTCTTCGTGTCTCCTTCTCCTCCTTGCCCTTTAGCTTGGGGCATCTCGAACGAATTTGGTTTGGCTCACCACATTCGAAGCACGTGATAGGTCCACTTCTCCTCCTATTCCTCACCTTGTTATACGCTCTTGTGAATTTGGTGGATAGGAGGGCTAAGTCATCCTCGGGCAGTTTCTCAAGTTGCTCATCGCTTAAAGAATGTAAAGCAGATAATGAAAAACCAGATGAGCTGCAATCAAGAGACTCAGAAGAACAACCCTTGGATTTGTCGACCACTAATGCCATCGACTCTGTCTTGGGGAGACGCGAGATAAAATCAATCTCATGCGTCTTCAACCTCGAGTAAAGCTTATCCATGGTAAGCTCACTCATGACAGTGTTGTCATTGATGGAAGTGATCTTCATTCCCCAGACCTTCACATCAAGAGCACCCAAAAGCTGGCGTGCGTTTTCAGACTCAGAAAATACCAAGTCAACAGCGCGGAGATCATGAAGAATCTTAGAAAATCTTCCCCACAGCTCATCCAAAGACTCACCAGGCCTTTGCTCGATCTTTGAGTATACTTTCTTAAGCTGGTTCTGTCTCACTTCCTTGATCGTAGTGGACCCTTCGTGATAGTCACAAAGAGTCCGCCAGATCTCATGAACAGACCGCAAGTGAGCAACACGCTCAAACTCAGATCGACTAAGGCCTTGGATCAAATAATTACGAGCCTTCAAGTCAATGCCAAGAAGTCCAAGCTTTCAAGTGATCGGCGGTCTGACCGCCCCACTCCACCGGTCCGACCGATTTCAGGCCGGTCCGACCGATTTCATAACGGCGGTCGGACCGCCCGAAAAGACTTAGCCAAATTTTCACCAAATTCAAACCTTCCGAAACTTCAATCGAATAGAACTTTTGATCGAGAGCTCCAAAATGATGTGACCACATCCGTGAGACTCCCCTCACTTGCCTACATAACCTATTTTGGCTCAAATTTCAAAACCACTTTTCATTTTGGTGGTCCGGCCAAGCAAGACGGCCGACCGTCCCATCGTCGGCGGTTGACCGGTCGACCGCCGGCCGGACCGCCCGGGCCTCGATGGCGACCTCGAGCAAACCCGAAAACGCGACAAATTGCAAACCAACAAAGCCATTGCCAATTGACTCATCATCCTGAGATCGTGCACATATCCTCACGATATCCACAATAACACGCGCACGCGCGGCTCACAAATCCCATACGCTCACCGTTGGATTTGGATCCAACGATTCACGTGGATCGAATCGATCTGGGATCCAACGGTCCACTGATCAAGGTGTGCGATCAATCCAACGTTCGCGCGATCCTGGGTCGTAGATCTAAAGATTGACGGTCCACATCGAACCACGGTCAAAAGCTCGCGCCCGATTTCATCCGACAAAACGACGGCGAAAGGAGGCTCACCGCCGGCGACTCTGGTCACGGCGGTGCGAGCAAATGCCCAAAATGGGTTCTCAATAGTTTTGCACACCCAATGGGACCAACAATTAAAGCTGTGACGGTTTAGAACGCCGGCAAGCCGGTGTTGATAGAGATGACCAAAATGGCCAAAAAAAATGAAAAATGCAAATGAGCTCTACTGCGGTCCAAGTAAGCGTGTGCCAAGCAACTAGGGACTAATGTGGAGTTACCTGAGCACGGGGAGGACACAGAGAAGGTTGGGTCTGCTCCGGTGATGAAAAATAGGGCTTTCGTCCGAAAAGGGGAAAACTCCAATTCAGTCAAGCCCTGAGCAAGATGAACAAAATTGAGCGAGGGTTAAGCTCAAGAGAGTAAAGAGGGAGCAAGAATTGGCAAAAGAGAGCCACTGAGGTACCGCCTTCACCGTAAGCTTGAAGCTCGGCAATGGCGGCCGAAACGATTTCGAGTGATTGCAGCTCAAACAAGCCCGTGGGTGCTAACTAGAGTTGCGGAAGTGCTAAAGGAAGCCAAGAGTGGAGCAATGGAGCTTAAATAGTTGAGAATGGCAGAGAGCAACGACGATATTTCTCCTCGGGTCAATATTGCCATGAGAGCACTTGAGAGCGATGAGAGCAGTTGAACCATGGACTTCTAAGGGCGGTGCACGACGGACATTCAATGCGAGCAGAGAGAGCCGTTTAAAGGTGACCACACAGGTGACTCAACGCTGCGCTCTTCTCCTCTGCTCACGCCATTGCTTAACTCAGATGCGCGCTCCGACCCGAGGAAGGAGACGACTCATCCACCGTTGGATTGAAATCGAACGGTTCAAATGAAACGGGGCGATTAGAACGGTTCGAACGCTCACTTTAACCTGGGCCATGGATCTGGAACCTACGGTTCTCGTTGCACGAGGCGTTCGGACGGTTCTAACGTTCACGCGAATCCGAGCCCTTGATTTAGAATCCTACGGTTTACATGGATCGACGTGCTCGGATGGTCCGAACGTTCACGCGATCGTGGGCTGTTCGATGCCGATCCAATGAACCACAACACTCGCGCTCGAGCGACCAAGGCGGTGCAGTTAGTTGATCGCACCAAGTCAAGTGGCTCGAGCCCGAGTCTGACTCGAACCCAAAGAACAGTGAAAACCAACTAAGGTTTGAATTAATATTTAATTTTTGGAGTATTTGCTTAAGGTGGCAAATAAGCTCCAAAAATCCTGAGATTTTAACTAGAGGTTGCTGACTGCAGAATAAACCTCACATAAAATTTCCAGAAATTTTTATGCACTGCATTTTTCTCAAGAAATTCCAGAATGTGTGAATTAGGGTTTGACCAAGCTTTGACTTGGTTTGACTTGCCTCCAAAATTATCAAATAATTTCTAAAAATCATGAGATAATTCAGAGGTGTTACCAAACCTCCCTAGAACTCAGGAAAATATTTACATGGGTTTGGCACAAGATCTTTGTCAAGGAGTTTTTTGATTGGAGTCAATTGAGGATTTTGAATTTTGATTTCCATAACTCCTTTACAAGAATTACAGAAATGATCAAGGACTTCATGATGCAAGAAAAGTTTTAATTTCTTCTCATTTTCTTAGATTTAAAACACAAATCCACATTTGGGATGTTACAATAAATTTCACTCCAGTAGCTATGGAAGCTATGAAGATCAGTATATCAGTACAGTAGAAGACTAATATTGAATCCAATATAAACCCCTAAGCAAAACAATCAAAGATCAACACAAGATAAAAACAATCTCAGTGCAGAGCGGTCAGACCGCTGGATCAATGTCGGTCGGACCGGTAATGCTGGCCGGTCTAACCGGTGGTCTCCAGAACAGATCAAACAGCCCGATGACGAAGTTGCAAATAGATGAAACTTTTGATCTACAACTCTAAACTTCATGAAACTTGGAACACACCTTCTCTATGATATCAGAAAGCTATTCCAATTGAAGATTGTGATAATTCTTGGAAGAATAAAGATCTTTTTCCGTTTGATTGAAGAAAGCTTCAAAACCGGGTCAAAACAAAAACTTGATCCAAGATCTTGCTCGTGGGTGATTGATGATCAAGATGATCCTAGATAGGTTCCCACACGTCACAGCAAGCTAGATCACGTGAAGAATTCAATCAAAAACTCGCTGATCAAAGAAGGACGCAAAATCATCAAATATAGAGAAAGAACGCAATGAGACAAAACATTGATCAAACTTTTCTTTGATTGATTGATATGATATGAGCTTATAGCCTCTCCATCAATGGAGGACAATGCTCAATCCAAGTGCTAAAAAATCACATCAAAATATCAAGAACCCTAGCCTCCACAAAAGCTCTCCCTAAGAAAATTAGGGTTTACAAAAATTACAAAAGAGACGAAGAGAAGGTGCAGCCACCTCCCTCTCCTATTTATAGTGGAGGCTTAGACCTTCTAGAAGTTTAACTCAATTGGGCTCCCGTTAGAACCCAAAACAAACGGGACACTTGCGCACGCATTTTAATGCGTCGTCTTTAACACCACTTGATCTAACTAGCTACACCTAGCGCCATCTTGCGTATCGGATTAGCTAATAGGTCACCCTTGTCCATCTTGCACCACGCTTGAGTACATTGACCTCACCCGGCATCGTCGATCGTTCTGAACCTCAGCTCTCCAAGCTTAGTCCCGATCATCCTCGTCGTTGACCGTCGTTGACCACCAAGCAACCTGCACAATAATAGACAAGTAAACCGAATTTGGGAACAAGTTCTTCACAACTTGACCCATGTTAATCAAAACATGCATCATGCAACATATATGCCCTGAAACTCATGACTTTGACCTAACAATCGAATATCGCCACCACGACGGGCGACGAACCAAGTGAAAACCGGTCAGACCGCCCCTAGGGCCGGTCTGACCGCCCACCCTGGTCGGTCTGACCACCACCTATGAGCCGGTCAGACCGCCAGCTGGGACTTAGCCATTTTTCCTCTCTGGAAAACTGAAACCTACTGGAATTTTCAAACCAATAGAACTTTTGACTGGAGACTCCAAAAATTATGGGACCAAGTGCAATAGAATCTCCTCTCTTGCCTGCACCCTCTATTTTTGGCCCAGCGTAATTCACCATTTTCTGACATTGCCGGTCCGACCGCTGGCCTGGCCGGTCAGACCGGCTGAGACCTGACAGTCCTTAAACTTTGCTGAAAACACGTGAAACGATAAACCGTTAACGACATTGCCAATTGTCACATCATCCTAAGATCTGGAGCATATCCCCATGATACCCACAATCTCCCCCTTGATGAACACATTGGCAATAATCTAGAAAATGTAATTTGGAGGTTTGAAAAGTAAAATACTTTTGTTTTCGCACAAAGGCACACCTTGGTCCATAAGCAAGAGAAAGCAATGGAAATGACCAAACTGACATCAGAATAGCATAGGAAAGTGAGATAAGGCAAAAGAAAGCATAAAAACTTTAAATTCAAGAAAAGAGTAAAAAATCTCACTTAAGGTCCATATGAAAGAACAATTGTTCAATTGACCTATGATCATTGTGAGGATAAATAAATGCAATTCAAGTTCAGAAAAGTCAATCGAAAATCGCCACCACGACGGGCGACGAACGAAGTGAAAACCGGTCAGACCGCCCCTAGGGCCTGTGTGACCGCCCACCCTGGTCGGTCTGACCGCCACCTATGAGCCGGTCAGACCGCTAGTTGGGACTTAGCCATTTTTCCTCTATGGAAAACCAAAACCTACTGGAATTTTCAAACCAATAGAACTTTTGACTGGATACTCCAAAAATTATGGGACCAAGTGCAATAGAATCTCCTCTCTTGCCTACACCCTATATTTTTGGCCCAGCGTAATTCACCATTTTTCGACATTGCGGTCGACGACCGCTAGGGCGGTCCGACCGATCTTGACCGGATCGATCACGCCTGCCGGCCGATCTACCGAGACTCGACAATCGTGAAACTTTGTCGAAAACACGTGAAACGACAAACTGTTAACGCTATTGCCAATTATCACATCATCCTAAGATCTGGAGCATATCCCCATGATATCCACACTCAAAATAAACCAAATTGAATTAGTTGAAGTTTGATTTAGTCATTTAAATTGCTTTTAATTCCCAAAATTTTAAGTTAAGCTTTGTCAATTCAATAAAATCGAATGGTTATTTTTATTTTTGAAAATTTTCAAAAAAAACCATGAAAATTGTGATGTTACAGCCATATTCCTAAACTCTTTGTATGCAATGCTCTCATTTGGAACAACATTGGAGCATCAAGAACACGAAATTTGAGAAGAGAAATTGAGAATTTCATGTTCAGCGGCATCATCGACTCAAGAATTACCTCAAACATTTGGCAGGCGATTTTAGGGAAGGCGACCGAAGAATGGCGAGTCCTCTACTTCTCCTATGTTTGCGCAAGTTGGGGGCATAGTGAAGCTTTGGTTTTAGCCACCTCCCCACTGATGACCACTGTCGCACAACTTCTCTCACCATGCACCGCCTCCTTGACCCGCTCCCGCCACCTACTCCGTTGTTGTTCCCATGCTCACCGGCTAGGGGGTGTTGCTGCCGTCTCCGCACACCACAACACTGACACCGCGCTCCTCGACGCCTACAATACCCATCACCTTTGTTGCTAGATGCATTAAGAGGTGGTTTAGATGACAAGATCACCTTGAATGCCTCCCTGACAATGCCTCATCGCCTTGTGCCTACTACCACCTGAGACCCAATCAGCCATCACCAAACCCCAATCTTGTGACACATCTTTGTCCTCACCAAATTGGACTGCGAGAATTGGTAATCGAGGGTAGAGAAGGGGAGAACAGTGGAGGTCATAAAGCAGAGGGGAAGGCGATTGGGGTCAGAAGGACATCTTGATGGAGGGAGAGGCAAGGGGTCGTGCTGACGGTTTCTGCAAATGAGGGATATGGCAAGCATACGAGACGATTTCTAATTAGATGAGAGACCCACCTGTCGGTGCACATTTTTTCAGCCTAGTGCATGGACGATCGTCCCACTGTGCGGGGGGGGGGGGGTGTTAAATTGCGTCTTTTATTAGTAGTGATTTCACGTTTGGATCCTGAATTGGATTGCGCTTTCAGAGTTTCAATTTAGACCTATCCAAACGGGCAACCCAGTATAGCCCGACATGGTCCATTTAGGCATGGCCCGGCAAGTTAAACGGACCAGGTCGACCCATTAACCCATTTAGAAGTTCTCGGCCTTCCCCCGTTCCCCATCCATTACTACTGCCTCACGTCATGGGGCCAGCCACGAGGTTCCTCGTCTGCTGCCACCGCCAGCTTGTTCGCCGCCGCCTCCTCCATCGTTGCGTCCACCACCACCTCCTCTACTACCACCGCGTGTCATCTCGTCCTCTGTCGCCCCTGCGGGAGCCAGTTGGCCCACTGCCACCGATGCTGCGGGAAGGTGGCCGGGTGGAGGCGGAGAAGAAGGCTGGCCAAATGGGCCATGCCATGTCGTGCCTAGGTCGAGCCGTACCGAGCTGGGCCAGCCCGCTGGGCTAAGGTCATGACCCACGCACAACACGGTACATTGGACTAGGCCGGCACAACTCATTTAGGTGTCGGGTCATGATGTGCCTAGGGCGGACTAATAGTGTCATTCTTAAGGCCGTCCCGGCAAACACGACCCATTTGCATAAGTTTATTCTGATTCAATTTCCAATAGAATTAAAATTGGACTGTAATTATTTTTTTGTTTGGTAGTGCCATTTAAATTTCTAGTAGAATAAAAGGAATATTCAACTAATTTGAAAATCTGTATGGTTGCCAATTTTTTTATTGGAAATGAATAGATCCCAAAAGCACTGCCTCCACTATAGGAAGTCAAGCATCGCTGCCTCGTTGACACCATCGATGGTGGCGAATGGCGATACAATCCATGTTGTTTAAGAAGGAGAGATAGGAAAGCCCCTACGAGCTCATCGACAGAGGGAGGGGGCTCATTTGTCCGTCACAGCTATGGATCTAGCTACAACAACTAGAGTGGAGGAAGGAATCAAAGATCTGGCTGGCAATTAGACATTCAGGGGTGTCATTGAAGAGGAAGATGATGGCATGGAAGTGATAGATAAGTTTCTTGGATCCAAGCAACTTGGATCAGACCATCTGGGAAGGGCGACAATCATACTGGGATGTCAAGGGGTGCTAGTACAAGGAGGAAGAAGAGATGGCAACTTCAACATTGAAGTAGAAGACACTATGGCGATACCACTAAGGAGGTAGCGGGGCTAGTCTAGTGAGTCGTCGGAGTGGTGGCTGGAGCTCGTCAAAGTCTCACTGGAGAGGAGGAGCAATGAACGTTCAAAGATGCGGAAGTAGTGGAGAGGAGAGCCATAGTCTTAGTTGAAGGGGTGGAGATTGAAGAGGTAGAGGATAGATTCCATCTGATTCAAAGGGCTAGAGATCTGAATTGGCCATCCCTTATTTTAATTGTGTGCTATTTCAAGATGAGTTGGAGTCTGATTCCTATTCTAATTCTGAAGTGCATCCAAACACTTGAAATTGGTGAGGACCAATTCTAATTTCTCAATTCCTTTCTCAATTCTATTAACTAAATGTGTTGTTATGGCCTTTCCTTATGGCCAGAAACCATGAGTGAGCTGCCTTGAGCCTCGATGATAGAGGTATATTTAGGATTTATGATGGATACAAGCTCTAGTAATGACAGTAAATTCTCAAGTGAGTGGATACAATGACAATGGCGTGGGGATGAACAAATGATTATTTTGAGTTTATTGACAAGAAATAAATGTGATGTGCCAATTTAGGAGCTATTGCAAGAGAGTGATTTCTTTTCTCTCTGAAAATCTGATGCAAATAAAGGTTTACAAATCATCAAAGCGAAAAAAGGTGTCTGACATAGAGTCGAACTCTCGAACTCAAGCTCCAATTCTACTTCAGCCAAGCTAAGCAAACTTCGCAAAGTACTCATAAGAAAATGCCAAAAGTAAAAAATCCAAACATTTTAGCGGTACAATTAAGTCCCTTCTATAATGTAGATCTGCTCATGTTCAACAAGCGTGGCAAGCGACTGCAACGACAGAGACATCCGTGTGGGCGATAACCTTGATGCTCGCATGGATAACCTTGACGGGGGAGAGCACGAGGGGGACCAGAGTGAGGTGGTGGAGGTGATGGTGGTGCCATCGGGGTGAACGAACGAGAGAGCACGGGGGGCCAAAGATGCAATACATGTTTTCTTGATTCGTTGTTTGCTTTCAAATACCAGTTTAAAAAAACATACCCATGGTAATTACAGTAGCAAATGGACAAAAGATGTATAGCGAGGCGCAGAGTGGTACAAACATGTGTAAAATGGAAAAAAAGGAATGCATTTTAGTTTGTTTTCAGAGTTATGGAACCGGGCCATAAGAGAGACAAATGGGGACTAGCTGAGTAGGATACCACATAAGGAAACAACTATGGATACCATCTTCATGTGAAAAATGTATTAATTTTCAAAGTTGAGGGAGTGAAGAACCGATTTTATAGTATAGGGTACAAGTAGCGCCTAGATGTACGATGGAAAACTTTCTATCGTATGCTCCGATGTAACATCGGTGAACAACTTGTGCAACATCTCGGGACAAGCGCGCAACAAAACAACTCAACAGGAGCAACAAATAGGGTTCAGTCTTAAAAGAATTTTTTTGGGGAGGGATCCCAATCTCAAGAAAATTCACATGAGATACAGACCTTGTTCCTATAGGAAGATGTGCTAGAAAAACTAGCACATAATTTTCAAATGGAACTGAATGATGTTAGAACCATTGCAATATTTTGGTAGTATGAGTGCAACAATTGGAAACAATATGATGAGGCCCTAGGTGCATCTACTATGGTAGTCAATATCCCTAAGTTACAAGTGTGTAGTAAACCTCAAGTTGAGCCTATTATGCATCGATGGAGAAAGAAACAAGAACCAGATTCGGCAAAGAACAAGGAGAGGGAGGTAGGCCGAATGGGGGCTTGAGCGGTCATGGGAAGGCACAAGAACCAAAGGCTTTGCATGTTGCAAAGTTTACAAGAGAATTCGGCCAAGAGAAGACAAAAGAACCAAATTCAAACTCTATTCCGAAATCAATATATTTTCAGCCTAAAAAATCCAAAATGGGTTTGGATTGGAGCAATTCCAATTCGGATCTTTCTTTAAAAGAAGTTAATTATAAATTACTTATAATAGGATAGTTTAATCTATTTTCAGTAATTAGAGTAGTTTAAATTTTGAATTAAAGGAGTTTGTAATAGGATTACTTTCTGACATCGCTCATTTATACTGAAGACTGAGGTGGATTCTTGCTCATTACTACAAGATGCAGAGTTGGATTACTATTCATTGCTACAGTACCAGTCCGGATAATTGTTCATAGGCTATATATATTTAGGGGTAGAGCCCCATTGTATTGAAGTTGGAGTTCAAGAAAATTCAGAAAAGTCATAGGTTTATTCCCATCTAGGGTTTCGTGATTGCGTTAATATTGGAGGGGGATTGTTCTTCCAAGATCCGTGATTCCTTGTGGATCATCTCACGAATTCGTAGCATTCATAATTGCTTACGGTTTGGTGTTGTTCTTCGGGTTTGATTTTGTTTCTCTTTTTGGATTGATTCAACATCAACCAAGTATTACTTGCTTTGGAGATACACTTGTTCTTCCATTTTGCCGAATCAAGAAAGAGGAAAGCGGGAGTTTTGCTTCAATCAGAATTGAAATACAGGTACCGTGAAAGATTGGGCCACATTACGCGTCAACACACGTTGATCCGTATCATCTTGGTATCAGAGCGTGGTTGATCACGGTACGTGGAATTTCTCTTCTTGGTACATTGAGGTTGATCATCATGTCAAAAACTAGCCAGCATGGTTCTAATGGTGGATGGGACGAGGAGCCTATGTACGGAGATACACTATTACCAGACGTACGTGCTGAATTTGATGCTACTACCGGCTATTTTCTTCGTCGCGAGAAGGTTTTACGCCATCAACTTGAAGCTCAAATCCAAGGAGTGCAAGACACACTGAACGATTGTCTCAACGCGAATGAATGTCGTATGATGGAAGGTTTTGACCGTCTGAATCTTGCTATCCTTCGCTTGGAGGAGAGGCTACCATCGCCACGAGGAGCTAATATACCGGTGCTGCCCCAACCACAACATGGACATGCACAACATGTTGTACGCCATGCTGGAGATGACTTCTATGTTGCTGATTCGGAGGAGGCCGTTTTCGATGATCGTGAAAGACATCAACAACGTCCACGACGTGATTACTTTGATCGTCGAGGTGCTGGACATGGTGTTCGCTCATAATGGAGGTGAATATGAAGATGGCGGATCGGAGAATCAAGATCACCATACCAGAGTTTAAGGGCAGATCTGATCTGGGGCTTATTTGGAGTGGAAGATGCGTGTCAATCAAATTTTTAACAACCACCACTACTCCGAAGAGAAGAAGGTTCGTGTTGCCTCTATTGAGTTCACGGAATATGCTATTATTTGGTGGGATCAATTGAATCGTGCAGGGGAATGTCCTAACACTTGGGAAGTAATGAAACAAGCCATGCGGGAGCGATTTGTGCCGGCATACTATACAAGTACACTGCATACAAAGCTACGATGACTTACTGTAGGACCGTGAAGGCGACTAGGGGGGTGAATAGGCGCTATCTCAAATTTCTCGCCTTAATCAAATTCAACACGAACTTTACTCCTTTAGCTATGAAAGCTAAGAAGATCGAAGAAGTTTACGAGAGGAAGCCTTGTGCTGAATTCGATAACCCCCTCAACCACAAGACACAAATGTGGAGAATGGATCTCACTGGTCTGGTCTGGGCACTGGCGGTCTGACCGGCTACCAAAGGACGGTCCGACCGATTTAAATCGGTTCGACCGGCCGTTAACAAAGGTTCAATGTTTGGCGGTCGATCGCCATATAGAAATCGGTCCAACCGATTTAGTCCAGAACCGAAACACAACACCCAAATCCAAAACGAAATTTGGTCCAACTTTTGATTCAACCAATGAAACTTGACCAAATTTGGAGCACACCTCCCTAAGGATATTAGAGACCTATTTCTAGCGACGATCCTCCAGATCTACTTCACAGAATCGATCTCGACGATTTTACCAAAGAAGTGCACAAACCCTAGAAATATGAAAACTTGATTCAAGACTTGCTTGTGGGGTTGATGATCTAGATGATTCTAGGAGTATTCCCACTCATCAAAGCAAGATAAAATAGGTCAAAAGACCAAGCATAAACACTTGAATCAAGGAAGCACCAAACTCATCAAAAAGAGAGAAGAACACAAAGGAGACAATCGATCTCTTAAGCAAGCATCACAAGATTGATTGATCCCACAAGATGCTTACAAAGCCACTCCCTCAAGGAGGACAAGAGCTCAACAAAGAGCACACACAATCTCTCCAAACCCTACCTTCTCCTCCCCTCTCCTCTCCAAACCCTAGAAAAAGGAAGAGGGGTTCAAATGAATGCTTCCAGGGGTTTTACATCTCCCCCCTTTCTATTTATAGGAGAGGCTAGGTTTTCACATTTGGGACCCACACACACATGGGACCCACTCACACACATCTGTTGAAGCAATCGCCTGCTTCACCACGTGTAGATTGATCAGCGGCTCTCATCATGTCGGCAAGACTCTCCCGTTCGAATCCCATCGGAAACTCGTAGAGACTTGCACCGACTTCCGCACCGCCTGATCCAACCAGCTACACCGAACTACCAATTCGATCCATCTTGCCCATTCTACACCATGCTTGAGTCACACGACCTCACCCGGCATCCATGATCGTTCTGGACCTCAGCTCTCCAAGCGTAGTCCCGATCCACCTCACCGTTGACGTCGTTGACACGCAAGCCACCGCGCGCAATAGACAAACAAATCGTCTCCGGAAACAAGTTCTTCACAACTTGACCCACGTTAGTTCCACAATGCAATATGCAACAATAAAGCATTGAAATCCATACATAAAACACATTCAAATCTCATCAATGCCAAAATGGCTAACCTTTAAGTGATCGGCGGTCTGACTGCCCCACACGGCCGGTCCGACCGATTTCAGGCCGGTCCGACCGATTCCATAACGGCGGTCGAACTGCCCGAAATGACTTAGCCAAATTTTCATCTTGAAAATCCGAAACCTTCTGGAATTTTCAAATGAATAGAACTTTTGACTGGGAGATCCAAAAATTATGTGACCACATCCAGGAGACTCCCCTCACTTGCCTACACAACCTATTTTTGGCTCAGCTCCAAAAACCACTTTGAGGCAAGTCCGGTCCGACCGACAACCACGGCCGGTCCGACCTCTCCACGGCGGTCTGACCGCCCCTGCCACCGGTCAGACCGCCTGTGGTCTGACAGAACTGAAGCAAAACCAAAAACGCGAGATTTTGCAAACCAACAAAGCCATTGCCAATTGACTCATCATTCTAAGATCGTGCACATATCCTCACGATATCCACACTTACACAGGGTGCTAAGACTGTGAGCGAGTACTATCAAGAGATGCAAGTGTTCATGATCCGTACAAGTGTGCGTGAGTCGGCGGAGGCGACCATGACACGTTTCTTCGAGGGGCTGAATGAAGATGTGTGGAACCGTGTTGATTTAATGCAATACAACACCGTGCAAGAATTACTTCATCAAGCGGAGCGTGCTGAACAATGGGTGAAGGACACTCAAGCAAGGGTTGGCCGTACCACTCATAGCACTTTGAGACGTGCAACTTCGTATGATGGAGATGCAGGATCAACTCTTAAACCGGTTGCATCCACCATACCAGTTCGGAGTACATTCAAGGAAGCTTCGAAAACTATGAGTGTTGCAGGCAAAGAAGCCTCACATGCTGATTCTAGTGTATTCTCTATAGCTAGAACTAGCAACATTGAATGCTTCAAGTGCAAGGGCCGAGGTCATATGAAGAAGGATTGTCCAAACATGAAGACGGTGTTGCTTACACATGATGGCTATGCAACGGAGAACGACAATGATAAATCTGAACCTTTCGATGAATCTGAGAAGCTGGAGCCAATCATTTGTTATCCAGAACAAGGTGTTAGCTTAATGGCTCAAACAGTGCAGCGTGATAACACCGTTATTGTGAGGAAGGGACAACGACATCATATCTTTCAAACCGATTGCAAGATCAAAGAAAAGGTGTGTAAGTTGCTTATTGATAATAGGAGTTCGACCAACATGATTGGCAAGAATGTGGTGGAATCACTCTCATTGTCCACATGGAGGCATCCTAAACCATATTACATCCAATGGCTCAACAACGTCGGCAAAGTCAAGATCATACACAAGGTGAAAGTGCCACTTACTATTGATAGCTATGTCGATAAAGTGGAGTGTGATGTGGCACCTATGCATGCTGGTCATATTCTATTGGGACATCCATGGCAATTTGATCTGTATGCTACACATCAAGGATGGTCCAACCGGTATACAATCATACATAAGGGAGAGTTCCATGCTTTGTTGTCAAAGACTAATGAAGAAATGAAGAGTGATTTGGTTATGGTTAGCAAGAAGAAGGCTGTAAAGACTACACCAAAACTGAGGACGGTTTTGCTTCAAGAAGGGGAGGATGATGAGGCCCTATGTGCGTCTACTATGGTAGTCAATATCCCTAAGTTACAAGTGTGTACTAAACCTCAAGTTGATCCTATTATGCATCGAAGGAGAAAGAAACAAGAACCAGATTCGGCAAAGAACAAGGAGAGGGAGGTAGGCCGAATGGGGAGCTTGAGCGGTCATGAGAAGGCACAAGAACCAAAGGCTTTGCATGTTGCAAAGTTTACAAGAGAATTCGGCCAAGAGAAGACAAAAGAACGAAATTCAAACTCTATTACGAAATCAATACATTTTCAGCCTAAAAATCCAAAATGGGTTTGGTTTGGAGCAATTCCAATTCGGATCTTTCTTTAAAAGAAGTTTATTATAAATTACTTGTAATAGGATAGTTTAATCTATTTTCAGTAATTAGAGTAGTTTAAATTTTGAATTAAAAGAGTTTGCAATAGGATTACTTTTCGGATAATGTTCATTGCTACAGTAGTCGAGGCAGATTACTTTTCATTGCTACAAGATCGATCCATTCATCGCTCATAGGCTATATATATTTAGGGGTAGAGCCCCATTGTATGGAAGTTGAAGTTGAAGAAAATTCAGAAAAGTCACAGGTTTATGTGGCGCAAAATGAATACATGCGTTTAAAAAATTCCCATCTAGGGTGTTGTGATTGCGTGAATATTAGAGGGAGGTTGTTCTTCAAAGATCCGTGATTCCTTGTGGATCATCTCACCAATTCGTAGCATTCATAATTGCTTACGGTTTGGTGTTGTTCTTCGGGTTTGATTTTGTTTCTCTTTTCGGATTGATTCAACATCAACCAAGTATTAGTTGCTTTGGAGATACACTTGTTCTTCCATTTTGCGAATCAAGAAAGAGGAAAGCGGAGTTTTGCTTCAATCGAATTGAAATACAGTACCGTGAAAATTAATACATTACGCATCAACACACGTTGATCCGTATCACAATACTTGCAACAAATTAGAATGAGCAACTACACAATCATAAACTTGTTTCTACAAACCTTGCAACATTATAAAATAGTAGTTGCAACAACCTACAAACAAATATGCAACAACCAGAACAAATCCACAACAAATGGATTTCCTACAACAAACTGGGAACATGTATTGCAATAATGGAGAAAGGGGTTGCAATATATTGAGAACATGCATGCAACAACGGACCGAAGGAGGATGCGTGTGTACAGAGGCAAAGAACCAGGCTCTAGGGAGGAGGCGGCAGCGGTCGGCTCGATGCCTCGTTGCCCTTGGGCCTGGATCCACCGAGGGCTAGGCCGATCCGTTGTTCTTCCAGCATGACACCCTCTCCTCGCCTTCAAAGGATGAATAGAGAGAGGAAGAGAAGGATGTTGATGGTGGCCATGGAAGCTCGAAGGAGGTGGTGGCTTGCCACCGCAAAAGATCTCCCCCCCACTGTTGGGTATGTAGTCGCCGACGACCTGTTGTGCCGTAGGATGTGGGGTTCGGGGCTTGAGGCATGGGAGAGAGTATTGGAGTCGGGACTGGAGTAGGTTGAGCTACTGGGTGCCTAGGTGTCGAGACTCGAGGCGTCCGAGTGAATTGTTCTCTCCAGAGTAAGAGCCCAAGCGTTATCCTATAGTAAAGGGTCTACTTTGCACTTTCTTGAAAGTAAGAGGCTAAATTGGACTTTTCGTGTAACTTTATATAATAATGTTTTCACAAATGGCTCCAGAGTCAATCAGTTCCGACATGAGTATGAGAAAAAACATGACTATTAACTATTGCAGGACCAACATAGTTGACATTGAACACACATTTGGGAAGCCCCTTCGATTAGCCTTTATGTCGATTACTGTTTTTCCTCACACTTTTACATGTCTTTCATGTTACTAAATAGGGTACAACTAGCACGCCAGACGATGATAGTAAACTTCCCATCATATGCTTCGATGCAATATCGGTGAACAACTTGTGCAACAATTATAATCAATGCATGCAACAAAGTGCAAAATAGCAGTGGAAAAATGTTGAGAATTTTTTTTAAAACCTTCTCAGTGAAAGAAGAATGAAAACAATGAGTATATGACTTGGCTATGTGCTAAAACATGGTTTGAAATCCCAAAAAAATGTTTACGACCTTATGACACTGCAACATTTGAAAACAATAGTGGCAACATTTTAAAAATGGTCGTGTAACAATAGAATTAAATGTTCACAATAAAAAATGAGAATCGTAGTTTCTACTGCAACAAAAAAAGATGACCATGCATCAACACAATTTGAAAAAGTTTATGCAATATTTAACAAGACATATTACAACAAAATGAAACTCTCCATGCAACAATTGAGAAAAGCTGTTGTGACAAACTATTGCAACATCATGCAATGCCTATTGCAAGTTTGCAACAACGTGAATGATATAATATAACATATCGGAGACTTGCCTTTTCTTCTCCATCAGCCAAACCTGCAACACTTGTGGAGGCTAGGGCCTGCGGTGGTGACGTTCGTTTGGCCTCGAGGGAGCTTGCGTAGGACCTGACTATCAGCATCTAAGCTAGGTTTGGCCCAACGATAGGGGGGCCTTGCGGAGGCGGGCGTAGAGCTTGTCTAGCCCCTTCAGAGCTCACGGAGGCCACGCAGGCTGAAGTTAAGCTCGGCTAACCCCGACGATGGAGGTGCTCACGAAGGTTACGTCCAGAGGAGACTACATGAGGTTAGAGAGGGAGAGAGGTGGGTAGAGGAGCAAGATGGGCACGTGAGCTCTGGCCAGCCTTGGCCATGTGGAGAGAGGGATGGAAGAAGAATGAGAAGCATGGAGGAGGGGGGAGAGAGAAAACTTTGTTATGGTATGGAAGAAGACAATATAAGGAGGAGAAAGTAAAAACAAAAAACAAAATAGCAATCACGTGGGTGGGCATTCAATTGCTTTGTCGGTGGATGCATGACCGAACCGTCTGACGAGTCATGTCCTTGCGGACGTATGGTGCCTAGCATTATCCTACTAAATATTAATTAAATTGTGCTCTACTTTTGATATCTATACTAATATAAAAAGTATGAGTTGGTTCTTTGCTATGTCCACCCTACTTCGTGTCCCCAATTCATTTGTTACTGTCGGATTGATTGAATCTAATGACTCATGTTCATAGTTGGTCTTGCCATCTAACGATCTTGTCCATCCATTTATCCAATCCAATGGCCAAGGTTTAAAGTTGGTCTTGCCACCCTTAATTGCTTTGGTAATTGTAATTGCTACCTCGGTATTACTCCCTACACTAAATACTCCCCGAAACCAAGTCCCCTTTCCTTTAGCTTCCCTCATCCCCTCCCTTCCAACTGGATTTGGATTCTCTGACTTGCCTCTTGTTAAGTCAGAGAAACACATTTGGCGACTTCGGGAGATTCTCAGCCGTTCGATCCGAGATGAATATACCAGATCAGATGCTAGAACGCAATCGCTACAGCCCAAAACACACTATTTTGCACTATTCTTTACTGTTTATTGGTGGCTTAGTTGTGCAGCGTCAGAGGATCTGGATCTCTCCCAACCCTGTTTAGTGTCCAGCCCTCCCACTGTGTGCGGATGCGCATAACGACACATGGCCATTCCCCGGTGTGTCCCTTGGAATTTTTTGAAATAATATTATTTTAAAATAAATTTACAAAAATAAATAGTTAATTTTTTTGCAAAACTATGCTACTGTCGCCATTTGAAATGGCAAAATTATCCTACTGCTGGTTCAAATGGCGACAGTAGCCTAGGGAATGGCGACACTAACCTAGAATAGTATAGAGAGGTCCTTATCGTCAATTGAAATGGAGACACGGCCCTACGCCACTCCAACTAGCGACAAGACCCTATCATCATTTTAACTGGTGACAAGGAAACCCCCCCCCCCCGTTTAAATTTTTTTAATATTAAAATTTTGGACAATCATCATTTCAAATGTCAACTGGGTTCTTGCAAGTCTCTAAATTTTTTAATATTAAAATTTAGAAAAATCATCAATTCAAATGGCGAAAAATCGTCAATTCAAATGGCGGCAGGCAGGGATCTCGCAAGCCCCTAAAATTTTTAATATTAAATTTTTAAAAAATTACCATTTCAAATGGCGACAAGGATCCCGCAAGTCCCTCTCTCCATTCCAGATGGTGGCACAATCAATCCTATAAAAGACCCTAAAATTCTAGCATAACTCACTTTTATTCAGAAAAAAGAGAAAGGGAGAAGAGAAGAGAGAGGAGTAGGGGGGAGGAGAGAAGCTAGCGAAGCGCTGCCCGTCCGGTCGTCCACCTTTCAGGTAAATTTTTTTAACCGAATGAATTACATAGTTTTAGATATACGGTTACGTAGTGTAGTATGTTATGCATAATCCTTTTTGTGGGTAATTTAGTTTTAGATATGTGGTTAATCGTGAAAATCTTGTTTACGGTGCAGTACGTCAAATATGTCAGACTCCACCTGTGGATATCATGGGGATATGCTCCAGATCTTAGGATGATGTGACAATTGGTAATGGCATTTATGGTTTGTCATTTCACAGGGTTTTCGACAAAGTTCAGGCTTTCTGGACAGGGGCGGTCAGACCGGCCATAGCATGGCGGTCCGACCGGTCCCAAATCGGTCGAACCGGCCATGTGCGGCGGTCGGACCGGGCGTGACCAAGAATGATCAGAACAAGCTGGGCCAAAAATAGAGGATGTAGGCAAGTGAGGGGATCCCAATGCACTTGGTCTCATAATATTTGGAGCCTCCAAGCAAAAGTTCTATTCGTTTTAAATTTCCAGAAGGTTTCGGAATTTCAGGGCTTGAAATTCGGCTAAGTCCCTTGTGGTGGTCCGACCGGCCGGAGGGCGTCCGACCGCTCACAAGTGGCTGGTGACCGATTTCCACTTATGAACGTCAGTCAACTTCGTGGTGATGTTGTTTTGTTATGTCAAGTTCATTGGTATCATGGCATATGTATTGCATGATGCATGTTTCGACTAACATGGGTCAAGTTGTGAAGAACTTGTTCCCGAATTCGTGTTTGCTTGTCTATGGTTGTGCAGGTTGCTTGATGGTCAACGACGGTCAACGACGAGGATGATCGGGACTAGACTTGGAGAGTTGAGGTTCAGATTGATCGACGATGCCGGGTGAGGTCAATGACTCAAGCGTGACGCAAGATGGACAAGGGTGACCTATTAGCAAATCTGAGGCGCAAGATGGCGCTAGGTGAAGTCGCTTAGGTCAAAAGGTTAAAGACGGCGCTTTGCGAAGCGTGCGTGTGTGACCCGTTTGTTAGTGGGCCTTAACGGGAGCCCAATAGAGTCAAACCCTAGGAGTTCTAGGCCTCCACTATAAATAGGAGGAGGTGGTGGCTGCACCGTCGCTCTTGCCTCTTTTATGTTTCAAAACCCTAATTGGCTTAGGGGGAGTTGAGGTGGAGGCTAGGGCTCTTGATGGTTTGAGGTGATTTTTGTGATCTTGGATTGACCACTATTCCTTGATGGAGTGGGTGTAATCCAGCATCAATCACGAATTTAATCTACGCAAGGTTTGCTTGAGATAAGTCTCTTTTCATTCTTGCTTTCAATTTCGTGATTTTATGCCTTTCTTTGATCCACGAGTTTTTGATTGATTATTTCACGTGAATTAGCTTGATGTGATTCGTGTGAACCTATCTAGGATCATCTTGATCATCAATCACTCACGAACAAGCATTAGGATCAAGTTTTCGTTCTTGCCCGGTTTTAGACCCTTTGTTACTCAATTGACAACTGTTCAGAATCTATCCAAGAATTATCATAATATTCGATTGGAATAGGTCCTCAATACTATAGAGAAGGTGTGTGCAAAGTTTCGTGAAGTTTGGAGTTAATAATCAAAAGTTAGACCTAATTGCAACTTCGTCATCGGGCTGTTTTTACTGTTTCAGATCTGTTCTGGAGTCTGCCGGTCAGACCGCCCATCATCACCGGTCCGACCGATTTGGTAGCGGTCCGACCGCCGGTATAACAGCGGTCCGACCGCCAGGAAATCGGTCCGACCGCTCCAGGCCAGAGGTCAGACCGCTAGTACATTGTATTGCTTTGATCTTTGATGTTTTTGTCATATTGCTTAGGGGATTAAATTGAATTCAATACTAGTCTTCCAACAGATCTTGGTATATTGATCTTCATAGCTTTCTCATAGCTATTGGAGTGAAATTGTGTTGAATTCATAATTTGTGAAAAAGTTAGCGTGCTCCTATTCACCCCCCTCTAGTCGCCTTTTTGGTCCAACAAGTGGTATCAGAGCCCGGTTAGTTCAATCTTGATCTTAACCGGTCACTGAACTTTGGCGATGGATAGGTTCTCTACAAAACCACATATTTTCAATGGGCACGACTATGCCTATTGGAAGAATCGTATGCGAGTATTCCTTGAGAGCGAGGGACAAGCTATATGGGACGTTGTTCGATCCCCACTCATTATTCCTGAGGTTGCAACTCCTGCTTCTGCAATTCTTTTGGCTAACAACAACAAGGCCAAGAACCTTTTATATGGTGCGCTTGGTAGACAAGAATATGATAGGATTTGCAATTTTATGATCAGACACGAGATTTGGAACACCCTCGAAACCTATCATGAGGGTTCGTCCCAAATTAAGAAAGTGCGCCAAACAATCTATAAGCGTGATTATAACAAATTTGAGATGCGTCTTGGAGAGAGCATCGATGATATTTTCAGTCGCTTTAATAAAGTGAGTAATCAGATGAAAGCTGTTGATATTGAATACTCTCAATCTGAAAATACCATCCATCTCTTGACTGCAATCAACACCAAGGAGTGGGAGATGAAGGCTACTGCTATAGAAGAGAATGTTGATCTTTCGAGCCTTACTTTGGAGTTGCTTTATAGCAAACTCAAGACTTATGAAATTAAAAGAGTTGATCATCCCAAGAAAGACAATTTAGCTTTGGTAGCAGATCCTCTCAAAAAAGCTTCTGATAGTTCTTTTGAATCTTCTTCTGGATTTTCATTTGCTTGTTTATCTGCTATTCATGAAGAGGAGCTTGAGAGTATCCCTGAGGTTGAGTTAGCCCTGTTAGCTAAAAAATTCACACGGGCTTACATAAAAAATTCACACGGGCTTACAACAATGTGAGAAATAAAAAGAGAGGTGGTCCTGTTACTTGCTATGAGTGTGGAGAGCTCTACCACATCCGCCAATTGCCCCAAGCCGAAAGGTAAGAGCAATCACAGGAGGAGAAGACAACCCGAAGAAGCCTCATGAGAACAACTCGAGTATGATGTTTGTCAAGCTCATAAAGGCCGCCACCGGTCCTTCCCGCTTTGGAGAGCAATCCGTGAGCGATGTGGACTCGGGAGCGAGGAGGATAAGGAGGAGAAGACCCTCAAGACAAAAAGAAGGGAAGGCCAAGGACTTCACCGGCATGTGCTTCATGGCCGACACTGACGACATTGATGAAGATGAGGTACCTCTCTCTTATGATGTCCTTTCTGCTAAATATAGTTCCATATATGAGCAACTGTTTAGTCAAGATGAAGCGCTAGAATTTGTCATGACTAAAAATAAGAAACTAGAGTCAAAAATTGGTAAACTGAAATTAGAACTTGCTAATGTTAAGACTCTTGAACCCGATGAATATTTACCTTGTCATGATATGCACTCAGAATTGGCTAAACTACAATCTGCTTACAATATTGCTTTGCAACAACTTGAAAATGCTAGAACCGAGCTAATTGAAATTAAATCTGCTCCTTGTGAAAAATGCTTAGAGTCTAGCAAGTTGATTACTTCTGGTGCTGTTGATTCTAATCTTTGCACTTTTTGTTTAGAACGCGAACATGAAGTTAAAAATATCTTAGAAGCAGCTAGAGCTAAATATGTCAAGCTTAAGGACAGTATTGAGTCTTTTACATGTGCTTCATGTCCTGCTCTTAAACTTGAAATTACTTTATATACGGAAAAATATGCTAGAGCTATTAAAGGCAAAAGTTGTGAGTTATGTACTAATCTTGAAAAAGAAAATGCTTACCTTCAGGACACATTAGAGAAATTTTCTAAAGGTAAGAAACAGTTAAATATGATTCTTGACAAGTCTAAAACTCCTTATAAAAAGCAAGGGATAGGATACAACTGTATCCAAGACAATTCAAAGCCAAAAGTCACTCAAGTCTTGGAAAATGGCTTAGTTGAATTCAAAACCCAACCTGCAAAAACTTCTTTTAAATCTACAAGTTTTGCTAAACCATCTGTTCAAACAAAAGGTGCTTCTTCTGGTGGTATTAAGTATCATTGCACTTATTGCAGAAAGAGTGGGCACTTGATTGAGTTTTGTTTGCGTAGGTTGAAAAATGATAAGAAAATTTTTGCTAGTATTTCATCCACTCAACCTAAAGCTTTTATGAGATATGGTCATTTTGAAAAGAATAAACCTGGGTTAGGATTTGTTTCACATGCTTATCATCATGCTCCTAGACAGGATAATTCTCATGTTCGTGTGACCATTACTCATGATAGGAATGCAAATAGAATCAAGGATAACACTTCTGCTTTGCATACTACTCGCAAACGTGTGTCTCAGTACTGGGTTCCCAAGTCTTGTTTAACTAACTCCAGTATCGAGACACATCGTTCTTCTGTGCCTTGATTTTCAGGATTGCCGCGGAAAGAGGAAGGGCACATGCTTTGTCGACTCCGACTGTTCACGTTATATTACCGGAGACTCAAGATGGTTCACCTCCTTCACGCGGTCAACGGGTTTCAAGCATCTCCGAGAACTTCCCATCGCCAGGCCTTTAAGCTCATATTCAGGTATTTACACTCTACTCTCTTTGTATGGCATTTGTTATTCCTGTTCTTCATCTTTGTCCATTCGGGGGTTTTTCTTATTCTGATTGTGCGGGCTGTCGGCTAGATAGGAAGAGTACCTCAGGCGCTTGTCACCCACTAGGCACTTCTCTTGTCTTTTGATTTTATCCTCACCAAACCTTTAGACCCAACTAAGTTTGCCACCTTGAGAAGCGAGTTAGGGGTAATTTATCCATTTGGGTTGGTTTGAGGGGGAGTTCGATCTTTTCTGATCTTACCTTGTTCTTTTGATCTTTTCTTGTTCTTTTCTGAACTTTTTGATCTTTTCGAACTTTTCAGGTGTTTAGGCCTTTATTGCATCTCATTGTATCATATTGCATTCATATGAAAAATTCAACAAATGGTATGAAAATCCAAGTCATACTAAAAAAAGATGCATTATAATATAAGTTTTTCTGCTTATCTTTCAAGATTGATGAAGCTTTGCCTATTACCCTTTGGAGCTTTAGTATTTCAATTCTTGCTCAATGTCATGTCTAGTTCTTTGACTTGTTAGAATTATTATGCTTTTACATGTGTAGCTAAGTCTTTGCTATATGAGCTAGAACCTTAAAACAACTCGAACTAAAAATTGCAATTTGTGGATTTTTTAGCGAGTTGCACAATTAGTGCTCCTTTTGTGACATTGGCCCTGTCAGAATTGCTTTCTTAGCTCTTTAATCTAAAATTGACCATTACTTGAGCTTCTAGTGTTCTTGAGATTCTAAAACTGCTCTTGTGAAACATGAAAAATCAAAAGATTGTCTTATGATTAAATTGTGCCAAACTATTCTTACGAGACTGCTTGTCAATGACATGAACTTGGAGATAGTTTGATAAACCAGATGATCTCATGGGGACTGCTTGTCAGAAATGACATGAACCTTAAGATTTGTCGCTCTGGTAGAAGCTTAGAAAGAGTTTGTGGATGGCTCCTAGTCCAGGATCTTCTTTACTAAGATATACCTTTAATCAACTTCTGGTCGAAGCTTAGGATGATTTTGTGGATGGCTCCTAGTCTAGGATCTTATCACTAAGTTAGATCATTAGTCAACTTCAATATTCAGAGCAAATGAAAATTTGTTGAAAAAATGGGCATTTGAGAAAATTTGAGAAAAATGATTCAATACAGGACCTGATTGTCTCTTAATGTGGTCTTTGTTAGATTTTTGATCTCACTTTGACATTTTGATATGGCCAGTTTCACTTTAGGATCCCTGTTGATGAACTTGCTGAATTTGAAGCGTTGCTTAAATTGATCAAATCTATTGCTTTACTTTTGAGCCTTTTTGCTTAGCTTTGATATATATGTCTTACCATGATCTTGCTAGCGCTGTCAGGCTTGATATGTTGTTTGTGCAATATTAGAGATACTAGCTTGTTCTTTTGGGTAATCTCCAAAGCTTCTTGTAATTAAAAAAATATATACAAAAATGAAGTCACTTCATTTCACCTCATGCATACTTGTCGGGACCCAAATATGTAAATCTGGACCCTCTGTATATTCTGCACTAGTCCAGGATCACGCTAGTGCACACAATGTCAACATTGATGAAATATCACATCCATACAACGAATATAAGAATAAACGAGTACTTTGAATAACAAATAACTATTGGGACCTTACGGTCGAGTTTTACATTTATTAAGCCATGCAAGGCTGACAATAAAGAAATAAACCGCAATGAAACGAATAACTCCAGCTGGCTCCCATCAATTTACCATAGGCAATCGATCGATCAAGACCCTAACGATCAACCTTCAGAGAACTCTTCTTCAAAAGCAAAGCATTTACTCCTCCACTTTTGTTGATTTGTTTAGCAAGAGTGAGTACACACCGCACTCGCAAGTCATACCACGTAATGCAATTTATAGATAATGGATTATTCCAAAGGAATGGCTTCTGTGGTTATTTTGCAGAAATGCAACATTTGCAATTGAATACAAATAATAGATTGAAAGCATAAGTCAAAACAAATAGACAATAATAAGTTAACAATTGATTTCACGAAGGACACATACCTACTCAAGTTATTCACACACCGCACAAGTTATCTCACACGGTGACCCTTCCCAAATGTTTTCATGAAAATCTACCCTCGTGAAATTCCCGAGCATGTCCATATCCGAGGGACGCTATTCGAATAGATTGGTTTAAACACTCTGCAGAGGTTGTACACTTTACCCACACGATACAATCAGTGTAGCTAGCACTGACCATAACAAAATCTTTCAGAGACTTCATCTCAAACAATGACACTCCCGATGTACTTTACTGTCGTCCAATTTGTACACACGGCCCTTGGAACGACACACACCGCTGGATGTGGATGCAATAATCGTCCCGCGATGTGACATATCACACCTCCAAACCTATCACACACCTTAAATACAACCCGAGTTGTCAATGTCAAGACTCCATAACTTACTAAGTCGTGCCCACCCATACTAGTCATGTGGTCGACAAGAAGGCCCAGTTCAATGGCGCACAAAGTTAAGTCCTTAATTGACCAAGGCAAGACTTCCAGTTTTTCTCAAATCACAAAGTTTATAGCACACAGTTCCACCATTCACACAGATCCATCACTTGCCTCAGTCCAAATCTTTTCTCACCCTGTTGATTAAGTGCAACACATGCCATCACGAGTAATAGCACACAGCACACACAGTTTCATCACACAGTTCCATAATCACTTAGTCAAGTTTATAATTGCAACTCACATGAAATGATGACTCGTGGCATGGCTAAGCAGTCTAATTGTATCTAACCAACCCACGTTGGTGCTACGATAATACCAACTAATAATGAATCAACCTAGGGTGACAAAAGATCATGGCATACAATAGACAAGGTGGATATAACAAATTGGATTAATAACTACACCCAAAAGCATTTAAATAAATATTTAAATTAGAATGCAGTAATTTAAAATAAAGAAATTTTCAAAATTGGTTCAACGTGATCAAAGGTAAAACTTGCCTTGGAATAGCTCAAAGTACTGGTCTTGATCTTGAGGAGGTGCTCCTTCAGCAAAATTTTCCGAAGTATCGACGTCTACTCGCAAACGAGATAAAAGAAACCAAAAACAAATAAATACAGAGGCAAAACAAACTCTAAAAATCAAATAAAATTCACCATTAAATAGATCTTCATTTTATATGAATTTACAAATTTGAACGGGCTCAATCGGAGTTCGGATGCAAAAGATATGGGCTTTGGAAGTTTGAAAATCAAATAAAACCCTAATTTTGATTTTATTGAATTTCCTGAATTATTTTTATAAAGGAAAATCAGATTATTGCGCAATGCTTACGTCAGCCGAAAATTTCCGGAAAAGAAAATAGATTTAAAAAGAAATCTGACATGTGGGCCCCACATGTCGGGCCTCGGGTTCACGTGGACCGAGTGCACCAACCGAGGGAGATCTGGCGCGGTGGACCGAAAGCACGCTGCAGCAGTCCGGTGATCGACCGGCGCCACGCGGCCGCCACACCAAAGATCGAGGTTGACGCCGGGCCGAGCTAGATGACAACGGCGGCGTGGGCGCCGGACCGATGGTCACGGCGAACGGCGGCGGCGCACTGGCCGCGAAGGGTACCAGATTGTTCCGTGCTATTCCGCACTCGGGGTGCCCTTACTAGTAGCCGGTAACGCACGGTGGCGGCCGCGGAGGAAGAAGTGGCGGTGGAGCTTGAGTTTTGTCGAAGGGTGCTTGGCGATGCTCCGCGACGAGGAGGCGCATGAGGTAGCTCGACTTGTCGATCATGGTGGTGCAGTCGGTGGAGCAAGGGCGACAACGACGGCGGCGCAATTCACCGGAGAAGAAGCTCGGCCGAAAACACTAAATCTTGAAATGCGGCGCTAGAGCGACGGGGTGACGAGGTGGTGGCTTTGGGTGCATGGAGGTCCGGTAAGCATGGGGGTATTTATAGGACCAGGGGACGCCGGAATCGGAAATCCCCAATTCGGGTCCGAAACGGCCGGGATTTTGAAATCCTTGATTCTCGGAGATTGAGAGGGATTCGGGGTTTGATTCAGTTTGGAACAGATAATAAATAAACAGAGATACGATTTGGTGTGGTGTGCCAAGAATCAAGAACTGACACGCGATTTTTGGACGGCTCAAGCTCCAAAGAATGGCGGCGGATACGGGCGCGAGGAAGAAGAAGGCTCCGCGGAGACAACGACTCGGTGGTGGTCCCACCTGGCAGCGGCAGCGAGGTGCGGGTGAGCGAGCGAGCGAGATCAGCGGGCGAGGCCACACGGCGATCATCGAACGGAGGAAGGCGGGGTTGAGCGCGTGCGTCCGATCGGAAACGAGGGGCATGCGTCAAGCATCCAACGGGCGAGGGCGCGGCTGAGCGGCGGAATGGGCTGGCGCGGCGGGAATAGTGTTGGGCTTCGGCCCAACACTGTTCCGAGGGATTTAAATAGATTTTTCTTTTTAATAAATCCAGAAAATGCAATTAGCAATTGGAAAATAGCAAATGATCTTGGAAAAATTCTATAAAATTCTATAAAATTCTATAAAATATATCCAAGCAAATAGAATCTAAATAATATAAGTTTGACCATTGTTGGTGTTGGGATTAAGCACATTAAATCGGTTTGTCCTTAAAGTCCATATTAAGCTTTTAAATTAATATTCAAATAAATCCAAATGGTGAATTTTCTCACTACCACTATTTAAAGGATTTTTAAAGCTCTGAAAATTGGGATGTTACAATACTCCTTATGCTTCTTTTGTTTTGCTTCTTTCTTTATTCTATACTTGTTATCTCTGGATGAGAGGAAGGCGTGATTTCTTGATGACTCCATTGTCAAAGGGGGAGAAGATGTGTTAATGAGAAGATGTGTTAAAATGTATTAATGCTATGCATAGGGGGAGAAATTTTTGGAGATATATATCATTGTTTTACAAAGAGGGAGATGATATATAAAAATGATAAAAGGGGGAGAAACTGAAAATTTGAAAGTTTTTGAAATTTGAGGATCACAGTGAGGGGTGTTCTTGAGTTGCATTCTTATTGTCTTATTGAATATTCTGAACTTGAATTGCATTCTTTTATCCTCACAATGATCATAGGCCAATTGAACAATTGTTGTTTCATATGGACCTCATGTGAGAATTTTGACTCTTTTATGGAAATCAAAGTTTTTATGCTTTCTTTTGCCTTATCTCACATGCCTATACTATTCTGATGCCAGCTTGGTCATTTACATTGCTTTTTCTTACTTATGGACCAAGTTGTGTCTTTGTGCGAAAACGAAAGTACTTTACTTTTCAAACCTCTAAATTACACTTTCTGGATTATTGCCAATGTGTTCATCAAGGGGGAGATTGTGGATATCATGGGGATATGCTCCAGATCTTAGGCTGATGTGACAATTGGCAATGGCATTTATGGTTTGTCGTTTCACAGGGTTTTCGACAAAGTTCAGGCTTTCTGGACAGGGGCGGTCCGACCGGCCATAGCATGGCGGTCCAACCGGTCCAAAATTGGTCGGACCGGCCATGTGCAGTGGTCGGACCAGGCGTGACCAAGAATGGTCAGAACAAGCTGGGCCAAAAATAGAGGATGGAGGCAAGTGAGGGGATCCCAATGCACTTAGTCTCATAATTTTTGGAGCCTCTAAGCAAAAGTTCTATTCGTTTTAAATTTCCAGAAGGTTTCGGAATTTCAGGGCTTGAAATTCGGCTAAGTCCCTTGTGGCGGTCCGACCGGCTCACAAGGAGCGGTCCGACCATCCAGAGGGCAGTCCGACCGGCTCACAGTGAGCGGTCGGACCGATTTCCACTTATGAACGTCAGCCAACTTCGTGGTGATGTTGTTTTGTTAGGTCAAGTTCATTGGTATCGTGGCATATGTATTGCATGATGCATGTTTCGACTAACATGGGTCAAGTTGTGAAGAACTTGTTCCCGAATTCGTGTTTGCTTGTCTATGGTTGTGCAGGTTGCTTGGTGGTAAACGACGGTCAACGACGAGGATGATCGGGACTAGACTTGGAGAGTTGAGGTCCAGAACGATCGACGATGCCGGGTGAGGTCAATGACTCAAGCGTGGCCTTAAGATGGACAAGGGTGACCTATTAGCACATCCGAGGCGCAAGATGGCGCTAGGTGAAGTCTATTTAGGTCAAAAGGTTAAAGACGGCGCTATGAAGTGTGCGTGTGTGCCCGCTTGTTAGTGGGCCTTAACGGAGCCCAATAGAGTCAAACCCTAGGAGTTCTAGGCCTCCACTATAAATAGGAGGAGGTGGTGGCTGCACAGTCGCTCTCGCCTCTTTTATGTTTCAAAACCCTAATTGGCTTAGGGGGAGTTGAGGTGGAGGCTAGGGCTCTTGATGGTTTGAGGTGATTTTCGTGATCTTAGATTGACCACTGTTCCTTGATGGAGTGGGTGTAATCCAGCATCAATCACGAATTTAATCTACGCAAGGTTTGCTTGAGATAATTCTCTTTTCGTTCTTGCTTTCAATTTCGTGATTTTAGGGCTTTCTTTGATCCACGAGTTTTTGATTGATTCTTTCACGTGAATTAGCTTGCTGTGATTTGTGTGAACCTATCAGAGATCATCTTGATCATCAATCACTCACGAACAAGCATTAGGATCAAGTTTTCGTTCTTGCCCGGTTTTAGACCCTCTGTTACTCAATTGCCAACTGTTCAGGATCTATCCAAGAATTATCATAATATTCGATTGGAATAGGTCCTCAATAGTATAGAGAAGGTGTGTGCAAAGTTTCGTGAAGTTTGGAGTTGAGAATCAAAAGTTAGACCTAATTGCAACTTCGTCATCGGGCTGTTTTTACTGTTTCAGATCTGTTCTGGAGTCTGCCGGTCAGACCGCCCATCATCACCGGTCCGACCGATTTGGCAGCGGTCCGACCGCCGGTATAACAGCGGTCCGACCGCTAGGAAATCGGTCCGACCGCTCCAGGCCATAGGTCAGACCGCCAGTACATTGTATTGCTTTGATCTTTGATGTTTTTGTCATATTGCTTAGGGGATTAAATTGAATTCAATACTAGTGTTCCGCTGTACTAGTATATTGATCTTCATAGCTTCCTCATAGCTATTGGAGTGAAATTGTGTTGAATTCATAATTTGTGAAAAAGTGAGCGTGCTCCTATTCACCCCCCCCTCTAGTCGCCTTTTCGGTCCAACACCACCAATTTCAAAATTTACTAAGGTTAGGAGATTATTCTTGAGGGTCCCAAGGGGATTGATTTGCGTTATTTCCAATCAGCGACAGTGACCCTAACAAGACCAGAGCATCTTACATGGGGTGTTGTGATGCGGTAGTTGTTCCACACATTCAATTTGGGTCATGTTTGTATGATGTGAGATTGAGTTGCCTTGCTAACCGAGCACCGTATGACACATATTCAGAGTTAGTGTAGCTCAAGTGAATAAGGTCATGACAGTCATATGCACACGGGGTGAGGAAGGAACGGTGGGATTTGGTCCTTCAGGCCTAGGCATATGCCAAGCCCACTCCTACATTGGCGACTGAATAAGAAGGGGGTGGTGTTGCCGGAGAAGAAGTTGGGGACTCCAGCCACAATGCAGTGAACACAATGGTCCAAGGTCCGAGAGTTGCTGATGATATAGAATAGGATTGTGTGGAAAGAGCTCCTTCAGTTAGGTAAGCTAGTGGGCTTGCTGACGAGGGTGAGGAGCTAGAAGCTCTAGTCTAAAGGATGGATCTAGAAGACCAGAACTACATGGCATTGTCAGAAGATGAAGCATCCGACGATGAGGATGCTGTGAAACAGCAGATGGTTCCATCCGAGTGGAACACATACCGCTTAGACAACCTCGTCATTAACGAAGGCTCCCTGTGCCGTGGAGAGTACTACGAGCAAGGTCGTGCAAGGAGCTATGTACAAATGCAAGGAGGTCAGGTGACGGTCAAATTCGGGCCTTGTTCGGCAAAGATACATTCATGGTCGCCAAGTCTAACCCAACATGCTACCACGTGAAGTGCAACATAAAGGATACCTTGGAGAGTGCACATATTTTAGCCTAAGTGGGACACCTACTAAAAATGCTATATAGTGGTCCCTCACACATATGTCATCGCTGAGTCGGTGCAATCTGTAACACCCCAGCCCAATACTGAGTCCGGAATGCCACCAAACTACCCTATCATCTAATTTTAATAACCACTAACTATAAATTCCAGCAAGCAATTCGATACTAACACCCAGCCACGGGTTACAATAACGTATAAATAACAACATGGCAAGCATAAATATTTAAACCCTAGATAGAAAGCAGGATAATAATTCAAGAATTGAGTAACACCAGTCCAAAAGAGGCTACTTATGAATACAAGTTCCAAACGATCATCTAGAGTTATTCAATGTCTATCATAGCCTAAAAGGATAAATCCTTATGCTAAGGTAAAGCTTCTTCATGACAATGATCAAATGATTTAGTGTATACCGTGTTCCAAGTTCTATCCCCTCCCAAGAAGCGTCGTCAACGATCACCTAAAACAACAGTAAAGCAAGGGTGAGTCCTCAACTCTACAAGTACAATAGTAAACCATGATCAATGTTTAAACATCAATACACAATAATATCATTGTCGTAGGGGCAACTAACCGAATTGATTTGTGAGTTTGTTATTCCACCGCGAAAGATCGGGCAACTAACAGATTAAATCTCATCTAGAGGTTTGACCCACATCAACTCCCACGATGATGTTTCGCTTGAAGCTGACCATTACAATTGACAAATTGCAAGGGTGTCAAATGATGTGGTACACAAGTTGGTCCACACAGTTAGTTGTTACTGTCGGGAAGTAGCACTTAGTAGTTAGTAATGTAATGTTATTTAGAGGTGTGACATGTTCAAAATGCTACTATTTACAGCCATGATACTTTGATTCGATGAATGAGATATGGAACTTTGGTATTGATTTAACATCTAGGTGTGTGTAATGTAATTGTGGTTTGCTGTCTATTGCCACATGAGCTATTATTTACTTGGCAAAAATGATGATAAACTTTTATGATGGCATTCGACGTCATTATCCTGGATGTTCTTGTTGATAAAATATTCATCTACAGTCCAAGAGAGGCAATCTCACCACTCTAGGGTTTGAGTGGTCATAACCATCATTGGTTACAAACCATATAGCTACCACATTTTTTTGCCAAACTTTATCATAGCATTCCAAATAGTTGCGACATAAAATTTGTCACGCCTAACCTTAGCCGTGGCTACCAACCAAATACCTTAATTTTGCCACACGATTAGGCGGGCCATGTGTCCGACTAACACCTAAGGTTAGGCGTGACAAATTTGACCGCAATCAAATAGGCCCTACATATGATAATGCTTAGAGAAGGAGAGAAATTGCCTATCGCTTCCTAGGTTACCATCTCCTCGTTACGGGTAGTCATACTCATGGATCTATTTAACTTAATTGAACAAATATTGTGAAATAGGAATAATAACATTCACTTCTATTGCTATCCCTTTTATCATTAATTTTGTAGGGCCAAAAAAATCCACTAATTAATATGTATTCATCTTTATTCTCATATGAGTACGACCTGACTGACTAATTTGTTCGCCTCGGCGAGCTTCGCCATTGGTGCGTGTGTGGCATTGTAAGATCAAGTATAACCGACTAGAGGGGAGTGAATAGGAGGTTTTTAAAGCTAATTGACAAATTTAACTTTTAAGGAAGATAGTTCTAACAACGCTTACTTGCACAATAAAGATGGTAGAACTATCGAGCTACTAGAGATAGCAAGAGCTAATGACAAAACTAGATAAACTCATAGTTAAGCTAAACAAGCATACTAGAAAAGCTAGAAATGTAAATGCAAGATAACAGAGACAAGAATTAACCACAATGAAGACAATGAAGTTTTTTCTGTGGTATGGAAGACTTGTCGGTCTTCACTAGCCCACGTTGACGAAGCTTGAGCTGATCAAGCCGGCTCCACAAATTAAGCATTCTCTCGATTTCACTAGTGGTTGTTCTTCCCCCACTCCGGAGATGGCGAACACCGAACCAATCACAATTTTGGCACAAGGCCTCTTCACAATTTTTTTGAAGAGATCATCGCAGAACTCTCGCTAAGCCGCCTAGGTGTTAACAAACACCAAGAGTAATAAATTGTAATCTTTGCTTGATGACAATCAAGTGCTAAGGATCAATCTACAGTAAATGCACTTGAGTTTTGCTCAACCACCTCACAATGAATGCAATGGGAGTGTATGAGGTGTACAGTAAATGATCTTAGCTCAAAAGATGTCGAATGACGTCTCTTACACCTGCCCTGAGCACATGCAGTAGTACCGCCGTTATATGACCAGTACTACCACACTTCTTGAAATGCATAGTGACGGCTAGCACAGACGTATTAATTGCTTCTGAAACAGCCGTTGGAAATTCAGCGTAGTACTACCGCCGTTGGTCAAGCGGTAGTTTTGCTTATCGGTCAAACCGGAGTACATGGGCGGTACTACCGCTTCACTTTGCTATCCAAAAAGGGCGCTTTTTGGAAAAAAAAATGTACCTCTGTCTAAACTTTGAAATATCCGGGTTGCGGTGGTTCCACTCATGATGCGGTCATACCGCGATACGGTAGTTCCACCAAGGAAACTCTGGAACCACCGTTCACCAGGTGAGCAACCGAGATAAAAAAGGTGTCGTTCTGTAAAAAACATACCACCAACAAGATTTAGGTATTGACCGAAGTTGCGGTAGTACCGCACCACTATCCCAAATATATCAAGAAGGCGGTAGTACCGCCAACAAAACGTCGGTACTACCAATTTTTCTGAGAAAACATGGTTGGCTTTTTAAAACAAAATCTAAATGCACGCATGATCCTGGATTGATCAAGATTGCACCAGAATATGTTATTAAGATACAATTCATGATCCCTCTTAATAGTGCAACATTTAACCTAAAATCCAGTCTTCCACCCTTTTTTCCTTAGATTGGTAAAAGTAAAAAGGATCCTAGACTACTTGTACCTTATTTTTGAACTATATTGATATTAATGTTGACCTTTAGCATGCATGTCCAGATTGTTGTATTCATCACTGAGACCAAACCTTGTAAATACTCAATAAACATGTTAGTCTCATATTCATATATTGTCATTAATTGCCAAAATAATTTTTAGAGGCCTAGATGCTTTCAATCTCCCTCTTTTTGGTAATTGATGACAACCCAATCAAACTGTGAGAAAGATATAGTTTTGAATATACCATTTGTTATGAAAAGTTTGTATATTCTTGTTGTGACTAAACAAAAATAATTATTGCAATAAGCTCAAACGAGTATGAGAATTATTTACTTGTAAATATTATTTCAAAGAAAGGTCCCCCTAATCATGTGCAGATAATTTGAAGAGAATTTGCAAGTACATATAAAGATTTTTCAGTAAAACAAAAATGACAGAGTTTCTTTTGCTTGTTGAAGTTAGAGAAATTGTAAGATTAAGATTTCAAATCACAGGGAGCACCAAGACCATTCATAGAGAGTGCCAAGTTTAACAATCGTAATGACAAAGTCTAAACTAGACTATTACAAGCCCACAAGTTTTCAATATTGAATATATTATAAATAGTAGCATAATCTTCTTGACTTCCCTTTTAATCCTTCAAAGCTACCTCCTCCTCCTCCAAACTACTCCCCCTTTAGCATCAAAATACCAAAAATGTCACTCAGTGGGATCTTGAGGACGCCTTGGAGCTGTGTTGAGGCGACGTCTTGCATAGCGATTTGGAGTCAATATAGCTTGCTCAAGAGCTATCACACTCTCCATAAAAGCAGCCAACCTATTGGTGGTTTCGGATTGAAATTCTTGCTGAGAGTTTCTCATCTCTTCTGAAAATTCTTAATTTCCATAATAGTGCATAGATTTGAGAGAGAGAAACTTGACCTACTTCTTGAGCGTCTTGCCTCTGAGCATTCTGTCTTGGAATATCTTGCCTTTGAGGAGCCTGAGGATGAATATCTGCAGGAATAGGGGAACCCTCTCGTGGCTTGTATGGTTTGTGAACTGATCTCAGCCCCCTGCAGTATCCGATCTTCTAGATGATCAATGTTATGATATATGGAGCATAGTTTATCCTTTTGACTCGATCATAAATCTTCTCAAAATTTCTTGACTCTGTCCTTAAAGCAAGCTCAAACTCATCCCTTTGGCAATCTAAATAAGTAGTTCCTGTCATCCATGCCAGTTGACTGAAGTCTGGAGATACATACAGAGTAGCATAAAATTGCCTGATTATTTCCTCATCATTGTCGCACTTGAGTGTGACTAGGCCATGAATACCAACTCTTTGAAAAAGCCGATATGTCCCTTCATATTTGTTCAGGGAATTAAGATGCGGCCAATTTACCCACTTATAGTCTGCAAACTATCTATTTGGTCCATACATCTGCTCATAGACGAATTCCTAGAAACTGGTGTGAAATTTAGGGCTTTGAGATGACCTTGGAAGCACAAACTGATTTCGGTGACGCATTATGGCATATTCATCTGAAGTGATAGTTCTTAAATTGATTTGCTACTCAACAATTCGTCATCAGATGTTGTTGCTTCTTCAGTTCCTGCTTCAAACGAGCTCTCCTTAGTTTTTGAACCATTTGATGCAGGACCTTTGCCTCGATCTTCTCTTCTCTTTCGTCGTTCTTCTGGAATTTCTTCAAAAGGATCATGAGGAGGAGCTGCAGGTGGTTGAGAGGAAGATGAAGTTTGACCTCTTGGATGACCATAGGACTTGCGAGTGGTGATCCTTGTCCTTAGCATCTTCAAACAAAGATGGCGAATTACAATGAGACCAAGAGATCAATCAACATAGGTTTAATTTTGAATGGAATGAGCTTTCTATTTTGCTAGAAAAATAGGTAGTACCGGTGTTCAACCGACGGTAGTACCGAGTTATAGAAGTACTGCCGTTCATAGGTTGGTACTACCATACCCCGGTAGTTCCGTGCACGATGAGTGGTAGTACCGTTTTCTAAGAACACGTTTTTAGGGTACGACATTGCTTGGATTTTTGTGTCCTCTAATGGATTGAATCCATGGAATAGATGCACAAACACCACAAGACACTAGATTTGCAATTTGCCCGAGAAAAACACATTCAATCATTCACATTCTCAATTAACCCTAATTGACCTAGGGTTTGAGGGAGAGGCAAAAAGAAGGAGATTTGAAGATATTCACCTTAAGATACGATGGAGAGGAACTCTAAGGATGCAAGAGATTCACGAGGATTAAAGAAAACTTGAGAAATTTCCTAGAGCTCTTGAGGGTTCTTCGGTGAGAGAGAGATAGGGACTTCGGAAGGAGAAGCGGAATGACCGCTCGGGATGGAGAGAGTACAATAAAAAAACCCGAGCAATAGCAGTAATGCTGGTTTTACAAACGTAGCTGTAGTACCGTAGGTTACACGCCAGTAGTACCGCAATGCGGTTGTACCGTTGACTACAAGCCGGTAGTTCCAAAATTTCTGGAGCTTCGGGGATAAAATTTGGATTTTGAGAAATATGCAAATGATCCTTAGTTTTGCACTCAAATAACTATCATTCAGGATCATTATGCATTTAGAGACTAATGTCTATCTAAGAATATACTTTTTAATGAACATAGATGTTTTGAAGAAAATATTTGAAAATATCTTTCTTGAAAGCTTCAAATAATACTAAATAGTAACAAGGTGCATGAGGCATGAGTTCAAACAACATTAGAATAATCTATTATTTTTAATTCATTCCTTAGCTTGCAAAAGCGGCATTCATCTAATGGTTTGTTGAAAATATTCACTAATTGATCTTCAGTCCGAATGTGGCTAATCTCAATATCACCTTTTCTTACAAGATCTCTCAAGAAATGGTGGCGTATATCTATATGCTTGGTTCTTGAGTGTTGGACTAGATTGTTAGCTATTTTCACAGCACTATCATTATCACACAAAAGAGGTATTTTATCAAATTTTATTCCATAATCCATCAAAGTTTGCCTCATCCATAATAATTGTGCACAACAACTTCTAGCGGATACATATTCGGCTTCGGCGGTGGAAAGGGCTACAGAGTTTTGTTTCTTGGAAGACCAAAAAACTAAAGACCTTCCTAAAAATTAGCAACTTCTGGAGGTGCTCTTTCTATCCACTTTACAACCCGCATAATCAGAATCTGAATATCCAATTAATTCAAATTTAGCACCTTTAGGACACCACAAACCAATGCTAAAGGAATGCTTCGAGTATCTTACAATTCTTTTTACGACCATCAATGACATTCTTTAGGTGTTGCTTGAAAACGTGCACACATGCAAACACTAAACATGACATCGGGTCTAGATGCGGTATGATAAAGCAAACTAGCAATCATAGATCTATAAATCTTTAAATCTATCGATTTACTTCCCTCATTAAGGTCAAGATGCTCGTTGGTTGCCATTGGAGTCTTGATGGGTTTTGCATCTTCGATACCAAACTTTTTGAATAGGTCTTTTACATACTTTATTTGGTTTATAAATGTCCCATCTTTGAGTTGCTTGATTTGTAGTCCAATAAAATAACTTAGCTCCCCGATCATGGACATCTCAAACTCTCCAGACATCATATCACCAAACTCCTTACAAAAGTCTTGGTTAGTAGGCCCAAATATGATATCATCAACATAAATTTGACATACAAAGAAATCATCATCACTTGTTGTAACACCCTGTCTATTCGGAAGACAAGATGTCACCTAACAAGACAACCTACTATTCAATTCATAAGATTAACATCGCATTCAATGCTAAAGAAACGATTAACCATGATAACAATCTATAGCTTAATAACAGTTCATCTATAAATTTAAACGAGAATTAACCAAAGCGATAATAATGAACCTCCAAGTGACAATTATTACAGTCCATTACATTATAAATAAAACTGAAGAGATGTAAATAGAACTTTAACGAATGACTATTTATTTCATGTGCATGGAACGTGCTGGACTACACCCTCCCGCTAGCAACCGCTTTCACCGAATTCACCTAAAAATAAATAAAAGCAAGAGTGAGTCGAAACTCAAGAAGCACAACATATACATTCACATAGAATATCGAATCAAACAATCTACCAAGTACATCATTTACTTCATGAATTGAAGAAAGCACGGTATGAATGAATGAATGCATTGAAGGAGAATGGACTTTCCACATGTTTATACGGTATAACTAGTGACACACCCGTCGGTGTTCACTTAAGCCCGCCTTAACCAAGAGCGGGATCCAAGTCCGTATGAAGAACGTTTCATACGGAATGTCCAAATCGCCTACATTGGAATGGTAGGTCTTACATGCCCATATTGGAATTAATGGGACTTAATCAAGTTTCACTCCCGTGGACAAAGAATCAATTATGTATGCATGGAATGAAAAGCATAACTTGGCATATAACTCAATGTATCATCGAATAAGGTATTGAACTCTACCACATCATACTCAAATCACAGGAATATTCATAATTTACCAAGTTAACAAGCAATCAATGAATTCACACAAATTAAACATTGCACTTGCCTTCCGTGGTGGTGACGTGTTGTGAAACAACGAAGGTGTCCTTCCACCCACCGTCTCACCGCCTACACAAGCATTGCCACGACACGGATAATCGAATATGTCACAGCTACAAGTGTTCTACGATGCTCTCTAATCAACCCACCCATCCCAAGGGTTCAATTTGACATCTACTCCAAAAGTCCAGATTATCGTTCTACGGGCAGTTGCACAAGAAAATTCGCCATTAATTATCTGTAACTCTAAACGACCTGAAACCAGTGCTCACTGATTCTTAACTGATCAGGCTACAAAACATTAGTTGGTGGAATCCCCTGATTCGGCCAAAACAGATGACTAATTAACTGCTAAACCCAACCCATCTACGTCTGTCCAGAAAACAGATCAGCAGTAAAGAAAATGGTGTAACTTTTAGCCTACTGATCCAAATGGAATGATCTTTATCAACTTGGAAATATAATTGCGAGATACACAATAACTTAGTTGGGTGAAGATTCTGATTCGGCCTCTAATTTGAACAAAAACGAGGGACAAACCTACTGACCTCAGATTTCAGACAGATTGAACAGTTCGTATTCAAAAATTCATATCTCCCAAACTACTGATCGGATTTTCCTGATCTTGGTGCCAAAAGAAAGCTAACGAAACCAGGAACAAATCTATAGAAGGGAAAAACCCCAAATTCGGCCTCTAAAGTACCGTAACATGCCACGCAACATTCTGATCCAATCTGTAATTTCTGGAACTCTAATCCGACGCGAATCAATTGATCTCTACCGCAACAAAAATCGATCAAACAAATAACCGGGGTGCTCGTTACCCTTGAAGACCCGTAGCACGACGAAGAACCACTCCCTGCTGGTCTCCCTTCTTCTTCCTTGGCCGGCCACACCACAGCGAACAACCGGCGAAGAAACGACCCGCCGGAGGACAGATCGGAGGAGAAGCGCCCGGGGATCTTGGAGACCAACTTCGGGAGCACCAAAGGCCGGCCACCAAGGTAGGAGGCGGCGCCCAACCAGGGGAGAGGGAGGGGTGGCGGCTAGGTGGGGAGGGATGGGGGCCGGCTAGGGTTTGGGGGGAGTGGCGCCCCCCCTTTATGGCCGGCCACTTCATGGGCTACTGCCCCTCTTGGGCCTCCTGGGTTGCGATCATGCCCAAAGTTGCGGAAAATCACGATAACCCCCCGCTAATTAGAATTTCCACTAAAACTATTTTTTTTCTCCCTCTGACTTCTTTCTTTTTACCGAATGCGATTCCGGAACTTTTAAATCTCGTTTTCGACTAACTTCCAACTATACGAACTAGCTGGATTTATGAGGTATTACACTTGTTTTGGTAAAAAGTGTTGTATCAACCTTTCCAATTTTGAATCCTTTTGAAATTAGAAAATCTCGAAGGTGATCATATATTGCTTTGGGAGTTTGCATTAAGCCATATAGTGCCGTGGAGAGTTTATACACATGATTAGGATTTTTAGGATCTTCAAAACCCGGAGGTTGTTCAACATATATAAGTTCTATTATTTTACCACTTAAGAAAGCACATTTAACATCCATTTGAAATAATTTAATATCAAAACTTGATGCAAAGGCAAGTAATATACATATAGACTCAAGTCTAGCCACGGGTGTAAATATTTCATCATAGTCTAAACCCTCGACTTGAGTATACCCTTGAACGACTAACATTGCCTTGTTTCTTACCACAACCATATTTTCATCTTGTTTCTTGCGGAAAACCTATTTTGTGCCAATCACATTATGCTCCTTGGGCCTCTCCACCATTGTCCAAACATCATTTCGGGTGAAGTTGCTTAGTTCTTCATGCATTGTATTCACCCAATCCGGATCTACTAGTGCATCATTTACATATTTGGCTCAATAGAAGAAATAAAAGAGTAATGTTCACAAAATAAAGCAACACGAGAATGAGTTTGAACACCCTTACTCACGTCACCCAATATTTGGTCTATTGGATGATCTTTTGCTATAGCATTGCGAATTCTTGGTGGTAGGTCGGATGGTTGATCATCTCCCTTGATATCCTCTTCTCTAATGTCAACTTGATTTGTAGGGGAAGCGGTGGGAGGTTCGACTTGTGTGGAAAATGATGGACCATTTGGATCTTCTTTTGGTTTGATGTCTCCAATTTGTATGTTCTTCATTGCACCCCTCAAAACTTCATTACCTATATCATTCAAATCATCTTGCTTTTCTTGAGAGCCGTTAATTTCATCAAATTGGACATCATATCTTTATTCAACTATACCGCTAGTTTTATTAAAGACATGATAAGCTTTGCTATTTGACGATAACCAAGAAAGAAACCAACATCGCATCGACATGTAAATTTTGAAAGACGAACACACTTTTTTAAAATATAACATTTGCAACAAAATACACAAAAATAAGATATATTTGGTTTTCTTCCAATTAAAAGCTCATAAGAAGTCTTTTTTAAAAGGCGATGCAAATCAATATAGTCTTTACCAAATTTTTGGAACAGAATTCAAACCTCAAAAAATTCAAACACATTTCATTGACCTATGCTAAGTTTGAATTTAAATTTTACAACTTAAGACATGAACAGTGGGGTTTCAAATTTTATATCGGTACTAGGTCACCCCAGGAGCCCCTTGGATTTATTTCATATTTTTAGGATTTTATTTGCTAAATTTTGTGGCTCAGTCAAACTAGAGTCAAATTAAATCATATTCAGTCAACCCTTCACTATTCCTTGGGCTCGGACCGCTTTGACTTAGTCGGACTCGGACCGCACCGGGCTCCTGGCTCGACCCAGCAGACTCACCGCGCCGTAACAAATTGAGTCGCTGACCAGTGGGGCCTGCAAGTTAGGATCGTCCCTTACCTTGGGTAGGCACGCGCTCAGGCATCACGCGCCACGCGGCCGTCGCGCCCTACCCAGCTCCGTCGGCGCCGTGTAATACCCCGGAATTTAATCGGGTAATTAGACAGCTAGTCGGGAGAAGAAAGAACAATAAAAAAGAGAAAATTCCTGGAAAAAAGGGGATTTTGCATATTTTCGACAACCTGGGCCGCGACCCGCGGTCCAGGAGGGATCCACCTTGTGGCTGGCCAAAGGGGGGGGGGAATTCCACCCCCAAAACCCTAATCCCACCCCTTTTCTCGCCCTTTTCCCCTAGGAGCCGCCCCCACCCCTTGTGCCACCACGTCCCCGGCAGCGCCCCCATCTTCCCCGGTGAAGCCTCTTTCTACTGCCCAATGGAAGAAAGGCGAGAAAGCGTTAGTAGGGTGGCCGGCCAAGGAGGAAGATCTCGGGGAAGAGGTGACGGAGAAGGGAGAGGAGGAAAGGAGAGGAGGAGAGGCCCTGCACGCAGCAACGCTTCGTTCTCTAGCGATTCTTCAAGGGTAATCTCGATTCCCGGTAGATCGGTAGAATTTTTCAATTCTAGTTGGTGCTGTCGGTAGCAGATTAGTTTTGTTCAGTGCTATTGGCCGTCAGTTTTGAGTGGGATGCATACGTTTTCTGATCTGACCACCTGTTAGAAAGATGTAGCCCTCGGTCTTAGCTTGCTAATTGTACTTTGATGAGTCTTGGACTCACTCTTGCTGGTGTTTTGATTTTAGGTACCTCGTTTGTGGACGGCATGCATTGGAGGGAGTAGGGATATGCAGGGTTGCACATTGGCACAAACAAACTTTCAGGGTGTTACAAAACCATTTGAGCGATAACTTAGATTTTGAATAAATTGCTTGAGATTTGTTTCATTACACTTTATGTCTTGGATAACCTCTGTTGGAGTTGGATAGCGTATTATGGATGTTACTTTTATGATTATATTTTAGACTGTGCGTTTGGATAATTACTTATTATTATTGTTCGCTGTGCGACCTTCAGGATGGTTAGTAATCCAAAGGAAATTATCCCGAAAATTAGAAAGAAATGTCTTAGTTTAATCTGTAGTTATGTTAGTGTGGTAGTATTCCAGGCTCTAGTTGGTCTGGGGTGTTACAGTTGGTATCAGAGCGGGCTTTAGGTCTGTGGTGAGTAGGTTAGCAACTTAGGTAACTTGATTTGTTAAAATCTGTTAATGGTTAATTAACCTAAAACTTGACACACTGTGCACAATAGATGGGGATGGGAAAAGTCATTACATCTGCGATTCTGATAGAATTGTTTCTTTGAGTTGGTTGTATTGATTTGATATGTTATTGTCGTATGTTTGCTCTAATGTTAAGTGGGAAGATTTTCATCTTTGGTATTCAGAATGGCGAGAGGTAGAGAACGTGGGCGTGGTGCGGGCCGTGGTCGTGGTCGTCGACGTGGCTCGGTGGCATCCTCACCCCCGGCAGAAGAGGCCGCATGGGAGCCGAGGAGGTTGCATCGCCTACTCGTCGATGGCCGATGCCTGTGCCACGCCCACCGATTTACTCCAGGAACTTCAGAGGGAGGTTCAGCAGCTTCGTCAACAGGTGCAGGCAGCTCCTCCTGCTATGGGTGCGCCTGTCGTTGCTGCAATGGCTGCACCAGCTCCTCTTGAGGCTAGAATCAACCTTCGGGAGTGGATGTCCCTTCATCTAGACACCTTTGACGGGGCAGGCACTCCGATATAGGCAGCCGACTGGCTTCGATACATGAAGAGGCAGTTCGGTGCACTGGAGATGACCTTAGCGCAGAAGGCGCGATTTGTGGCGTTTCAACTGCAGGGCTAGGAGGACATTTGGTGGGAAGGAGTTTTTTCAGCCAGGACTCTAATGTAGGGACCAGTCACGTGGGAGGAATTTTTGGAGCAATTCAGGGCCAAGTTTTACCCTGATTCCTTCCTTGAGAGGATAGAACTTTCCCTGGCAACCTTTGTTCAGGGGAAGTTGTCTGTGGCGGACTATGAGGCGGGGTTCAACAACTTAGTCCGCTTTGTGCCAGCTATGGCTGGTAATGACCGAGAGAAGGCCAAGAGGTTTCGTAGGGGACTGAATCCGGAGTATCGCCACGTACTAGGGGCGACCAGCTTGCTTGACTCCAACAGTGTGGTTGATCAGGCCAAGGGTATGGAGCTGGAGTGGGAACTCACTAGAGAGAGGCAGACTCCTAACAGTTTTGCTCCTACTGGGGCATCAGTTAGTGGACACAAGAGGAGCTTCGGAGGTGGAGGTGGGTCTTCCCAACGACTGCCCCAAGAGATTTCGGGAGTCGGCCTCACTGCTCTGCTGCTCGCAAAGCAGAGGCATGTCGCTTCTCCTGCCCATCATAATACTTTGCCAGCTTTGCGCCCAGTTCCAGGCCAAGAAATGATATGCTTCAAGTGTGGTGACAATAACCATGCATCTGAGTGTGCCTTCACGGGGGATTGTCGCCATTGTGGCCAGTCAGGCCACAAGATGATAGTGTGCAGGAAGAACCAAACGTGCATCATCAAATGGGAATCCGCTCCGCAAAGATCTTCACCGCTACTCATCGGGTTCACCCGGACATCGTAGCGCCTCACACCCCAAGATTCTTCTCGTTGGGTTTCTCCCGCAAAGATTCTTGCTAGTGCCGCCAGCAGGTTCTATCGAACCCCGCGACCGCCTCGCGACACCGCTGCTTTTCCACCAGCGGCGCCCCGCTCATCCTTCGCCGAGTGTTGTAGCATCTTCTGCACCGATGCATCAGGGAGTTTATGCCATGCCAACGCCTGCGACTGCTGGCCGTCCTGACGTGGTGACAGGTACCCTACTAGTCGATTCCCTTGAGGCTTTTATCCTTTTTGATTCAGGGGCTACCTACTCGCTTGTCTCTCACGGCGCTTGCTAGAAGGGCTAATTTGAGTATGCAATGGATTTCTACCGCTGTTGGTTAATTCCCCTAGGGGTTTAATTGCGAGTTCAACTATCTGTCCTGGGTGTTATATTGTTGTTGATGGGGAGAGGTTCACGGCGAATCTGATAGTAATTCAGATGTAGCCATTCGATGTTATCTTGGGTATGGATTGGTTGCATGCTTATCGAGCGGTGATATCCTATTTCAAAGGGGATGCCTGCGCGCACTGGTCCGGGAGGCTTTGACCTTTGAGGAGCGCGCCTCGGCGCTCTCTTTCGATGTTGGTTGGATTGTTCCTGTGTCGCAAAGGAAGACTCGGATTTCTTTTATCTCTTGCTGAGAAACCGAGTTTGGCTTTGCGGATTGAGGAGATTCCGGTGGTGAGGGACTACCCGGATGTGTTCCCGGATAAGCTTCCAGGCTTGCCACCAGCGCGAGATGTGGAGTTTCGCATCGACCTTGTTTCGGGTACTCGGCCCATCTCGATGTCCCCATATCGTCTGGCACGTCCATTCCAGGATGAGATGAAGAACCAGTTGGATGAATTGCTGGCTAAGGGTTTGATTAGGCATAGTGTGTCGCCATGGGGAGCTCCTGTATTATTCACAGAAAAGAAGGATGGTAGTTGGCGCATGTGTATTGATTACTGTGCGCTTAACGCAGTTACAATCAAAAATAAATATTCTTTACCCCACATTGAGTATTTGTTTTATCGGTTGAAGGGAGCCCAAGTGTTCTCCAAGATCGATCTCCAGTCTGGGTATAATCAGATATGGGTGCGTGAGCAGGATATAGAGAAGACTGCATTCTCCACCAGATACGGGCATTATGAATATACGGTCATGTCATTTGGGTTGACTAATGCACCTGCTATCTTTATGGAGACCATCAACAACATGTTATACAAGTATCTGGACGAATTCTGTTCATCGATGATATTCTTATCTATTCCAAGACTCATGATGATCACGAACGGCAGTTGAGATTGGTCCTAGAGACCTTGAGAGAACACAAGTTCTACGCCAAGCTGAAGAAATGTGAATTTTGTATTTCAGAAGTAAGCTTTCTGGGTCACGTAATTAATCCTTAGGGAGTTGCCGTAGATCCTAGTAAGGTCTCTACAGTGCTGGATTGGAAAAGGCCGACTAATGTGAAGGAGGTGAGGAGTTTTCTGAGCTTAGCAGGGTACTATTGGCGTTTTGTGCACGATTTCTCTATCATTGCCAAGCCAATGTCCCCAGCTTACACGGAAAGGGGTAAAATTTCAGTGAAATGATGATTGTGAGCGCAGTTTTTGCACACTAAAGGAGAAACTGGTGACCTCTCCTATTCTCACCCTTCCCGAACCAGGGAAGCGATTCACCGTCTATTCAGACGCGTCTCGAGTGGGTCTTGGCTGTGTGCTCATGCAAGAAGGTAAAGTGATTGCTACACATTGAGACAGTTGAAGAAGCATGAACAGAATTATCCCACTCATGACTTGGAGTTGGCTGCGGTTGTCTTCGCTCTCAAGATCTGGAGGAATTATCTATATGGGGAGACTTGTGATATCTTCACAGATCACAAGTGTCTCAAGTATATCTTCACTCAGAAGATCTGAATTTGAGGCAGAGAAGGTGGTTGGAGTTGATAAAAGACTATGATCTTACTATTCAGTATCATCTAATGTGGTGGCGGATGCTCTCAGTCGTAAGGCGACTCCCGCCACTTTGGATTGCCTCATCGCTAATTTTGATCGTATGGGGATATCATATTGCTATGCGGGCACAGCACATGTCGAGACTCAGTTGATCCTTGAGTCAGCTCTCCTGCACTGCAGCGGAAGCACAAATGAGAAGACCTACATTACTGTAGGCCAGCAACGATTGGATGAGGGAAAAGAAGGGGATTTCAGTAGGGATGCTTTGGGTACTTTGATGTTTGAAGGCCGTCTGTGTGTGCCACAAAAGGCGGAGGTCAAGGATGATATTTTGAGGGAGGCACATCGCACTCCGTACACCGTTCATCCTGGTGAGACTAAGATGTACCGAGATCTGAAACAGCGCTTCTGGTGGAAGAGGATGAAAGTGGACATTGCGAATTACGTAGCTTCTTGCGGTATTTGTCAACAAGTGAAAGCTGAGCACAAACGTCATGCACGGTTGTTGTAGCCTTTGGAGGTTCCTATGTGGCCTTGGGATGACATCTCTATGGATTTTGTGGTGGCATTACCTCGCTCGCCGCGAGGAAGGGATGCGATTTGGGTAGTGGTGGATTGGTTCAGTAAGTCCGCGCACTTCATTCCTGTTCGCACAACTAGTTCAGCGAGTGATCTAGCTCCTATCTATGTGCGAGAAATAGTGAGACTGCATGGGGTGCCCAAGACTATTATCTCGGACAGGGATGCCAAATTCGTGTCCAATTTTTGGGAGAGTATGCAGAGTGCTTTGGGCACACAGCTTCGTCTTAGTACAACATTCCACCCTCAAACAGATGGACAGTCAGAGCGTACTATTCAGACCTTGGATGATATATTGCGGACCTGCGTCTTATCATAGAAGGGTAGTTGGGAGGACCAGTTGCCTCTTGCAAAGTTTGCCTATAATAACAGCTATCATTCCAGCATTAGAGCTGCACCGTTCGAAGTTTTGTATGGGCGGAAATGCAGATCGCCTCTTTGTTGGGATGTAGTGGGTGAGAAGGCAGTTTTGGGACTAGACTGGATTCAGAAGATAGTTGAGAGTGTGGCCGCGGTGAGGCAGAATCTGCTAGCAGCATAGAGCAGACAGAAAAGTTATGCAGATGCGAGAAGGCGTGATTTGGAGTTTGCGGTGGGAGATCAGGTGCTCTTGAAAGTATCTCCCACTAAAGGCATTGTCCGATTCGATACCAAAGGGAAGCTTAACCCGAGGTATGTCGGACCGTTCCCGATTGTAGCGAGAATTGTGAAGCTAGCTTACCGCTTGGATCTTCCGGAGTCCATGCGTGGGATTCATAATGTGTTTCACGTCTTGATGCTGAGGAAGTTTCTGAGAGACCCAGAGCATAAGATTTTCTTGGAACCACTGACAATTGAGCAAGATCTTACAGTGTAGTCACATCCGGTGCGCATCCTGGAAAGATCAGAGCGAGTATTGAGACACAAGACGTTGGTTTACGTCAAGCTGTTGTGGACGCATCAGTCTGAAAGAGAGGCGACCTGGGAATTGGAGTCTCGCATGTGCTAGTTGTATCCAGAGCTATTTATCGCAGGTACGTGACATTGTAGTAAAAAATTCATGGATTTTGCTCTGGAGCGTTAACTTTGGTTAGAATTTGGGGTCGAATTCTGTTTAAGGGGGGTAGAATGTAATACCCTGTAATTTAATCGGGTAATTAGACAACTAGTCGGGAGAAGAAAGAACAATAAAAAAGAGAAAATTCCTAGAAAAAAGAGGGGATTTTGCATACTTTCGAGAACCTGGGCGGTGGGCCGCGGCCCAGAGGGATCCACCTCGTGGCTGGCCAAAGGGGGGGAATTCCACCCCCCAAAACCCTAATCCCACCCCTTTTCTCCCCCTTTTCCCCTTGGAGCCACCCCACCTCCTCTTGCGCCCCTCGTGCCACCACGCCCCCAAGAAGACTCTATCTTGCCCTGCTAAGCCTCTTGCCGCCTGCCAAAGGAAGAAAGGCAGAAAGCGTGAGAGGGTGGCCGGCCAAGGAGGAAGATCTCGGGGAAGAGGAGAGGGAGAAGGGAGAGGAGGAGGAAGGGAGAGGAGGAGAGCCCCTGCAAGCGGCGACGCTTCGTTCTCTAGCGATTCTTAAAGGGTAATCTCGATTCCCGGTAGATCGGTAGAATTTTTCAATTCTAGTTGTTGCTGTCGGTAGCTGATTAGTTTTGTTTAGTGTGTTGGTCGTCCGCTTTGAGTGGGATGCGACGTTTTTCGATCCGACCACCTCTTAGAAAGATGTATCCCTCAGTCTTAGCTTTTTTTAGGCACCGAGATTACCTAATTTGGAGTTATGGATTAGGACTTATGGCAGTTTTCGTCCGACTGTCTAGGAGGGCTGATGAATTTTAGCTGATTGCTTGTCTGGCCAATATGAGCTATTTAGAGCCCGAATCAGAAGGGTCACCCAACACGACATTTGTGGGGAATTCAGTAAGCTTTCCATTTTGATAAATAAAATAATTTTTAGAGTTGGCAGTCAAAAGTTATGGAATTTTTACCACCGCTGTTTCCTGACTGTCAGACTTGTAGAGACAAAAACGTTCCCCGAAGACAAGATTTAGTAGTATGCCGAATCAGGGGACTTGCCCATCTAGGTTTTCATAGACAGTTTTGTCGTGGTTCCAGAGAGAACAAGATCACCCTGTTCCGAGTTTCGTAGTGAAAGTTATGATATTTTTAGTACTGCTGTCCCGGGAAGTTTTATGCTAGACTGTCGGGGGAATTGGGTAGAACCTCAATCCGAGCCCTAGGTCTCGAGGATTTGGGTTGATGGGTGTAATCGAAGTCCTTCTTCTCAGCGTATTTATTGCTAGCACTATTCTTATGTAGGAGGCAGAGTTCCGGAGTAGAGGCTTCATCCCTGCTTCTTCGCTACCAGAGCTTAAAAAAGGCAAGTATAATTAGTGGTAGATTAATTATGAGCGATTGTTCATGTTTGCTATATTATGAGTATTTTGCGTTGTTCATGGATGCTAGAATGTTATGAATGTCAATGATCATGAATGCTAGAAGTATGAGTAAGTTTATTTCTGTATGATGGTTTAGTGTTCTGCACATGTGTATCATGATATCATATTGGAGGCTTGATCACGTGATGACCAAGTATTGATTGAGGTCCCCGTCAAGAATATGACGGGCTTTTGGTCCCCATACTTGTGTAGTATGGGCTATGGTCCCTGTGCTAGAAGGCACAGGCATGGGTATGCATCGACGGATGCATACTCCGCAATACGGTATATGCAAAAGAGAAAAGAAAGGTGCATTTGAGCAACTTGCATAGAATGAACATATGTCATGTTCATTATTGAGGTTTGGGGTTGGATGGTGATGGTTACAGTTACAAATGTTATTGTCTTGCTAATTGTACTTTGCTGAGTCTTGGACTCACTCTTGCTGGTGTTTTGATTTTAGGTACCTCATTTGTGGACGGCATGCATGGGAGGGAGTAGGGATATGTAGGGTTGCACATTGGCACAAACAAACTTTCAGGGTGTTACAAAACCATTTGAGCGATAACTTAGACTTTGAATAAATTGCTTGAGATTTGTTTCATTACGCTTTATGTCTTGGATAAGCTCTGTTGGAGTTGGATAGCGTATTATGGACGTTACTTTTATGATTATGTTTTAGACTGTGTGTTTGGATAATTGCTTATTATTATTGTTCGCCGTGCGACCTTCAGGATGGTTAGTAATCCAAAGGAGATTCTCCCGAAAATTAGAAAGAAATGTCTTAGTTTAATCTATAGTTATGTTAGTGTAGTAGCATTCCAGGCTCTGGTTGGTCTGGGGTGTTACAGTTGGTATCCGAGCGGGCTTGAGGTCCGTGGTGAGTAGGTTAGCAACTTAGGTAACTTGATTTGTTAAAATCTGTTAATGGTTAATTAACCTAAAACTTGACACACTATGCACAGTAGATGGGGATGGGAAAAGTCATTGCATCTGCGATTCTGATAGAATTGTTTCTTTGAGTTGGTTGTACTAATTTGATATGTTATTGTCGTCTGTTTGCTCTAATGTTAAGTGGGAAGCTTTTCATCTTTGGTATTCAGAATGGCGAGAGGTAGAGGACGTGGGCATGGTGCGGGCCGTGGTCGTGGACGTGGCTCGGTGGCATCCTCACCCCCGGCAGAAGAGGCCTTTGGCGGGGGAGCTGAGGAGGTTGCATCAATCGCCGCCTGGCCACGATGCATGTGCCACGCCACCGATTTACCCAGAACTTCAGAGGGAGGTTCAGCCTTCACAATGCATGCAGCAGCCTCCTCGCTATGGGTGCGCATGTCGTTGCTGCAATGGCTGCACCAGCTCCTCCTGAGGCTAGAATGAGCCTTTGGGAGTGGATGACCCTTCGTATAGACACCTTTGACGGGCAGCACTCAGACATGTGCAATTGATCGTGCTTTGTACATGGAGAGGCGCTCAGGTGCACCGAGATGACCTCGCGCAGTAGCGCGATTTGTGGCCTTTCAACCAAGGGCCAAAGTGACATTTGGTGGGAAGGAGTTATTTCACCCAGGACTCTACTGCAGGGGCCAGTCATGTGGGAGGAATTTTTGGAGCAATTCAGGGCCAAGTTTTACCCTGATTCCTTCCTTGAGAGGATGGAACTTTCCTTGGGAACCTTTGTTCCGGGGAAGTTGTCTGTGGCGGACTATGAGGCAGGGTTCAACAACTTAGTCCGCTTTGTGCCAGCTGTGGTTGGTAATGACCGAGAGAAGGCCAAGAGGTTCCGTAGGGGACTGAATCCGGAGTATCACCACGTACTGGGGGCGACCAGCTTGCTTGACTTCAATAGTGTGGTTGATCAGGCCAAGGGTATGGAGCTGGAGCGGGAACTCACTAGAGAGAGGCGCACTCCCAGCGCTTTGCTCCTACTAGGGATCACCAAGGACACAAGAGGAGCTTTTGAGGTGGAGGTGGGTCTTCAGTGGACCTCACAGTAGCTCATTAAAGCACTGAATCACACATTGTCTTCTCAAAATGGCACATGTTCATGTGGCCATAGGGCAGCTTCCGCTCGCCGTCGGCTAGCCACCGTTCCAGGACGTCTCAACCGCTGCCACCACCACCTGGAGGTTCATAGAGCTACGACGAATCCATTCCTGCCTCTGGCCGGCGCCGCCATGGCCGGAATCGCCGGTGAGGCTCTGGGCAAGCTTGAGCTCAGCGCCGCTCTATTGTCGAAATGGCTGACCGTTCCTGTAGCAACGTCATTAGGATTTAATTACTATGATTAGTAGTTAATGACTCTTATTTGTCGGTAAATCATGTGTTAGTTGAATTAATGACCGATTGCCAGTCTATGACATGTGGGCCCGAGGCCATTAGTACATAGTAATAAGCCCCCATGGACCATATACACTGTGCTGTGGACCGTTAGTCCACGCACTATTCAGTGAACCGATTCTATGACTAGTGGGCCCCACCTGTCAATGTGAATTAAAACTGGAAATTAAATTAAAAAACGCACTGTGCACTGCACCCCACCCGTCATAGACTAGGGCTAGATTCATGTCGGAAAGAAAAGTATTAAAGCATTTATAAAATCCTGAAATGAATTATTTACACACTTAAAAATTCTATTAATTTCAAAAATGCATAACTAATTCATTTTAACTACAAAAACAATGAAACCAATTTTGATAATTTCCATTTTAGGTGAACTTGATTTTAAAATAGGTTTCAAGCATTTCGCTGTAACAAATAATATTTTTTTGGAAAATGATCCATAACTCTATTATTGTCCAATAGAAAAATACTGATAACTTTGAAAATGCATAACTAATTCATAAAAACTCCAAATGAGATGAACCAAGTTATTTTTGTTTTATAACAATATTATCTGTCCAACCATATAATCCTGACGCTCATGACTGCTCTACAAATTTTTGCAAAAAATTTCAAATGGATGAACAGTAACCGATTTCATTTTTCTGGAATTTCCAGAAAGCTGATTTTCAAACAGCTATAGCTCTCTCATCTCAAATCTAATTTGAATAATTTTTCCACCTGAATTCATATAAAATCATCATCTAGCTACGGTAGAAATTTCATACATTTTTTAGCACTTTGTATTTCTTGCCTTTTCTCGATGTTTATTCGGTGTTGTCTTTTCATAGATTCCGAAGCTATTGATATTGACTCATACACCACCGAAAGCGAGCAATTAATTTACTAGCAAGGCAAGAATCATTTGAACTTTCTTTTGAATCATATTCATCCCAGTTTTGATAAGTAGTGTTTTGAAATGTACTGTTAATTGCTTGCTTGCTATTTCGGTATATCATTATTTTTGTGATGTGTAGTTAGTTATATCCAAATCTTGTTGTCATCCTTGTTAACTCCAGTACACATATATTCTTAGGAATAGATGGTTGTGATGATGTTCTTTTATGCATTGAGTGCTTAGCAATGCAAGTCTACATTATACGTTAGTACGGTTGACGGGATTAACCCGTCAATCGTGGAAAACACCTCACTCTTAGCAATTATAAATTTTGATCCAGATCTCTGCATCTGGTTATTTTGAGTATAAATTTTATTGTTTCAATTAGTTTTGGTTTGGACAAGAGGTTGCTAGTGATGGTGCCTTCGTGCACGAGATCGGGTATGTCGTTGACTTGTCCGGACCGCTAAGGACCGAGCCATGGGCTGTCATTCCAAGTAACTATCGTGCTACCACACGCGGGTTGGGAGCTGCTTGGTCAAGTAGGGGGGATGTTTTGATTGGGTTGGGTCTCAGATGGTTTCTAGTTATATGAAGACATTTGTATTCAATCATTTGTTCGTAGGAGCCGATGTAATTTTCTATAATGTGTATGGGAGCACTATTTTTCTGTATTTATATTGCATCAGTATATCCAACATAACTTGCGAGCCCGCTTAGCAAGCGCTATTCGTCGTTTTTACCAAGTTCGGGATTCATCTTGCAAGGGGGATCTGGCTCAATTCCACTTTCTTGTCGAAAAGTACCAAATCTCGACGTCCCCAGCCGACACACCATAGGAAGTGTGTTTATTCTGGTGGCTTACGAGCTAGTCGTGTCGTGTGGGTAAAGTAGTACTCCCCTATTGGGATCAAACTATTTGAATAGCCGTGTCCACAGTTATGGACAACACTTAGTTTTGGGAGACGTCATCGCTAGACTTTTTCAATTAAAATTTATGGTTACAACTTGGTCTTCAGCATGAACGGGTGTTCATGCATTTTAGTGTATCAAAGTGGGCTGGCACTTTGGTATTTGTTTGATTCATTTGTTTATCAATGTATTCTTTTATCACATGCTTTATTTCTACTTCAAATCTGGTTTTGAAATGGCAATTGAAAAACTAGTATGTGTAGGTTGAAAATTATTGCGTCTTTCGCAAAACTAAAGCCACTAATGCTATTCTTTGATTGACCATTATGCATAGCTAAGTTTACCTTTGTGTAAGACTTGCGAGTACGCTTTGTACTCAACCCACTTGCTGCAATTACAGGTGAAGATGAATTACCAATCGATCAGTTCGTTAGCGCCGATTGTGGCGACGCTAACGAATAGTGCTATTATTTGACTCCCAGTTGGTTGCCTTGGGCTATGGGCACACCATGCTGGAACTTTTAGTTTGTTTACCTTGCTTCCACTGCTACTTAGTACTTTTATTTGAATTTGGCCGGTCGGCCATCATGTAATAGTTGTAGACTTAACTATTGTTGTATGTCTTTTGGATTATCGATGTATGAATGTTGTATGTCTGTGATCAATATTAAATAAGAGTATGAGCGTGTTGGTCGCTGATCCTGAGAGCCAACACTGTCTCATACTCGCTGTTGTGAATCCCTTTCTAATTTGTTTAAGTGGGGACTTGGACCGTTTGGAGAACCGATCATCATGCAGTGCTCGCAGAGGTAGGCTAAACCAGCGTGAATTTAAAATAATTCTATCGTGTAAACCAAGAATCCATGCGAGTAAGAGATCATAGATTTCTACCACTATAAGCGCAGTGTAGTAGAAGAAGAGTTGAAGCAGCCTGGTCCAACATCGAACGCGTCGATGTTGTGGAAGTAGTCGATCGTCCAATGTCCTTTGCTGCTGATCATCTTCTGTAGCAGCCTCTCGCATTCCCTACGTACATCGTGGATCGTTCTCGATCAGCGCAGTAGCGATTGCAGCAACGCCTCTATGGTATCCACATGTCTAAGGGTAGAACGTTGTGTGCTGGTGTACTAGCACCATCGTGCACGACAGGGCCTTTGAGGAGGTGACAGCTAGTGTTTCTGTGGGTGATGCAACATACTCCCAAAACCCACTCATATCCTCTTATAAAGAGCCCCTAACGGATCCCTACGTTAGAAACCCATTATGACTCTTAAACATTTATGGATTATAATATGATTTAATCCTCTAATGTACCAATTCAAACTAGTTTATTCCAACTCATTATGTGTTAAACCCTATAGGTTCATGCGTAATCGGCCGTGACTCAAAAACTCCTTTTCGATCCACAAGTCAGTAGTGGTTTCTAGTCGGACATAGTAACTCCTGAATACACATAAAGATCATATTGGACGAAACCTTTATAATGATCAAGTGCTGATCCTTTTGCCTCACGATACCAGTTCGAACTCAAGATGAGATGTGTGCCATCCTATGATAGCTCAATCCTTTACTTGATCTTGCAGTGGATTACTTAATTGTAGTTGACTCCTCAACCATATTCAACATGGCCAAGCACTTTCTTAATCCAACCACATCGAGGGGCCCGAAGATATCTTTCCCGATAAATAGGAGGGGTAAATCCCATCTTGATCGCTCATATTCTTCCACATATTTCATAGTAAACCCAAAAGCTATCTTTATGACTATCGATTTACGGAGTAATGTTTAACAACCCCTAAGTAAACATTACACATATTGGAAACCATGACGACCGTAGGTCTAAGGACCCTCACGTACACTATGTATGAGATTAACTGATGACACAAGAATATAACAATTCTCGTAGTGTCTCAAGGCAGATCAATCCAACACTATGTTCTCCAACATATGTCCATGTTATTGATTTAATATATCATATCCTTGATCCCATGAAACATGATCATCAATCAATATATGTGTTGATCCATAAATCATAAATATCCCACGTAATGACATAAGATGATGGATGTTTAGAATAACATCATAAATATAAATAGAGAGTTTTACAAACAATTCATATATTTGCCGGTCAATATAAATGATATTTCATTGAAAGGGAAAATTAACATATTAATCAAAATTCCATAAAACATAGAAGCAATACAATCGTCTCTATTATTACCTCTAGGCATATCACCAAGACTAAGGCCCTGTTTGGTACAGTTTCTACTCCCAGCTTCTCAATCGATTCTTGTGGAGCTGTACCAAGCACCTTGATTCTTAAAACCACTATATTCTATTTCTCGCGAAGAATTATCTCGAAAATGAACTAGTAACGAGAAACAGCTTCCCAGCAGATTCTCGTGAGAATCCAACCTTCATAAACGAAAATACCCTTTGAAGTTGAAGGTTTTTACCTGTAAATACCACTGAGTTACATAAATACAATTAAAGTATTACACCAAGGGGTGACATGGTCTATTTGCCTCTAATCCTCTCTCATATGTTTTTTTGGAGACAACCTACCAGCCAAACAGTTTTAACAGACAACTCCATATTCTTAAAGAAGTGGATTATCAGATAATCAAAAGCAGAATCTGAAAAATTAGAATCTAGTGTTGTACCTAAGGCTTAAGACAACAATGATCCTCAACTAGATAGACCGGCCAAACTAAACAATAGAATTTAACCCATCCAGCCCAACCCGATGGCCCACATGACAGGCCGTGTTGGCCCACTTAAGGCCCACAGGACCCAGCCCAATCATGCCTAAGCCCTACTCTAAAACTCTTGACCAAAAACTTTGTAGATCTCGTAGGACCCCAACCAGAAAGCTTGATGCCTGCATGCTCCATCGATCTATAAGAACCTTCAGAAATTCCACCGTGCAGAGGGAAAGCAAACAATGACGGCAACAGTGATTGTTGGACTCTAAAGAGTCGGCTTTGGAGCACACCTGATCTCAGCACGAGAGCAGGAAAAAAAAACAATACACTGCATGAAGATAGATTAGAGCAAACTCAGAGAAAGAAACATTTCTGATTGGAAACAGAACTAATGAAATAAGACACAAATCCCAACAAACCGAGATTGAGCAACGACTGGATCAAGGGAGGAGGCACAAACCGACGCCTGTTGGTTCTGGTGGGAGACTTCACTGCCGCCGGCGATGCCGTCGTCAGCCTCGACCCTGCCCGTCGTTCCGTACGCCCAAAATTCACTCGCGAGTTTGTTCTAAAGATACTCCGTTTCTTCTCTCCCAGACACGACAACCCCTCTTGTCTCTCTGGCTCTGTGCGAACCGCACTAAAATCCTCTGTGCTATTAATATTGATCGGTATATCTAGAAGCCTTTAATTGCTGCTCTATAAGCACGGGTCCAATGCTCGTGTTTTGTTACGGATTAAAAAAAATTATATCTCGTCAACCGTCGTTGTTCTCAGTCTACAATGCAAGTGATCCGCCGGTAACTCGTTCTTGGAAAGATCGATGGAATCTTTGGGATTCTTGCGCACCAGTTTGGACAGTTGGGGTGTAGGGAGTGGAGAGGAGGTTATAGGTGGCCAACCGTACGCACGGGAGGAACCGAGAAAGAACGAGATCCAACAGCTCACATCTCACGAAGAAAGATAGATCTAACGGCTCACGTCGCATGAGGGAGTACGGACTGCCACCCATTCCTTCTTTTAAGTAGTAGAGATTGTGGTTGCGTTGATGCGTTTAATTATACTTTAATTTTCTTGTGTTTTTTCTTCTTTTTTTCGCTCTCACCTTTTTTTTCCTTTCTTCTCTCACTTTTACTGTCACGTCCATTTCGACTGAGTATAGTCCCCACACGTCAGGTGCATGACATGGAATGATGTAGATGTGACAAATTGGTGGATGAGGTGGTCTGGCTTACTTAACTCCTACCAGGAGATAGTGGGGGCCAGCTATCATAGAGGATTGTTAGGGCATGTTTTCTTCCTTTTGTTTGCCCTTTTGGGTTTGTTTTCTTACTTTTATGTTGCACTATCTTACCCTCCCCTCTCACTTTTATTGCCCCATCAGTTTCGCATGAGCATGACTCCACAGGTCAGGTGCCTGCATAGGCATAATGTGGCATGGACGTGGCAGATTTGGCAGGACATAGAGGAGATGGTGTGGGTATTATTGGCTCATAATGGTGGCCAGATGTCGTGGAGAAGTGCTTATTAATGGCCACAGTCTGCGATGGAGGGTGTGATAAGTGGGTGGGGGTGATGGCAGAATATCTCTTTTACTTTATTCTCACCATTCAATTATTTCCACTTGCAATCTAATTTGGATATAAATTAAGATGGGTGTTCAGATTAATTTTTTGAGGCTAGGGAGTTTGAAATTGATAATTTAATATCTAGTGAACAATTAATAACTCCTCAGGAAGGAACGATCTCGATAACCCCATTTTCAATTCAATAGGTAGTTTATAGACAAGATTTTTTTTTAGTATCCTCTCTCCATATGCTGCACATTATGTTACATTGGGGGTTTTATTTCTTCCTTTATGTTCCGCCGTCTCCTCTCACTTTTATTGCTACGTCCACTCCACGTGAGCATGCCTCATGTGTCAGGTGTCCTGTGTGAGCATGGATGTAACGGATTTGGCTGGACAAGGAGGAGATGGCACGGGTATTATTGGCTCACTAGAAGGGTGTCCGTACTTTGCAACGGAATCCTAAACATTACATAAATAATATTTCCCATCAACCAATCAAAAGATATATATATATATATATATATATATACACACACACACAAACATCACATTAGTACAACATGATAGAACAAACACCCCAGGCGACAATTATGTAAATGAACGGTAGCAAACAATATTTTTGCACAATATACTTCAATACATAAATAACTATCGGACCATCATGTAAAATAACTACAAACCAACTTATATATTAAACATCATGCATTAAACATAAACATTAACTCCGCCTATTACATATCACCTACTGCTACTAGTACACAGAAATTAAAATTTAGAGCTCACAGATTGTTTACCTTTGGAAGTTGAAGTCAGTGTTGACTTCCATCCCCGATGCGCTGCCCATTTCGAGCCATTGCTGGCCGGCAAGCAAGAGGGCAACGCGTCGATGACCACCTTCTTCCACCATAAACCCAAAGTAGCTCTTGGTTCTCACAGCTTTAGGTAGTTAACAAATGAACAGTGCATAGGAACCCAATGTGACTAAATTTAGTAGCCCGTGTTCTACATACAACGCACATTTCAAGTCTCATCAAACCTAAAAAGAAATATTTAAAATGCCAAAGAAAATTCAACCAAAATTGTTATCTTGTTAAAAGAAGTTTAGTTAGCTCAGCCGGATCGCAAATCCAAATGTGAGTTTACAATCAACTCAAAAGAGAAGTCAAATTTCAATATTCATTCTCAAAAGGAAACTGTTATGTGGTAGTACTTGCCTATTGATTAACACCTTCCTATTAGATTCCGTGGGGAGCATGCAAAGATCCATTAATCAATGAAGAATCCAAATATCATCCACTACCTGTTGAAGCAGTACGGAGGCACAAAACAAGGTGACCACCGCATGTGTTTACAACTCTCTGTTTTCGCACAATGATCATTGAAAGTTTGAAGTACATCTATTGAGTTTATTTCATAGTTCAGGAAAAAGGTAAACAAATTACATATTACAAGGTTAGTTGACAATTGTCATCACAATCTTTATCCAGTTTGACAAATACAAAAAATATTTCTAACTAAATCAAAAAATTCATTCCGTTTGGTAAATTATTATCGCAATCTACATCAAGGCTAATAAATATGAAAGTGTAATGTGAGAATATTGTTGGACCGAAAAGGCGACTAGAGGGGGGTGAATAGGAGCACGCTCACTTTTTCACAATTAATTGATTCAATAATATTTTACTCCAGTAGCTATGGAAGCTATGAAGATCAGTATATCAGTACAGTGGAAGACTAATATTGAATCCAATTTAAACCCTTAAACAATAGGACAAAATCAACAAAGATTAAAGCAATTCAATGCACTGGCGGTTGGACCGCTAGGTCAATGGTGGTCTGACCGATGACCTGGCGGTCTAACCGGTAATCTTGGGCTGATCGACCACGACCTTCGTAATGATCAACACACTGATGACGGTTGCAAATAGACGAAACTTTTGATCTACAATTCCAAACTTGATAAAACTTGGAACACACCTTCTCTATGATGTCAGAAACCTATTCCAATCGAAGATTATGATAATTCTTCGAAGAATAACAATCATTTTTCATTTGATTGAAGAAGGGTTCAAAACTGGGTCAAAACGAAAACTTGATCCAAAATCTTGCTCGTGGGTGATTGATGATCAAGATGATCCTAGATAGGTTCCCACACGTCACAGCAAGCTAGATCACGTGAAGAATTTAATCAAAAACTCGCGGATCAAAGAAAGACTCAAAATCATCAATTATAGAGAAAGAACGCAATAAGACAAAACATTGATCAATCTTTCCTTTGATTGATTTGATATGATATGGGCTTACAACCACTCCATCAATGGAGGACAATGCTCAATCCAAGACCACAAAATTCACATCAAACTCTCAAGAACCCTAGCCTCCACAAAAGCTCTCCCTAAGTAAAAATTAGGGTTTACAAAATAGCAAAAGAGACGAAGAGGAGGTGCAGCCACCTCCCTCTCCTATTTATAGTGGAGGCTTAGACCTTCTAGAAGTTTGACTCAATTGGGACCCCGTTAATGCCCAAAACAAACGAGACACATACACACGTATTTTAATGCGCCGTCTTTAACATCTCTTGACCTAATTAGCTACACCTTGCGCCATCTTGCGCCTCGGATTAGCCAATAGGTCACCATTGTCCATCTCGCACCACGCTTGAGTTGGCCTCGCCGGCATCGTCGATCGTTCTGGACCTCAGCTCTCCATGCCTAGTCCCAATCATCCTCGCCGTTGACCGTCGTTGACCACCAAGCAACTTGCACAACAATAGGCAAGTAAACCGAATTTGGGAACAAGTTCTTCACAACTTGACCCATGTTAGTCAAAACATGCATCATACATTACATAGCACTGAAAATCATGACTTTGACCTAACAACCGAACATCGCCGCCACGAAGGCCGACGAACCAAGTGAAAACTCGCCGATCGCCCTAGGCCGGCCTCGATCACCACCCCGCCTGGCCCGACCGCCAGTTATGAATTAGCCAATTTCAGCCTCTGAAATTCTGAAACCTACTGTAATTTTCAAACCAATAGAACTTTTGAGTGGAGACTCCAAAAATTATAGGACCAAGTGCAATAGAATCTCCTCTCTTGCCGACACCCTCTATTTTTGGCCCAACTCAAAATACCATTTTTGAAGTTGGCCGGTCCGACCGTCATTGTGGGGTCGGGATCGACCTTGGACCTGGTCGGATCACGCCTCTAGCTTGGCTCGACCTGTTATTGCCTCGACAAAGACTATTTCTTTGCCAAAAACACGCAAAACGACAAACCGTTAACGCCATTGCCAATTGTCACATCATCCTAAGATCTGGATCATATCTCCATGATATCCACAATCTCCCCCCTTGATGAACACATTGGCAATAATCCATAAAATGTAATTTGGAGGTTTGAAAAATAAATTATTTTCGTTTTCGCACAAAGGCGCAACTTGATCCATAAGCAAGAGAAAGCAATGGAAATGACCAAACTAGCAAGTTAGATAAGGCAAAAGAAAACATAAAAACTTTAAATTCCAGAAAAGAGTCAAAAATCTCACTTAAGGTCCATATGAAAGAACAATTGTTCAATTGACCTTTGATCATTGTGAGGAATAAGAAATGCAATTAAAGTTCAGAAAAGCAATAAGACGATAAGAATGCAATTCAAAAGCCCCCCCTCACTATGATCCTCAGATTTCAGAAAATTTTAAATTCTCCAACTTTCTCCCCCCCTTTGACAATGGAGTCATCAAGGAATCACGCCTTCCTCTCATCCAGAGATAACAAGAAAGAAGCATAAGAAGGAGTATGCATGAAGTGTAATGGAGTGGCTTCATTTTTGTATTTTTTTTTCAATTTTTTGATTACAAGAAGTTTTGGAGATTACCCAAAAGAACAAGCTAGGATCTCTAATATTGCACAAACAAAATATCAAGCCTAACAGTGCTAGCAAGATCATGATAAGACATATATATCAAAGCTAAGCACGAAGGCTCAATATAAAGCAATAAATTTGATCAATTTAAGTAAAGCTTCAAATTTAGCAAGTTCATCAACAGGGATCCTAAAGCGAAACTGACCATGTCAAAATATCAAAGTCAGATCAAAAAGCTAACAAAGACCATATTAAGAGACAATCAGGTCCTGTATTGAATCATTTTGCTCAAATTTCTCAAACCCCATTTTTCAACAATTTTTTTATTTGCACTGAATATTGAAGTTGACTAATGATCTAACTTAGTGACAAGATCCTAGACTAGGAGCCATCCACAAACTCATCCTAAGCTTCGACCAGAAGTTGATTAAAAGTATATCTTAGTGAAAAAGATACTGGACTAGGAGCCATCCACAAACTCTTCCTAAGATTCTACCAAGGCGACAAATCTTGAGGTTCATGTTATTTCTGACAAGTAGTCTTCATGAGATCGTCTGGATCATCAAACTATCTCCTAGTTCATGTCTTTGACATGCAGTCTCGTAAGAGTAGTTTGGCACAATTTAAGCATAAGACAATCTTGATTTTTTATGTTTCTCAAGAGCAGTTTTAGATTCTCAAGAACACAAGAAGCTCAAATAATGGTCAATTTTAGATTCAAGAGCTAACAAAGCAATTCTGACAGGGCCAATGTCACAAAAGGAGCACTAATTGCGCAACTAGCTAAAACATCCACAAATTGCAATTTTTAGTTCGAGTTGTTTTATAGTTATAGCTCATACAGCAAAGACTTATCTGTATATGTGAAAACATGATAATTCTAGCAAGTCAAAGAACTAGATATGGCATTGAGCAAGAATTGAAATACTCAAGCTCCAAAGGGTAATAGGCAAAGCTTCATCAATTTTAAAAGATAAGCAGAAAATCTTATATTACAATGCATCTTTTTGGATTTTTCATATGAATGCAATATGATACAATGAGATGCAAGAAAAACATAAAAACCTAAAATGTTCATAAAGATCAACAAGTTCAGAAAAGAACAAGAAAAGATCAAAAGAACAAGGTAAGATCAGAAAAGATTGAACTCCCCCTCAAACCAACCCATAGGGATAAATTACCCCTAACTCGCTCCTCAAGGTGGCAAACCTAGTTGGGTCTAAAGGCTTGGTGAGGATATCAGCCAGTTGAGCCTCTGACTCCACGAAGTGCAGCAAAATATCACCTTTTTCGACATGGTCTCTAAGAAAGTGATAGCGAATGTCTATGTGCTTGGTCCTATACTGTTGCATAGGATTTTTAGCAATATTAATAGCAGAAGTGTTATCACAGAAAAAGAGGAACACTAGCAAAGTTTAACCCATAGTCCTTAAGAGTGGATACCATCAACAAAATCTAGCTACAACAACTAGCGCTAGACTACATATTCAAACTTCAAGAATGGATTGTGCAACAGAAGACTGCTTCCTAGAAGACCAAGATACAAGATAAGTGCCTAGGAAATGACAAGTGCTTGAGATACTCTTCCTATCTAACCGATAGCCCGCAAAATCAGAAAATCCCTGAATGGAAAAAGATGAAGAACATGAATACCAAATGCCATACAAGAGGGTAGAGTGTAAATACATGAATATGCGCTTAACGGCTTGGCGATGTGAAGATCTCAAGATGCTCAAACTCGCATGCAGGCGCACTGTGAAGTGGATGTCCGGTCTTGAGGCCCTGCAGTGAGGAGAGCCAATCATGCTGCGGTACTCGCGTTGATCCACGGCTTCTCCTTCCTCATCTGGATCCAAAACAGTCGAAGTCGCCATGGGAGTGGAGATCAGCTTGCAGTCACCCATATCGAAGCGTTTGAGCAAGTCCTTAGTGTATTTCGTCTGATGGATGAAGATCCCTTCCTTGCATTGCTTGATTTGAAGCCCCAAAAAGTAATTGAGCTCTTCCATCATACTCATCTCAAATTCCCTAGACATAGTCTCAGAAAAGCTAGAAACAAGAGCATGCGAAGAACCACCAAAGATAATATCATCAACGTAAATTTGAGCAAGCAGGAAGTCATTACCACACCTAAGAATGAACAAAGTCTTGTCTACCTTACCCATTTCAAAATCATTCTTAAGCAAAAAGGTCTTAAGTCTATCATACTAGGCTCTAGGGGCTTTCTTAAGACTATATAAGGCTTTGGATAGCTTGAATACATGATGTGGGTACTTGGGATTCTCAAAGCCTAGGGGTTGCTTAACATAAACTTCCTCCTCTATGAAACCATTTAAAAAGGCACTTTTAACATCCATATGATATAATCTAAAGCACTTAGATGCAGCAAATACAAGCAGAATGCGAATGGCTTCTAGTCTAGCAACAGGAGCAAAGGTCTCATCAAAATCTAACCCCTCAACTTGGCTAAAACCCTGAGCTGCCAATCTAGCCTTGTTTCTAATTACAGAACCATCCTCATTTTGTTTATTTTTGAAAACCCAGCGGGTTCCTGTAACATTATGGCCACTATGAGGTTCTACTAGGTTCCAAACCTTATTCCTCTCAAAATTCTCTAACTCCTCATGCATGGCATTGACCCAGCTAGAATCCGATAAAGTATGTAATATATCGTGGGGTTCAAACGAAGCAACAAAAGCAGAATGAGAGTAGGGGTTTGGATTATGATACCTGGAGCGAGTGACTCACTCATGGAGATTACCTATTATCTGATCCGGAGGATGTTGCCTTTGAATGTGTAGTGGCACACCCAGAGAGGAAAATATTTCTTCAACCTCTGCAGGTACTGCTGATGATGAACATGCAGCAGGAGCCTCATCTGAAGGCGAAGTAGTCATAGCAGGTTCTTGTGCTGGAATAGGAGCGTCAACAGCAGTAGGTGGAAGAACATTATCAAGTCCTTCATCATCTTCCTCTATGAATATGCTCTCTGTCAGCTATGTATTACCTGAAATATCTGATCTAGCTCTAGGGCTAGTCTCATCAAAAGTGACATTGTATGTCTCCTGAACAAGGTTAGTTTCAGCATTAAAAACCTGGAAACCCCTCGAATGTGCAGGATAACCCAAAAATAAACCATCAAAAGTTCTTGACTGAAATTTATCTAGATTTCCTGTCTTGAGAATAAAACATTTAGATCCAAAGACTCGAAAGTGCGAGACAGAGGGTTTTCTACAAAATCGAAGCTCATAAGCAGTCTTCCCAAAGAAAGTCTCACAAAGACACGATTAGTAATATGGCAAGCAGTAGAAATAGCTTCGGCCCAAAACCTTCTCGGTGTGCTATACTCATCTAGCATCGTCCTAGCCATTCGACTAAGGTCATGTTTTCCTTTCCACAACGCCATTTTGTTGAGGGATGTGTGGAGAAGAGAACTGATGCTCAATTCCACGCTCAGCACAAAAAGAAGCAAAAGAAGCATTCTTGAACTCCGTGCCATTGTTACTGCGGATCGCTCTCAAGGCACCCGGAAGTTTAGAAGCCAAACGAAGAACAAGATCATGATAATGATCAAAAGCTTCATCCTTCGAAGCAAGAAAGAACATCCTCTATTTTTGGCCCAGCTCAAAATACCATTTTTGAAGTTGGCCGGTCCGATCGCCTTGGACCTGGCCGATCACGCTCGCCGGTCAGACGGTTATTGCTCGACAAAGATGCTTTTTGCCGAAAACACGCAAAACGACAATCCGTTAACGCCATTGCCAATTATCACATCATCCTAAGATCTGGAGCATATCCCCATGATATCCACAAATACTTTCTGAATAATTCCTTGCAACAGTTAGATTGTAATAATTTGATGATGAGGACATCCCAACTACAACTACATCTTCCACTCTAAGTGTGCATGAGGTTGTTCATGAAGCACCAAAAGGTCCAGTGACTAGAGCAAGAGCCAAGCATGGAAATCAACATGTGCTTTTGTTTCTTAATGAGTTTCTTATTGTTTATAATGAGAATTGGCTACTACCTCATGCAAATACATTGTGTATTCTCAGGTTTGAACATTGTGAAGACTTCGGGACCGAGAGGGAGGAGAGGGAGGCCAGAGCCAAAGCAATGGCGGAGAACCATGGGAGATCAAGAGAAGACACGTCTTTCGGCCAAGGAGATGGAGAGAAGGCAGCCCATGCGGCTGTAAAGGAGAAAGCCCAAGTGGACGAAGACTTGGTGAAAGAAGCCCATACATTTGAGGAGGCCCATAGCAAAGGCCGCAAGCCCAAACCGTGTGGAGGTCAAGGTGTGAACAGTAGACAACATGAACATGGATTCGGAATTATTAGCCGAAGTAGAGTTGGGTTTGGCCATCTTGGCCGAACACATGTCCAACTGACCCTATAACGTGCATGAGTTGTGGAGGGGCACCATAAGTATCCTTGCCCCCTCCCTTGTATCCCCCAAACCATTATTATTCAGAAATAACATACAACAATTTGCTCTTGTTCTTCCTTGTTGGCGAACAAACTCAAGGGGGAATTGGGAGCCAATCAAGATCGCTTAACATTTTCGCTGGGAATTGGGAGCATGATGATTTCACTTGTTGGTCGATGAAATCATCATGTGTGTTCATGCGAATTATAGAGTGCTAATCCTTGCATGGGCAACAAAAGATCACTACGATTCAAGAGAGTCATGTGAGTATTCGGTCCTACGTCGAGAAGATCGGGCGACCCCGTATCGTTAGATGTGTGGAAAAATAAAAAAAATTGTGACACATTTCTAAAATCCATAAATGGCTATCAAATTCTGTCATAGGCGACAGCGGTGGTGGCAAGGGCGGCGCATGCGAAGGGGAGGAGGTGGGCGGCGTGGGCGAGGCGACGACGGTCGTAGGGGAGGAGGTAGGCGGAGGCTTCTACGAGGGGAACAGGGGGAGCGTAGAAAACGCGAGATTTGTTTGGCCGAAAGTTGGGAAAACACTAGTCCATAAATTTCAGTTGGTGTATTTAGTCTCTTTGAGCAATCTTGAGCCCTTGCATATACACAGCAATTGGTTAGTGTCTCTCCTAGTACTTAGTACAAAATGATCTAGTTCAATCTCAATTTCAGATTGCATCTCACTAGTTCATTCCATTATTTGTATTAAGTCACATTTATCTTTGCACGTGCATTCATACATTTCACTTAAACCTTTTGAATCAGCACCTAGACAAAGTATTCTAGCTTGGATTATTACTTAACTTTACAACAGCTTGAATTTCAGATAATTGCATAGGTTATACACTTCCATACCAAGCTCCACTAAATAACTGTTATTGTGCTAGTGTGAAACACTTTTAAATTCGCTTTATCATCACTATTGCTAGTTGTAGCTACTACCAAGTGTAAGTTTTGGCTTCAATTCACTTGTAAAGGTAAGAACTTTGCTTGGGAGAGGAAAGAGTGAGATTGAGTGATTTTCCACACATCACCCATATACATAGTCTTTGGTTTTCTTCTTTTGCATAACTAACCATGTTAGGTGGAGATGAACAATATGATGAGGGAGGTGAGGCGAATGACCCATAAATAGTTGTCAAGCAATATCAATTTGGGGCACTTCGTGAGCACTTTCACCGTGAGTTGCATAACGGGCTTAATCAACTCCATGAGAAGCATGATGCCTTCACTGATCACATCGCAAAAGAAGTGCAAAGCTTGGAGTTACAAGCTGATCAAAACACACATCAATTGTGGGAAGACATTTGAGCACTCACTAGGCTTATCCAAACCCGCAATGGAGGTGATGAAGCAAGTGTTCATGGAGGTGAAGCTGCTGCCCATGCACCTCTTGAACCGCACCATCGAGTGGCGGCCAATGTTGTGCGTGCACCGCTACCTGGGGGACATGGAGGAGCTCCTAGAGGTCATGGCGGTCACAGCTGTGGACAAGGAGAAGGCCGAGGTGGTGCTGCACTTGAGCTAGATTGGGATGATGATTTTGCGTTGCGTCGCAATGACAACTATCGCCGTCCACGTAATGAAGATGATGGTTTGGGCAAGCTCAAGTTCTCCATGCCCAAATTTGTAGGTAGTACTGATCCCAAGGAGTATCTCACTTGGGAATTGAAGGTTGATAAGGTTTTTCGAATGCATAACTATTCGAATGAAAGAAAGATACAATTGACATCTCTTGAGTTTGAGGGATATGTTTTGGATTGGTGGGAACAAGTGATGAATCAAAGAGCTGAGAATGGAGAAGACCCTGTTACTTCTTGGCAAGAGATGAAGCATGAGATGAGAGCACGTTTTGTTCCTCGTTATTATAAACGTGATCTTTTTGATAAATTACAAGATATGCAAGGATCACACTCCGTGGATGAATACTACAAGGAGATGGAACTAGCCATGATACGAGCCATGGTTCAACAACAAGATGAGCAAACAATGGCGCGTTTCCTCTCAGGTTTGAACCATAATGTAAAGCGTCTTGTCAATTTTCAACCTTATAACAATCTCTATGAGTTAGTGCATCAAGCTACAAAAGCATAACGATAATTGCAAGAGGATGCCAAGTTTACAATATCTTCTTCCTTTGCTGCCCGTACACCATCCAACGGTGGAAAATTTGTGTCCAAATCACAAGTTAGCAAGTGCACAACTCCAAGTGGCGATTAAAACTTTCATCTATCATTTAGCAAGAAAAAGGGAGCCCACTCCCAATACAAAGAAGACCTCATATCCAACAGCTAGTGGCACTTCGTCGATGGGTTCCACGGTGAAGAGTAGTACTATACAATATTTCAAATGTCTTGGTGCAAAGGGATTGCCCAAATAACAAGGTAATATTGATGATGGAGAATGGGGACTATGATTCAACTAGTGAGGAAGAAGGTGAGCATCTTACTGATTTGGAGAGATATGATGATGCACATTGTGAGGAAAAGGAGGCAGAGGCACATGAGGTTGTATATTGTGACCCCGGGGTTGGTCCAATATGTGGATATCATGGGGATATACTCCAGATCTTAGGATGATGTGACAATTGGCAATGGCGTTAAGGTTTGTCGTTTCACGTGTTTTCGACAAAGTTTCAAAACTGTCACGTGACAGGCGGTCTGACCGGCCATAGCATGGCGGTCCGACCGGTCCCAAATCGGTCGGACCGTCCATGACCGGCCGTGACCAAGAAGTGTCAAAATGAGCTGGGCCAAAAATAGAGGGTGTAGGCAAGAGAGGAGATTCTATTGCACTTGGTCCCATAATTTTTGGAGTCTCCAGTCAAAAGTTCTATTCGTTTTAAATTTCCAGAAGGTTTCGGAATTTCAGGGCTTGAAATTCGGCTAAGTCCTTTTGGGCGGTCGGATGACCTATAGGTGGCGGTCCGACCGCCTATAGTCGGGCGGTCCGACCAAAGTTGGCAATCCGACCGCCCGAGGGTTCGGTCGGACCGAAGAATCACTTGAACGCCGGCCTTCGTGGCGGCGTTGTTCGTTGGTTAGGTCAAAGTCATGAGTTTCAGGGCATATGTATTGCATGATGCATATTTTGGCTAACATGGGTCAAGTTGTGAAGAACTTGTTCCCAAAATTGGTTTACTTGTCATGGTTGTGCAGGTTGCTTGGTGGTCAACGATGGTCAACGGCGAGGATGATCGGGACTAGGCTTGGAGAGCTGAGGTCCAGAACGATCGACGATGCCGGGTGAGGTCAATGACTCAAGCGTGACGTAAGATGGACAAGGGTGACCTATTAGCAAATCCGAGGCGCAAGATGGCGCTAGGTGAAGCTGTTTAGGTCAAAAGGTTAAAGACGGCGCTTTGCGAAGCGGGCGTGTGTGACCCGTTTGTTTTGGGCCTTAACGGGAGCCCAATAGGATCAAACTTTTAGAAGGTCTAAGCCTCCACTATAAATAGGAGAGGGTAGTGGCTGCACCACCTCTCAACCCTCTTTATATTAGAAAACCCTAATTTTGTTTAGGGGGAGCTAGGCGTGGAGGCTAGGGTTCTTGCAGGTTTGATCGGATTTTCGTGATCTTGGATTGACCACTGATCCTTGATGGGGTGGGTGTAATCCATCATCAATCACGTTTTAATCTATGCAAGTTTGCTTGAGATAAGTTTCTTTTCGTTCTTGCTTTCAATTTTGTGATTTTAGGGCTTTCTTTGATCCACGAGTTTTTACTTGATATCATCATGTGGATTAGCTTATTGTGTTGTGTGGGAACTCATCTAGGATCATCGTGATCATCAATCACCCACGAGCAAGCGATTGGATCTAGTTTTTACTTTTGCTCGGTTTTAGACCTTTCTCCAATCAGATCGTAAAGGATCTTTGTTTGTCCAAGAATTTTCATAATTGTTGATTGGAATAGGTCCTTAATATCATAGAGAAGGTGTATACCAAGTTTCGTGAAGTTTGGAGTTGAGAATCAAAAGTTAGATCTATTTGCAACTTCGCCATCTGGGTCGTTTCTTCTTGCTCTAGAGCCAGAGGTCCAATCGCCGAGGGCACCCGGTCCGACCGATTTGGTCAGGGGTCCGACCGCCACTAACACATCGGCCGACCGCCTGCATCGATTTGTGCTTTAGCTTGTGTTGATTTTTATCGTATTATTTAGGGGGTAAATTGGATTCAATACTAGTCTTCCGCTGTACTGGTATATTGATTTTCATAGCTTCCTCATAGCTATTGGAGTGAAATTGTGTTGAATTCATAATTTGTGAAAAAGTGAGTGTGCTCCTATTCACCCCCCCCCTCTAATCGCCTTTTCGGTCCAACACAATACTTTTGTGTACTCCATCAATGTTGAGTTTAGAACCTAAATACACACATGAGCTGCGCTGCAATCTCTTTCAAACAAGAGCTCAAGTTAGCAAGGATGACAAATTTTGCAAGGTAATCAGTGATGGTGGAAGTTGTCACAATTTGGCTAGCAAAGAGCTTTGCACTAAACTTGGATTTAGATACAAGAAACATCCACATCCATATAAGATCCAATGGTTCCATGAGAAAGGGTTAATGAGTGTTGGATATACCGTGGATATTGAGTTTGAGATTGACACTTATTGTGACACTGTGGAATATGATGCGGTGTCTATGAATGTATGTCACTTGCTGCTAGGAAGACCCTGACAATATGATCGTGACGTGATTCATGATGGTAGAATCAATCAATACAAGTTCATGTGGAACAACATAGAAGTAGTGCTACGATCATCAACTCCTTCTCAAATTGTAAATGATAATATGCAAAAGATAGAGGCACATGTAGAGAGAGATGGAGAGAGCAAAAGAGTGTGAATCCACAAAAGGTGAGTAAGAGCCATAAGCCAAAACCGAGTGGGAAAAGCAAAAATGAGAGAGAGAAAAAGATAGTCATGGTAGCCATCAAATCTAATTTGAGAGACATGAGAGATGATCGCACTTTGATGCACTTTGTATTACTGTACAAAGATATATTGCTTTCTACTAATGATTTAACATCTCTTCCTAGTGTTGTTTCTCAAGTTTTGCAAGCTTATGAGGAGGTGTTTCTGGATGAGGTGACCACTGGTCTACCACCCATTTGAGGCATTGAACATCAAATCGACTTCGTACCGGGAGCCCCTCTTTCCAACAGGCCACCATACCGCACAAACCCGGAGAAGACAAATGAAATTCAGCGGCAAGTGCAAGCGCTTTTGGATAAATGGTATTTACGCGAAAGTCTTAGTCCTTGTGTCGTTCCTGTTATTCTTATTCCTAAGAAAGATGGTACATGGAGGATGTGTGTAGATTGTAGAGCTATCAATAATATCATCATTCGTTATCGTCATCCTATTCCTAGGTTAAATGGTATGCTTGATGAATTGAGTGGCTCTACTATTTTCTCTAAGATTGATTTGTGTAGTGGATATCATCAAATTAGAATGAAACATGGTGATGAGTGGAAAGCAGCCTTTAAAATAAAATTTGGATTGTATGACTAGTTAGTGATGCCTTTTGGTTTATCTAATGCTCCTAGTACATTCATGTGCTTAATGAACCATATTTTGAGAACTTTCATTAGAAAATTCATGGTAGTCTACTTTGATGATATTTTGAGTCACACCTTGGATGAACATGTTGAACACATTAGACAAATGCTAGAAGTGCTTAGAACTAAAAAGTTGTTTGCAAATCTTGAGAAGTGTACTTTTTGCACTAGTAAGGTGGTGTTCTTAGGCTATATTGTTTCAGCTCATGGAATTGAGGTGGATGAATCTAAGATTGAAGCTAAACGTGATTGGCTTACTCTGTTAATGTTAGTCAAATTGTAGCTTCCATGGGCTTGCTGGTTTTTATCATCATTTTGTGAAGGATTTTAGCACCATTGCTGCCCCACTAAATGAATTAACTAAAAAGGGAGTTCCTTTTGAGTGGGAAGAATCACAAGATAAAGCCTTTGCTGAACTAAAGAAGTATTTAACTGAAGCACCATTGCTTGTTTTACCTGATTTCACTAGAACTTTTGAGATTGAATGTGATGCTAGTGAAATTGGTATTGGTAGTGTTTTGATGCAAGATCGCAAGCTTGTAGCATACTTTAGTGAGAAACTTAGCAGCGCTCAATTGAATTATTTTGTTTATGATAAATAATTGTATGCCCTTATACGTGTTTTAGAGACCTGGCAACATTATCTTTAGCCTAGAGAATTTGTCATACATTCTGATCATAAGGCTTTAAAACACTCGAAAGCTCGAGCTAAGTTGAACTGTGGGCATGCTAAGTGGGTTGAATTCATTGAAACCTTTACATACATTGTTAAATACAAGAAAGGCAAAGAAAATATGGTAATTGATGCATTGTCTAGAAAGAATATGCTTTTAACTCAATTAGAAGTCAAAGTTCCTGGATTAGAGAGTTTGAAAGAATTATATGCTTCCGATCATGAATATTCAGAACCATACTCTAAATACAAAGATGGGAAAGGATGGGATAAGTATCATATCGATGATGATTTTCTATTTCGAATTAACAAGCTATGTGTTCCAGATTCGTTGTGCGTTTGCTATTGTTGCAGGAATCTTATGTAGGGGGGTTGATGTGATATTTTGGTAGAGAGAAGACTTTTATGATGTTGGTCGATCACTTCTATTGGTCAAAGATGAGAATACATGTTGAGAGGTTTGTTCATTGTTGTGTTACATGCCATAAAGCTAAGTCTAAACTCAATCTACATGGTTTCTATACTCCACTTCTAGTTCCTAGTGCTCCTTGGGGAGATATTAGCATGGACTTTGTTTTAAGATTGCCTAGGACTAAGAGAGGGGGGATTCAGTTTTTTGTAGTGGTGGATAGGTTTTCTAAGATAGCACACTTTATTCCTTATCATAAGAGCGACGATGCGTCACATGTAGCTGACTTTTTTAGGGAAATTGTGAGATTGCATGGATTTTTAGGGAAGCTCACAAGCTATTTTTGGAAGGCTTTGTGGGCCAAGCTTGGGACAAAGTTGCTCTTTTCGACCACTTGTCACCCCAAACTGATAGTCAAACGAAGGTGGTAAGCCGTACACTCTCAATGTTGTTGTGGACAATGATAAAAAATAACTTAAAAGAGTGGGAATATTGTCTACCCCATGTTGAATTTGCATATAATCGGGTGGTGCACTCTACTACTCAATTATGTCCATCTGAGGTGGTCTACGGCTTCAAACCAATCACACCACTTGATTTGCTACCACTTCTATTGGAAGAACGTGCTAATATGGAGGCTTCCAAGCGTTTTGAATATGTGAAAAGGCTCCATGAAAAGATTAAATAGGTAATTGCAAAGAATGTACATTCTTATGCTTCCAATGCTAACAAAACTATAAAGAAAATGTTATTTGAACCAGGTGACTTGGTGTGGGTTCATCTTCATAAAGAATGCTTTTTGGAAAAGCGTAAATCAAAGTTGATGCCCCGTGGTGATGGTCCATTTAAAGTATTTGCAAAGATCAATGATAATGCATATAAGATTGAGATTCTAGGAAAAGACTATGTGGTAAGTACTACTTTCAATGTTGCTGATTTGTCACCATTCTTTCGGTAAGACGATACAGAGTCGAGGATGACTCATTTTCAAGAGGGGGAGGATGATGAGGATATCCCAACTATGTACTACATCTTCCACTCCAAGTGTGTATGAGGTTGTTCATGAAGCACCAAAAGGTCCAATGACTAGAGCAAGAGCTAAACTTCTAAACTAACAAGTGCTTTTATTTCTTAATGAGTTTCCTATTGTCTATAATGAGAATTGGATACTACCTCATGCAAATACATTGTGTATTCTCTAGTTTGAATATTGTAAAGACTTTGGAATCGAGAGGGAGGAGAGGGAGGCCAGAGCCAAAGCAATGGAGGAGAACCATGACAGATCAAGAGAAGACACCTCTTTCGACCAAGGAGATAGAGATAAGGCAGCCCATGTGGCTGTAAAGGAGAAAGCCCAAGTGGACGAAGACTTGATGAAAGAAGCCCATACAGTTGAGGAGGCCCATAGCTCATGGCGCAAGCCCAAACCGTGTGGAGGTCTAAGGTGTGAATAGTAGATAACGTGAAGAGTACATGTCATGAATAGTAAATTCGAAAACTATGTATTAGGGATTAGGAGTTGGATTTGGAATTATTTGCCTAATTAGAGTTGGGTTCGGCCATCTTGGCTGAACACATGTCCAGGCAGCCCTACGCCGCGCGTGAGTTGTGGAGCGGTGCCATAAGTACCGTCGTCCCCTCCTTTGTATCCCTTAGACCATTATTATTCAGAAATAATAGATTACAATTTGCTCTTGTTCTTGCTTGTTGGCCGAACCAACTCGAAGGGGGAATTGGGAGTTCGATCAAGATCATTCAACCTTCTCGCTGTAATTGGGAGCTTGGTGATCGGTGGAATCAGCGCGTGTGGTCTTGCGAATTATAGAATGCTAATCCTTGTACGGGCAACGAAAGATCACTACGATTCAAGAGAGTCACATGAGTACTCGATCCTATGTCGAGAAGATCGGACGACCCTGTATCATTAGATGTGTGGAAAAATACAAAAAAAAATTATGATACATTTCTAGAATCCATAAATGGCTATCAAATTATGTCATAGGCGGTGGCGGCAGTGGCGAGGGCGGCGCGGGTGAAGGGGAGGCGGTGAGCGGTGAGGGTGAGGTGACGGTCGTAGGGGAGGAGGCAAGCGGAGGCTTATGTGAGGGGAACGGGGGGAGCATAGAAAAAGCGAGGAGAAAATCTGATTTTAGGCGTACGTGTGGTGGGTGGGATGATTGCTCTCGCTGCATGGGGGTAAACCCCAATCTTTATTGGTAAAGAAATATAAGAAATATATAATGATTATGCCAAACTTAGCTACAACCTTAGTAACTAACTTTTTGTTATTAAGCTAATAAGGGGGGTCCACCTGTTGTTAACAATCTATCACTATCATCCTCTATCAACCATAATTTGCTAAACTACTTGCGATGAGTAGCTACACCCTAGGTTACCTAATAAGCACTATGATCCACAAAGCACCAAACGAGGATCCATTTGCCTGATAAACCTTAGGTAACCTACTTAGCATATGATTATGTGGGACACAATGCTATGTACGTATAATATTGAAAGTACTTTGAGAGGGTTAACACCCTATGGCTCACTGATCATTCTACTTGTGTCTCGTTTACTAACATTTTCATATAATGATATATTGATTTATCATTATCCATTATCATTATATCTATTGTCACTTGGGTATAGTTCCTAATTTAAACTTGGCCTCTTAATTAAATGTCATTACCCCACTGTTTATTTTTATCTACTCTTTAACTATTAGGTTTAACATCCTTTCATTAGTTCTTTAATTAGGTTAGTTAAATTCGATTTTGCCACTTACAATGCCCCCCTAACTGAGTGCGTCCCATTGTTAGTGGAACATTCCTACAACACACTCCTTCAGCTAGTCTCTTACAGATGGGCCCCGATTGCCATTCATTCATCCACATTCATGTGGAGGGTACACACACACACAGAGAGAGAGAGAGAGAGTAAGAGGGAACGAAACAGGGGAGGTAGCCATGTCGACCGTGGAGGTCACGGCGCTGGCGAGGGGAAGGATGAAGGCCATGGTGGATGGAAAAATTAAACCGACAGGGGGAGGCGAGTGCAATCGATGGTGGTGGCGCGGCTGGAAACGCTCGATGGGGGTGCAATGGCGGTGATAGGCGACTGGCCTTGGGGAAGAAGGCGTTGTGGCGGTGCTAGAGGGGGAGAGGGGGGAAGCATAGGGGGGAGAACGAGCTTCATGGGGGCAAGGGGAGCTCACCGGGGTGGCAGCAGCAGTGTGAGGCGGCCGAGGTGGGGTCAGTGGAGTGAGCCCGAGGCGGTGCGACAAGCCTCATGGTGTAGCGGCTCTGCGGAAGATGGGGGCGTGAGTCACTGACTAGAAAAGGTAGAGGGAGGTGTGGAGATGCTCCAAGAGGAAGGAATCGAAGAGGAGCTTATCGGAGAAGAAATGGCAGCAGTGGAGGCGGATTCGGTCAGAGTTGGGGAAGAACGGGATGCGGTGTGCGGTGTGCCCTTGTGGGGGAAAAGTGAAATCGACTGAGGGCTTTTGCTCGGTATGGCCTGGAAAATAGTGTGATGCGGTAGGCCTTGGGAAAGAATCTCAGGGTTGGCCGGAGGGTAGGGACGAAGGCGGCAGCCGATGCGGAAAGCATGACGAAGGCATGGCCGTTCCATGTAGGGCATCGAGGCGACGTTGAAGAACATGGTGGTGGTTGTATAGGCTCTCTAGAGGAGGCGACGACAGCACGCAATGGCGTGCATCACGGTCGAGCCACCATGAAGGAAGCAGAGGACTAGGGATTTGGGGAATGGAGGGGAGGAGAGTGGATGGAGGTGGTGCGTGGCGCGACCATGAGGCGGGGCGGCTGCGGTGGGGTACAAAGGTGCCGAAGCGATGGGAGTTGGCATCATCGTGGTTGGTGACTATGGATGATGACGCGGACGCGGGCGATGATGAGGGATCAGATAGGGGTGACAGGCAGCGACATGGTGCCAGGGAGTGGAGTGAGCCGGCGGGGATGGTGGTGGCGACGGCGGCAGCGCAGGGTTGGTTGGAGGAGGCCGGCAGAGGCTTCTGCTTGGGGAACGGGAGGAGTGCAAAAAACACATGGGCGAAGGGGAGGAGGTGGGCAACGCAGGGGAGGCGACAGTTGGAGGAGAGGAGTCGGGCGGAGGCTTCTGCGAGGGGAACACGGGGAGCGCAGAAAATGTGAGGAGAAAACCCATCGTACGTGGGTGCGGTGGGACGATTACCCCGCTGCGCATGGTAAACCCTAATCTTTATTAGTGTAGATAACAAGGGACCAGGTGTCGTGGAGGAGTGCATGGTAATGGGCACGATGTCACCACAGTGGGGGTTATTACTCGGGGAGTATCTCTACTCTTTGTTCTTACTATTGAATCCCACTCAGGATTACTTTCTTGGAGGTTACACAATGTAGAATTGATATTTTAATATCTTGCAAAAACTAATAACTTCTTGTCAAGGAATGATCTTGATAACTCACTTTCCATCAATAATAGCTAGCTGTCAATGGAGCTCATGCACATGAAATTTTTTGAGGATCCATTTCATATGCTGGACATGGTATTTCTTCACGGCAAGGAATGGGCCGAACCCACGCGGCAAGCCCAAAATTATTACTTTTTACTAGTCACTACCAGAAATCTTCCAATCAAGACATTTCCGTTCACGAGTCACAGCCTCTATATATGTCTGTGTGAACCTATTATAATTACTCCCTTCTTCTACTGTGGCCGTTCTATGTTCAAAAGATACACGTGCTGCAACCTTATTCATACCACTCTGTTCAAAATATATACTTAAGCCAACACTATAAGGTATGTTCCCCAAATTTGTCAGATGCTGGTTCGTGTTAAACAATATTAAACTGCTAAATGATGCAAGAAGTGTGGCAAAAGCCGTAAAACAAGGAAGAGGTATTTCATTCACTTTATGGCCCGGAAAATGTTCAAGACATTAAAGTGGTGAACAATATCACTGCATTATACAAAGAGTGAATGGTGAATGCAGCAGCCAAATTTCCAGTTCGGCAATAAGCTAACCCTGTGATACATCCAATGACGAACAATTGAAAGAAACTTTTCCCGGAGAGGTGTGCTACACTGAACATAAGTGAACTTACCATGACAGCGTCCCACCATTTCATTGAGGAAGACAGGGCTGTCAAAAGGAACCCGCGATAGATGGTTTCTTCTGACAATGGAGCAATCACACAGTAGAGAAAGAAACAGACTAGACTAGAAGTTGGACCGTCAGAAAGGATTTCCTTTAATATAGGATCGAATGCATCCTGCAATAATTTAAATAGAATGAACAAATAATTAGCTCGTTCTAATCCTTCTTTACTCCAAAATTGATTCCTAATGCAGCATCCTCATTATGCCACGTCACCTTTGAAACGGTAGCCATTCAATCGAATTGAATTAACATATCAACCCTTGGATCTTAAACACTAAAGAGATTATTTGATTAGACAGCTTCTAGTTGAAAGGGTGGAAGCTTGCGAAACCAAATGCATTGTTTCGTGAAAAGGCATCTTTTCACGGAAAGACACATTTCTATGATACCATTTGAAAGATATAGATAGATGTCATTTAATAAACCCGTAACAAAGTGAAGACAATATACTAGTAGATTGTAAAGCTATGGTACCATAAGTGAGCAAGACTGAAGCAACATATGAGAGGGACAAAAATGACAGCAGGACTGGGATTTGAGTGCTTGGATTGCACTGACCTCAGATCCTATCAATTTGTCAGCTATGAAGGATGTGAGTGAAACCAAGGTCATAAAAAATCCGAACCCTAATACAGTTTCTTTCACCCAACTCCGCTGCATAGAAAGCTTCCCAACAAAGAAGGTCTGGACTTCATGATGTGGCTTTGCAATGTACTGTAGCAGAGCTAAGGCCAAAGTAAGCTCTACTAATTGAAGCATGACTGTGGAAACAACCTGCATTGACAGAGTATGTCATGGTGTAGAAAGTATGGCCCACAGAAAATATTGTAATTCGAAACTGAAAGGAGCAGATAAAAAAGTTTATTTAGATGAGTGAATTGAAACAATGAATTAACAAAAAGTTACCACTTACTGTAGTCAGTGGGTCAAGTGAGGGGCAATGTAGCACTTTGGCCACCACACCAAGTCCTCCAAAGCTCAAGGGGATATGCAAGATAAAGAAATATGCTGCAAATGTTCTCCATATGTCCTCAACCTCCCATGGAATGTCTGGAGAGAGAACTGAATATTCCTATGATGTCATCACAGAAATAACATATTACAATGTGATTTATATCGCAGCATGTCAGTTGCACTTAAGTACATAGCAGTCAAGGAGCATTGTAACACCAGAAAATACTTGTTTAGCACATCGAAGAAAGCAAATAAATCCCAGTCATTCAAGGTAGCAAAACCCAAGGGAGCATAAATAATCCCAATAATATCAAAGCATGTTCCCAAGAACACCAAATTTTGAGAGATGCTTCTCAGAATTTAGTAGTCATATCACCATCCATATTTGTACTGATAATGAATTCTACCTAAAGATTACCACATTTGAAATGGAATGAGGACAACACAAGAGGATAGTATTGTTCCCATAAAAAAGACAGTCACAAATGTTCCTAAACCCTGTGTCATCATGATGCTATTGCGTAGTAATTTCCACAGCACAAGAAACCCATCAGATTGTCTGCAGATATTTATTCTGTCAGAATTACAGAGGAAATTTGCAAATAAGCTCACTGTGAGTCAAGCATACTAACTGAACTAAACTAGCTATTAAAGTTAATTTCTGTCAAAGTATTTAAGTTGCACTATAGAATTAAAATCTGCATTCTTGCGGACTAGAATAAAACCTCTGCTACCCCGTTTTTACACATAGACAGACAATATTGCACTATCTTGACGAAGGTAAGCCCCAATTTACCAACGTACTAAAGCAAATTTCAAACTCGAAATCAACAGTGACATGGTAAATCAACAGGAAAGCAGCGAAACCTATTTCCATGATTCAAAAAACAATATGGTATGCAACAAGGAGGCAGGAAGACGAGTGGTAAGTCGCTGAGGCATTACATCGAACAGAACGCGGGCGCTGTCCTTGTCGCCGGGAGAGGGAGAGCAACCGCAGCTGAAAGTGGGGGAGGTGGAGTGCAGCGGGAACGTGGTGAGAGCTCCCAGTTTAGCCGCGCAGATACGAAGAGGAGCTCCTGCTCCGCCTTCCGTTCTCAAGGGGAGAAGAAGAAGACGCGACGAGCCGGAAGCTGCCGCGGTTAACAGCATATCCGAACTCGCGCGCTGAGGCCGCCGCTCCACTCGATGCTGTACGCTTGTAGCTCCCAAAAAACAAATCTAACGAGGAAATGTCACACCTGGCTAAATCCCTCCACGTGGAGGTGACTTGAAAGCACAATAAAACCAACAACCTCAAAGCTTGTGAACCATTCATTTGCTTCTCATGAACGGTTGACTAAACAAATAGCAGTATGACATTAACTAGGAACTAATGATAAGATAATTATTACTAAAATAACGTGTGCATTTTAATATTTTAAAATAGAGAAAATTCACAATATGACTGAGTAACTATATTATTCACAGTATGTCACTTATTTTCAGGTTGACATGTGGGTCTAGTGTTCATATATCAGTGAAACACCAAAGACATATTGTAGATCCGAAGTTATTCAGTGGTATATAGTGAATTACTCCTTTAAAATAACATAATTGCATTATGAAAGATAGGAGCAATATAATTAAAGTGATGACTTGCCTTACTCAATGTCTTGTTGGGCTTGATCCAGCTTGGTCTGCTGCCCTTCCAAAGCTTCGGGATCTAATAACGCAAATTTCAGAAATAGAATAAAATAAAATGAATTCAAATAAATTTTAAAAAATCAATATTTTGGTACTGATGGGTAGGGTTTGAATTTGGAATAAAAAATATTGAATTTGGATTTAAAACAAGATATAATGGGCTTTCCAAAGTTTGAATTCAAGGAAAATCGTCAAAATAAACAACGGATAGATGGTCTCTCTCACCCATGGGTCCACCCTATTTTCTAATTTTGTGAATTACATTTATTTTGAAAATAGGTTAGTCACTTACATCTTGTGCCCCACCAATTTTTATTTTATTTTACAATCGAAAAATCTTAGTCGTGACTTACATGTGGGGCCGAGTTATTTAATTCATTTTTTGGTTTAATTTCTAATAAGAAAATACAACAATTTATTATAGGTGGGCTACTAGGATTTTATTTTTAATTTAATTACTTTTTTCTGAAAAAATCTAAGAGTCACTGATAGGTGGGATCATGTTCCACATGGAGTTTGATTTGCACATCAACCCTAATGATGCAACTATTGCTTCGACCCACTGCACAACATCCTTTACTTCAACTACATCTTCTCCAATAGGACTTTCGGCTACTGCAATGTCATATTCCCCAATTGTACCGAGCTACTTCTACTCTTATGAGCCGAACTACGTCTACATGCCATCGTACTACGTCTATGTGCCCGGTGCTGCGTCACCTCTTGTTGGCCCATGGGATATGTAATGAATGGGTTGACTCATGCCATGAATGGGCTGATTTGGCCCATATGGCTAATAGGGCCGGCCACCTAGGGTTTATGGGTATTGTTCAAGCGTGAACAGTACCACCGCCCCAACCTTACCCTCTAGTCTCCGTGGTTTTTATTGAAGTTTAGCTTTGCTACTTTATACTTTGTCATCTTGTTCGGCGAGAACAATAGCGACATCGTCTTTTAAAGCCCACTTATCAATACCAATTTCATTCATATTTGCAAAACATCATATTGCGCTTTTACCTTGTTCTTGTGTACTTCTTCGGTGTATGCAGAAGTTGATCTTCGTGATCAGGTCATCCGGGTATTCGTGCATGGTGCACGGTTGATAACAACTTGTCGAGCAGTTCAGCGATTATGTGGTTTCGAGCCTTGCGCGTTCGTAGCCAGGATCATGAGAGTTGAGCGACTTCTACCAAATTTATCTTCTCATCAAAAGATCGGGGTAAATCAAGACCTCCATAGTTCATCAGAGTTGGCCCACGGAAACAGTGCTTGGGCAGTAGGCCCACGAGCCGGAGGTGCATGACTATGGACCCAGTCTGCACAATGCATTTTAAAAGGTGGGGCCGCAAGTCATAAACTCAAAACATAAATTAACTCATAATTAGATTTTCTAATTGTAACAACCCAAAAAGTTCACGCGTTTGAAATTGTTTAAAAATATGGGATTTTTAAATTTTTTTTGAAAACATCTTCTTGATATTGGAGTTGCCTGGATTTTATTTTGAAGATGTCGAACAATGAAATTTTTAGGAAAACAAAACCCTAGAATACGGTCTGGGCCGAAAACTATCTGGCCTAGCCTGCTTCTCCTTTTTAATTTCCTTTTGCTCTTTTCTTTTCTCCTTTTCTCCATCCCAGGCCACCTACCAGCCTTTCTCTCTTTCTTCCTTCTCTTTCTCCTTTGCTCCTTCACCCAACCCCCCATCAGTGGCGCCATGCCGCCGCCCTGTGCACTTCGTCACAACGGCCATAACATTGCCGCATCATTGCCGCCCCCCCCCCCGCCCCCGACTTTTGCCTAGCTAGCATCGCTACCCCTCCTGTTCCCCCCTTCCACTTACCTGCTCCGAGCCACCCTAAGTGAAACCGCGCCCGTGCTACTAGTGCTACACCTCTCACCCGCTTCCGTCCTCGTGTCACTACTAGCGTCATGTTGCCGCCTGTGCCCGTGTCACCACCAGCTCCGCACAATGTCGTCGAGACAACATCCACGCTCGGGACATGCCCATGTACGCCTCGACACCACCTCGGCAAGACGGAAGCGCCTTGAGCCTCACCGCCCTCCCTCTACTTAGCCACGCCCCGTCCTCCTTCCTCCTTGCTCCCCTCCTGTTCCTCTCGCAAGAAAGTAGCGACCAAGACCTCGAGCTCTCGGCCTGGCCGCCATGTCGCCGAGGCACTCCAGTCCCTACAGTGTGCTCCAACCACCGCCATCGGGGTCATCGACTTAGTCTCGATGTCCCCAACCTTGCACTCACCTCCCTCTTCTCTCTCCACAGCCGAAGCACCGAAGACACGCCCCTTCTCCCTTCCGTCCAATAATGCCGCCTCCGCGGTCGCCACCTCCGCACGCTGTTCCAGCCGACACGGTGAGCCGATCCCCAACCTACTGGCATCACTTTGGGTTTCAGAGCATGTCTTCCAAAAGCCCTCACCCAATTTTGGGATTTCTCCACAAGGGCACCGCCCACCGCCTTCTTCCCCGACTCTGGCCGAAAGCCGCCATTGTCACCTCCGTTATTGAATTGGCGAGCCATCCTTCAATTCCCCTAGCATGGACCATCCCCGAACCCCCTTCTATCCTCCCCAACCACTCACTCCCTCTCTCCTTCCCTGTAGCACCGCCACCACGAGGACCTCCCTGTGCGGTCACCGGCACCTGCCGCTAGGCTACCATAGCCGCCTTCAGCCCCTTCTGTACGCTCCAGTGAGTCCCCTTCGGCCCCTAGATGCTTGTGTTCCCCCTATTCTTCCCCCTCCCCCTCCAGCGTCACCGCTCTATCTCCTCTCCGACGGTTGGCCACCTCGGTGCTGCCTGACTGGTGACACCATCCTCGTTGCGACCGACCTACCTGTCCTGTTCCATTTTCCCCATCCGCGGCAACTGCCGACGCTGCCCTCATCACCGCCGCCTACCTTGCCTCCTCTGTTCTTCCTCTACTCCATCCTTCTCTCTGTGTCTCTCTGTTGTGTGTGTGAGCATATGACAGTGGACCCTTTTCAAATAAAGTGACTAGTTAGCAGTTATTTAGTGGGTGGCTTAAAGAGATTAATTTGAGTAATTAGAGTGTTAATATGAAATGAATTAAATTAAGGGTTATGTTAAACTGTAAATCTCAATGACAATAGCGGCCCACCTATTAGTGACTAACAAGAAGTTTATGTTATAAGAATGTCCCACTGACAATCGGCCCACCCATTAATTGGTCGATTAAAAATTGTTGGAAGGCTAATCAATTGATGGATATTAGCAAGAATGTTGTTAGCAAAAGGTAACTAGTAAAAGGTTAGTTAGTTTGTATCATTTTAGTCAGCTCCTTGTGTAATATCCCGGAATTTAATCGGGTAGTTAGAAAATCAGCTGAAAGAAGAGAGGGAAAAGAAAGGAGTAAAAATTCTGAAATTAAAAGGGAGTTTTCCGTATTATTTGGACAACCTGGACCTTGGGCCACGGCCCATGTGGCCCAAGAGGGAGGCTGGCCAAAGGGGGGATGACCTCCCCCCTAAACCCTAGCCACCCTCCCCCTTTCCCCTCTCCCCCCCATAGCCGCCACCCCCCTCTCCCCATTGCTTCTCCCCTGCGCCACCACCTCCCCATCAGCACCACCTCCCTCCCCGGCAAAGATCCTTGTTGCGGTCCATTAAAGGAAAGGCGAGGAGACCACCGTTGGAGTGCCAGCCAAGACGAGGTAGCAGATCGGTGTTGTTCAAAGGTTGTTGCTCGTCGTTTTGGTAACATCTCAGACGTTTTCGATTTGACCGCCCTTTATAAAGTTGTAGCCCTCGGTCTTAGATTTCTTTGGGCACCAAGATCACCTGATTTGGATTTACGATTTAGGAGTTATGGTAGTTTTACGCGATCGGAGAGAGTCGACGAGAATTGATGATTGTCTTGTCCGCCATTATGAATTATTTAGACCCGAATTAGAAAAACCACCCAAAATGAATATTGTAGAGGATTCAATAAGTTTTCCAAGTTGATAAATAACACAATTTTTAGAGTTGTCAATCAAAAGTTATGAAATTTTTACCGCCACTGTTTATTGATTGTCGATTGCGATTAGATGTAAATTTAACCTGAATATAAGAATTAGTAGGATGCCGAATCAAGAGACTTGTCTAACTAGACTATTGTAGCTGGTTTTGTCATGATTCAGAGAGTCCAAGATCACCTCGTTCGAGTTGCGTAGCAAAGGTTATGGTGATTTTAGTGCTCTATCTAGAGTCCGATGTGAAATTGATGTTTTATTAAGCGGCCCGGTAGGGGTATTATTTGGCCAATTCAGTAAGGCTCACCAACTATACTTAGTTGGATAATTTAATTATCTTTCCAGAAAGTCTAAGAACATCTTATTTGAACTTTTGTACCAATAGATATTGATTTTTGAAGTTGACTATCTACCGAGGGGACAGATCGACGTTTAGGAATTTGGGGACGGGATCGAGTTAGATGTTTTTGCGAGTTCATGGTTGTTGTTATATAGTTTGTTTTGGTCCGCTGCTATGCCTTAGCTTGTGTTATAATTATTATTCAGGTGGTGGGTGATGCAAGCAAAGACACCTTACATACATCCCTCGTTCTCTCGTGGTTAAGGCAAGTATAATGATGAATATAATATATATTATTGAATGAAAATGTTTGATATATATATATATATATATATATATATATATATATATATTGTGAGTACTTGTGTGTTCATATTTGTGAAGATGTCATACTTGGTATTGTTCACGGTTGCTAGAGATATGAATTACGTGTTATTCATGGTTGTTTGTCTATGGTTATGAGATTTTAGAGTATGAATAGGTTATTCATATGCAATGTTGTTGAGGATGAATGTTTGTGTTACTTTAAGAATTCATACATATGCATCATGTTGGTTTAGTGAAGTCTTGGTCATGTGATGACCAAGCAACTCTTGAGGTCCCTGTCATGTTAATGACGGGCTAAAGGTCCCCATACTTGAAGAGCATGGGCTTCGGTCCCCATACATGTGGAGTATGGGCAATGGTCCCCTGTCGGATAGTGCGAGGCATGGGTGTGCATCGACGGATGCGCACTTTGCATTACCGGTAAAATGCAAAAGGGAAAGATGAGGAAAAAGATCATGTTGAGCATATTGCGTAGCATGCATGTGTAAAGTGATTGATATGTGGTTTTGTGAAGTATAGTTGATGAGTTACATGCTTGTATATTGTTGATGCCATTTATTATATTTGCTGAGTCTTTGGACTCACCTCTTGCTTTTGTTGTGTTTTTAGGTACCACTTGCAAGAACAGCATGCATGGGAGGGGGTAGGGTTGCTTTGGATGCACTCACTACCACACATTCTTTTAAAAATGATTATCATTTAGATCGTATCTTAATAATAAGCAAACTGTTTAAGGATTAATTTTGGCTATGCTTGAATGCATTGGATTATTTGTAATAAGGAGAGTGGTAAATTTTAATTATACTTGCTTATGCATTAGCTGAATAGATTATTTAAGAATGCTTTGATGAACATTGGATGTTGAGATATTGATAATAGTATATGCATCACATTGGAACCTCCGATATACTTAATTATACAAAGGAGGTTCTGCCGAAATTTAGAACTATATCTTATGTTTAAATGGTTATCATGTTTATTTAGTAGCATTCCAGGCCCTTTGATTGGTTGGGGTGTTACACCTTGCAAGTTCAACCGATGTTAATTCAAAATGGTCTAGTATGCTAATAGCCCTAAACCTAAGAGACAAATTTACTTAGAAAGTATACTAGGATGATTCATTTAGGACATTAATAAAATGATAGTAACTTAATGAATTAAGTTGATTAGTACGTCGGTATACTCAGATATTAACTTGAATAGAGGCTGTGTCCAAACAAAACATTATCTCTAACAAAGCATAATGTCGAAGTGATCGGTAGGCTATGTCAGTTGGCATATAATTGCCTACCATAAATCGTTATCAATATAGTAGTAATAGTAAGTGATAATAGTGGTAATATGAAATGGCATATTGGACACCCTAGCAAAAATAAAATAATAAATCATAGAAACATACTACGAGTAGGTCCTTACTAAATTGTCGATTAGATAAAATGATTACTTTAGTTAAAACCTAACTAGGATTGTGATACGTCACCGACACATAGACCTATACATTAACGAGTAATAATAGTACTTGGTTAACTACTGTGGTAAGAGTAAGTAAACCTAACTTCATACTAGTAATAGTAGTCAGAGTGATAGGTCTTATAGTGCAGTTATCTACTTAACTAGAAGTGGTCATTAGCAGGTTCTATGGCTAAGGATCAACCTAGGGTAATAGATCCACTTTGGTGTATGTCGAGTCACATAAGTAAGTAGAATGGGTGATGATCACCTGAATACAGAGACTCAAACTGCACACACCACTGATCAAGATATAAGACTAGTGCTAGCCAATGCTTAGAAGTTCCACCTTACTTATGGAATTTTCTTGATAAATGTAGAATGATAAATTAAATCATTAAGTAAGATAGACCCTATGTGTCGGTGAGACTTATGTATACCCCGTACCTATGGATAGGTCTCAACTAACTTCCACGGAATTTCCTCGATAAATAGGAAATAATAACAAAAGGAAATCATTAGATCAGTTAGGCGACGCATGTGAGTAGCGGTGACATGTCCCGAAGAGGATGATGGTAGTCCAACCTCCAAACAACATTGTCTAGACTCCAGCTGTCAGGAAAGAGAAAGGGTAAAGGAAATACTCAAGATGAGATCGAGAGTCTCAAGGCTAAGCGTAAGAAACTCAAATTTGGGTCCTAAGCTTAAATCGAATGTTACCATTATCATGAGACTGAGCATTAGAAGAGAAACTGCAAGAAGTACTTAGCAGAGATGAAAAAAAACAAGGGAAGTAAGGCTTCCATGTCGAACCCGGGAACGAAGGATCCCGAATTCTCTGTGTTCATACACTAGTCCAGGATTTCCAGTGTACACAGTCATAAAAATGTTATCACAAACATATCCAGCGTGTATTAATAAGCATAGAGTTTATTACAACTGGGGCCGGAGGCCAAATAAAACATTAAGCGGAAGCAAATAATAAAGGTAAGCCACACGATACGCCACAGGCAATCGTCTGGAGATCGCGGCCTAATCGTCCTGCTCCTCACCTTCTGGATAGCAGTCTTCTCCTGAATAATAATATTCAAAGAAGAGTGAGCACTACAATCTGTGCTATAAATTACACCCAATCTGTAATTTAGAATGCATGCATAAGTTATTCAAAGGAAGGTTGTAGGGTTTATTTGCATAAATCAGCCTTTTTGATTTAAATAGTTATACTAAGTTTCAAGGCACATTTTTATTACATAACTAAAATCAGATTTAAAGATTGATCATTTTATAGTGGATAACCTCCATATGAAACATGGTGATGGATACCCTCCTATCACAAGGCTACCCGCCAAATTTACCACAAGGATTAACCATCCTCAAATCATGTCCAAAGTTATTTTAAAACCAAAAACAAATCTAACTTAGAGTGGCTTTGCTCAGCATGTCCATGGCCGTGGACACGGCTATTGAATAGATTTACACTGCAGAGGTTGTACAACTTTACCCACAAGAGATAATTTGCAGTTATGTGGCCAATACACACTTCCTTAGGTGTGTGACTAGGCAATTATCACAAGGCGTTTCCAATGTACTACCTCAATACCAATATGCCCGCTAAGGTTTCACTTCCATTAGGCTAACCACCTGCCGGAAACCCCCTCTTGCGCCAAGTGGGAATAAAGTCTAACCGACACCCACACAACAATAATGGCATAAACAATACTGAGGTAATACAAACTATTAAGCCTGGTTCTGCCCATACAGAACATGTGGTAGTACGGTGGAGCTTTTGCAAGATGCGGCTCAAAGGCCGGTCCTTAATCTACTTGGGCAACTTTCAATAAAAACCCTGGGTCTCAGTCCTAACCAGACAGGCCCGTGCATAAACTTGCACCCACCAACGGTCCATGTTTGCCCAAGTATAAACCATTTTCTTTTAAATTTTCAAAGACATTTGCAAAAGTCCACCATGACAAAGCAATGTCACAAAGCTTTTATCAGTTTATGAAATTTTGGCTAAATTCTCCCAAAGTCAAATATTTCATGGTCTAAGCATTTGCTAAGCATACCTTTATTTTTAAATTCATTTGACTAAGGTTACAAGGAATTGATAATACAACAATCAAATTTGGCTATACAAAGGAATTGGAATAATTAAATATTTAAAGCAGAATTTAAAATAATTAAATACAATTATGCATGCATAATAATTTAAAAGCAGAAATTAAATAATTTTAAATATTGGGGCAAAATGGTCAATGGTGTAACTTGCCTTGTTCAAATTCACTGTAATCTACTTCTTCAATAGGGTCAAGCTCTCCGGAGTCGTCAAAATCTATCTGTGAAAATATTCCAAATTCAAGCAGAATTCAAATGAACACAAATAAATTCAATTGAAAATTCAAATTAACTCCAAATTAAATAATTTTGGTTTAGTTAGCTAGATCTTGATTTTATACAAATTTAGAAATTTGAATCACCTAAATCGGAGTTTGTATGAAGAAATACGAGCTCTGGAAGTTTAAATCTAATTTTATTCAAAAATCGAAATTTCAATTTCGAATTAATTTTCTAAAGGAAATTCCATTTATTGCGCTGGATGGCGTCGTGCACTTTGTTCACGAGGTCGACATGTGGGCTAAACAGTCATGGGTGAGTCCACGGCGTTTTCAAGTCCACGGTGGACTCGGCTCCTGACCTGATGTGAAGGAGCGGTGTCTTTGGCGCTTGTATTCTTACCGGCATCCACGTACGCCACGCACGCGTAGGGGTGAGGTGGCGGCGATGATGCGGCGATGTGGCTAACCACGTCGGCGGCGCCGGAGAGGGAGGCGCTCGGAACCGATGGCGCAGCGAGCAATGCGGCGCGGCGAGCTCCGGTGAGGTCGCAATGAGTTCGAGGAACGATCTTGAGTCGAGTCGCTACAGTGGCGGCGAGTGGCCGGAAGGTCGTCGGCGACGGAGAGAGGCGGTGCGGTTCGGTTGTTGGCGCGAAGGTGCTCGGGGTCTTCAGCGAAGCCAAGGTGCGCACTCAGATCGCGGGAGTATCTTTGAAGGCCGATGGTGCGATCGCGGTGGCCGGAGAATGCTTGCTGCTGCCGGAATCAAAGAAGATGGAGCTTCGGCCGCTAACGGGAAAACTTCAAATGCCGGCGATTGAGAGCGAGCAAAGCTTCGGGAGTAGATGGAATGGAGTGTGGGAGAGAATGCGCAGCCGGGGGCACCTTTTATAGGCGAGGAGGCGGGAGATGGAGATCGTGGGCGCGATAATGGCGGCGAGAGAGGTGGGGCGCGCAGGCGAAATGATGGGGTAAAGCGAGGATGAGCGGCGTTAATCGGGCGACTTGAACGCGCGCAAATGCGGGAGTAATGGGGGAGAGAATCACGGAATTGAAGAAATCCCGAGGTGCGGTAATGGCGGCGTCGCGCGGGGAAGAAAGAGGCGAGGAAGACGACACTGTTGCAGCGGGCCCCACCTGACAGCGAGACAGAGAGAGGGAGAGAGGGCGCGGGCGGATTGAATGTCGGCCGTCCGATTTGATCGGACGGCCGCGTTATTCGCAGCAGGAAGGAGTGGGCGAGAAGCGCCTGATCTTTGAGCTTCGCCCGATCTTTATGTGAGAGAAATTTTAAACCTTTTCAATTGATTTAATTCCGAAATTCAAATAAGCTTTAGAAAATAGTAAATGAAGTCCAAAATTTTGAGAAAATTCACATAAATTCTATGAGGCATTACGGACTTAAATAAAATAATTCCAACTTTTAGTTGGTAATAGATTTTGCATATAAATTCTTTTAGCCTTAATATACTTTATTGAAAAGCTTTTAAAAATTCGGAAAATCCACAAAATTAATAAATCTTATTTTTAAATGAAATTGAAATTTTGGGTATTACAAACCTACCCCTTAAAGGGAATCTCGACCGAGATTGGACTTAGTCGACAAAAGGTAGGGATACTCGGCTCTCAAAACTTCTTCTCGCTCCCAGGTAGCTTCTTCTTCTGAATGATTGCTCCACTGAACCTTACAAGAACGAATGACTTTGCTTCTGGTGACGCGTTCTGCCACATCGAGAATCTTGATTGGTTGTTCCACATAGGTGAGATCTTCCTGAAGTTCGATGCTCTCGAGCGGTGTTTCTTCTGTTGGTACTCTGAGACATTTCTTTAACTGGGATACATGGAAGACATTGTGAACAGCTGACAAAGATGCTGGTAGTTCCAATTGATAAGCAACTTCACCTTTCTTTGCCAAAATCTTATAAGGTCCGACAAATCTGGGTGCGAGTTTTCCTTTAGTCTGAAATCTCTTCACTCCTCGGAGTGGAGTTACCCTGAGATAGACAAAATCTCCCATTTCAAAGGATAGTTCTCTCCGACGATTATCAGCATAACTCTTTTGTCGGGTTTGAGCTACTTTCAGACGTTCTCTTATTGCTTTTACCTTACTTTCGGCTTCTTTTATCAATTCTGGTCCGAAGAATTGGTGTTCTCCTACTTGATCCCAAAGAAGAGGGGTTCTACACTTTCTACCATACAATGCTTCGAATGGCGACATCTGCAGGCTGGCTTGAAAGCTGTTGTTGTAGGAAAATCTCGCATAGGGCAAATTCTTATCCCGACTTCTTCCATAATCTATAGCACAAGCTCGAAGCATGTCTTCTAGGACTGATTTACACGCGGTCGACCATCTGTTTGGGGATGATATCTTTGTCTTTGAAGTTGAGTCTGGTTCCCAAAGCTTCATGTAGACTCTGCCAAAATTTTGAAGTGAACTGCGAACCTCTGTCAGACACAATTTTCTTGGGTATACCATGTAGAGCAGACGATCTGGCCATGTACAATTCTCGCTAACTTATTGCTACGTAAGTGGTCTTGGATGGAATAAAATGAGCCACTTTGGTTAATCGGTCAATTATCACCCAAATGGAATCACAACTGATTGGGTCCTAGGTAGTCCGGTGATAAAATCCATACCAATCTCCTCCCATTTCCACTCGGGAATTGGTAATGGTTGTAACAATCCGGCAGTCTCGATGCTCTGCCTTAACACGCGACATACATCTGGCGTGCAACAAACTCGGCGATCTCTCGCTTCATACTAACCCACCAATACTTTTCCTTCAGATCTGGTACATCTTGGTACTCCGGGATGGATAGAGTAAGGTGATTCATGAGCTTCTTCGTAATCGGTTATCGGTTTCATGATGTTTAGGTACACGATCGGTTGCCAAACCATCTGTGCCACTGCTCGTCTTGAGAAAATCACGGGCTTTGCCTCTTCTCATGTTCTTCATGATTTCTTTGATGTCTTCGTCTTCTATTTGTTTTTTCTCGATCGATTTTGTATGGTTGGTTGGACTTCCTTGTGTTGATCTGACCTTGGTGACAATTTCAGTTCGGATGCTTTAGCTCTTCATACAACTCTGGTTGATTTTCTTGAACTACCACCGTGTTGCAGTATGCTTTCCTACTCAGAGCATCTGCTACCACGTTAGCTTTACGGGTGATAATGAATTCCAAGGTCATAATCCTTTATCGGCTCTAACCATCTTCTTTGCACGAGATTAAGATCATTTGGGTGAATATATACTTCAAACTCTTATGATCTGTGAAAATCTCACAGTGTTACCAATGAGGTAATGCTTGATTTTCAAAGCATGCACAATTGCTGCTAACTCTAAATCATGAGTTGGATAATTTCCTTCATGTGGCCTTAACTGACGAGATGCATAAGCCACGACCTTTCCTTCCTGCATCAGAACACATCCTAGCCCTCAAGGATCGTCCTGAAAACTTCAAAATCCTTACGTATATACGGTAAAACTAGCATCGTGCAGAGACTAATCTTTTCTTGACTCTTGGAAACTTTGCTCACATGCACTTGTCCATTCAAATTTCTTTTCCTTCTTCAGAAGTTGAGTCATGGGTTTGGCGATCTTGGAGAAATTTTCAATGAATCTGCGGTAGTACCAGACTAATCCGAGAAAACTTCTCATACGTGATTGACTTGGGTTGCTTCAATCCATTCTGACTTCAACCTTTGAGGGTCTCTCGCAACTCCTCCTGCGACACAATGTGTCCAAGAAATGCCACTTGGTGAGCCAAAATTCACTTTTCTTTGAGTTTGGCATAAAGTTGGTGTTCTCGAAGTTTGCCCAAAATAATTACGAGATGTTTTCATGCTCTTCCAAATCTCTTGAATAGATGAGAATATCATCTATGAATACCACCACAAACTTATCCAAGAATTCCATGAACACTTTGTTCATCATATTCATGAAATAAGCGGGGGCATTTGTTAGTCCAAATGACATCACTTTGTGAACTCAATCTGATCCATATCGGTGGTGAAGGCGTCTTGAATATCTTAGGTCTGATTTTTAAGCGATGGTAGCGACCTCAAATCAATCTTGGAGAAAACACTGGCTCCTTTAAGTTGATCAAACAGATCATCTATCCTAGGTAGCGGTACTTGTTTTTGATTGTTACCTCGTTGAGTGATCTATAGTCCACACACATTCTCATACTATTGTCTTTCTTTTTGACAAATAGTTTGGAGCTCCCAAGGCGATGAACTTGGTTGAATGTAACCTTTACTCTGTAGTTCTTGATTTGCTTCTTCAACTCTGCTAGATCATTTGCTTGGCATTCACGTAGGGTCGCCGAAATTGGAGCGATCCACAGGACTAAGTCAATTAAGAACATTATGTCCGGTCCGGTGGCATACTGTAAGTCCTCGGAAAAACATCGGATATTCTTGTACCACGGGTATATCTTCGATTTCACTTCCTTTAAAATGGTCAAGATAGGACTTCTTTCCGTAGAAGTCTTGGGTTGGAACTCTCTTGAAATCCCTTGCTCATTGGTGAGGTTGATAGATCTACTAGCACAATCTATCACGCCTCGATTTTTGGCAAGCCAGTCCATTCCAAGAATTACGCCCAATCCTTGCGAGCAAGACTATTAAGTTGGCCGAGAAAGTTACTCCGAGATTTCAAAGGTAAGATTTGGACAGAATAAACTAGCCCTCATTTACGAGCAGGGAATGGATCAACATGGGCTTAACTAAGGGGAGGTAGATAACCCATACTTTTCCACAAACTTATTTGAAACAAAAGAATGCGAAGCTCGGAATCAAATAAAGCGATCTTGGTAGTGAGTTGACAAGGGCGTACCAAGAACAACATCCGTGTCTTGCATGGGCTTCCTCTGCGGTGGCGTGATTCACACGTCCCTTCATGAATCGACCGGTGGTCTTGAGGACCATGGGAGACCGAAGTCCGGAGTTGGCTTGAGCGGGGTGTGATCTGCTGCTTCTTGGGACACTTATTGGCATAATGACCCAACTCGTTGCGGTGAAAGCAAGTGATTCTGCTATTGTGGAAATAAGCAAGCCTCACTGCTGGCATCCTCGAGACGAACTACTACGAATCCGGAAGTATTTGGGCGCGAGGCGAGTGGAACTCTTGGTGTAGTAGTCAGGAATCTCCATGCCGAGATGGTGAGGCCGAGAGAAAGCGAGGTTTGGCGATCCTCGAGTTAAACTTCGAGCGGCCATCCTCCGCTTGCGATTCTCCATTTCGGATGTTTGCCTTCTGGCGTATGGCCTTATTACCAAGCTGCTGAAAGTCGGTAAAATCACGAGAAATCAAGCGAGCAGAGAGTTCGTCGTTTAATCCTTCGAAATCGCTCTTGCTGTCTTCATCTCGGCTACATCCTCGGGGCATAGCGAGCAAGTTGATTAAACTTATGCGGATACTCGCTAATCGAGCGGTTTCCTTGGCGGAGCGGCGAAACTCCTTCTTTTCAAGGTAACCATGCGGATGGAATGTGAGATCGTGGAAAGCTTGCATGAACTCATCCCAAGTGATTTCTTGGGCATTAGCATGGGACATCTGAAATTATCCACCATTCGATCACGGGACCCATCAATTGATGAGAGGCAAACAAAACTCTCTCACGATCGTGCCTTGAGCAATATCCAGTTTCTTTCCAATGGCCTGAGCCAATCATCTGCGTCCATGGGTTCTGTGCTACTAGAAAATGTTGGCGGACGCATCCTCATGAACTCAGACAAAGTTACTCTTGCGGGAGGTGGAGGAGCATGATAGGCTGCTGATGCTTGGGTGTTCTGATTGCTGTGAAGGGACTGGGCTAGCAACTCAATCGATGAGTCGATTGGCCATCATTTGGCGCCGATCGGGCTTGATTGGAGGAGGTGGTGGGTGTTGAGCTGGATTTTCTTGATAATCGGCATTCTCATTTCCTTGCCCTCTAGCACCGACACTTAGGTGCGGGTGGTCACCATCTGATGAACTTTTCACAGATTAGACAAGAGAGATAGGAATTATAAGAGTATAGATCTAAAATAGCCCAAATTCAACAAACACAAGACAAGAACATTTCAGCAAAATAATTTATTTTTATTTTATTAATTCATTATGGCTACTACAAAGGTTTGGTAGCTCATAATTACATAACTAAGGTAAAAATTTAAGGTCAAATCTATGGTGTTAATGGGGTATAATCTGGCTCACTAGAACTAGCCTCGCCTTCCTTGTAGGAGGCCAGTTCTTTTTCTGCACTCTTCAACTTTTCTTCTGCATCTTGTAACTTTACTTGCAGAAGAGACAGCTCATCTAGTGTATTCCCGTAGGCATAATCCATGGCTCTGGCCAGATCCACCTGATGAGTGAGATCGGGACAGTCTTCATCTCTAGTTGAGCGAAAAGCACTGTCATGCCGGGTTGGAATGTGCATTGGGTAATAGTGAAACCCAGTGCCGTTGAGGCGATGATCGTAGATGTAGCGAAGTCTGCGGGTTGCTTCCTGGTGCATCTGGATGCCTTGGCGAAGGTGTCTCGTCGCATTGGGGCATCGAAGGCGTGGAAGTCCGTGTTCGCGATAGATTGGAGTAAAGGATCACCTCTACTCTCCACGTTCTGATTCCCCACCTTGTACTTGTATCCTTGATCGTCGGTCTTTCTTCAAAGTCCAAATGCTGCATCATCTTCGGAGAATGGCAGCCCAATGACCAGCAAAGACTCCATGGGAAATGGCAGTCGGAACTTCAGCCATCTACAATTTTTGAACAGGAGATGAGTTAGTAAATAATTTTTCAAGAGAAAAGTTGAGGAATGACTCCAGAGGACCAAGGTATTTTTAATTTTCAAAATAAGTCCTTAAGGGTTTGATTTCCTTCTAGGTCACGACCTACGATCGATATGGCTCGATACCACTTTTGTCGAACCCGGAGCGAAGGATCCGAATTCTCGTGTTCATACACTAGTCCAGATTTCCGGTGTACGATCACAAAAATGTTATCACAAACATATCCAGCGTGTATTAATAAGCATAGAGTTTATTACAAGCTGGTAGGAGGCCAAATAAAACATTAGCGGAAGCAAATAATAAAGGTAAGCCACACGATCGCCACGAGCAATCGTGCGGAGATCGCGACCTAATCGCCCCTGCTCCTCACCTTACGGATAGCGGTCTTCTCACGAATAATAATATTGAGAAGAGTGAGCACTACAAGCGTGCTCATAAATTACACCAATCTGAAATTTAGAATGCATGCATAAGTTATTCAAAGGAAGGTTGTAGGGTTTATTTGCATAAATCAGCCTTTTGGTTTAAATAGTTATACTAAGTTTCAAGGCACATTTTATTACATAACTAAAATCGATTTAAAGATTGATCATTTTATAGTGGATAACCTCCATATGAAACATGGTGATGGATACCCTCCTATCACAAGGCTACATAAATTTACCACAAGGATTAACCATCCTCAAATCATGTCCAAAGTTATTTTAAAACCAAAAACAAATCTAACTTAGAGTGGCTTTGCTCGGCATGTCCATGGCCAGTGGACACGGCTATTGAATAGATTTACACTCTGCAGAGGTTGTACAACTTTACCCACAAGAGATAATTTGCGTTATGTGGCCAATACACACTTCCTTAGGTGTGTGACTAGGCAATTATCACAAGGCGTTTCCAATGTACTACCTCAATACCAATATGCCCGCTAAGGTTTCACTTCCATTAGGCTAACCACTGGAAACCCCTCTTGCGCCAAGTGGGAATAAAGTCTAACCGACACCCACACAACAATAATGGCATAAACAATACCGAGGTAATACAAACTATTAAGCACGGTTACGCCCATACTGAGAACATGTGGTAGTACGGTGGAGCTTTTGCAAGATGCGGCTCAAAGGCCGGTCCTTAATCTACTTGGGCAACTTTCAATAAAAACCCTGGGTCTCAGTCCTAACCAGACAGGCCCGTGCATAAACTTGCACCCACCAACGGTCCATGTTTGCCCAAGTATAAACCATTTTCTTTTAAATTTTCAAAGACATTTGCAAAAGTCCACCATGACAAAGCAATGTCACAGGCTTTTTATCAGTTTATGAAATTTTGGCTAAATTCTCCCAAAGTCAAATATTTCATGGTCTAAGCATTTGCTAAGCATACCTTTATTTTTAAATTCATTTGACTAAGGTTACAAGGAATTGATAATACAACAATCAAATTTGGCTATACAAAGGAATTGGAATAATTAAATATTTAAAACAGGAATTTAAAATAATTAAATACAATTATGCATGCAATAATAATTTAAAACAGAAATTAAATAATTTTAAATATTGGGGGCAAAATGGTCAATGGTGTAACTTGCCTTGTTCAAATTCTGGTAATCTACTTCTTCAATAGGGTCAAGCTCTCTAGAAGTCGTCAAAATCTATCTGTGAAAATATTCCAAATTCAAGCGAAATTCAAATGAACACAAATAAATTCAATTGAAAATTCAAATTAACTCCAAATTAAATAATTTTGGTTTAGTTAGCTAGATCTTGATTTTATACAAATTTAGAAATTTGAATCACCTAAATCGGAGTTTGTATGAAGAAATACGAGCTCCTGGAAGTTTAAATCTAATTTTTATTCAAAAATCAGAATTTCTGAATTTCCCGAATTAATTTTCTAAAGGAAATTCCATTTATTGCGCGAGATGGCGTCAGCAACTTTATTCACGAGAGGTCGACATGTGGGCCAAACAGTCATGGGTGAGTCCACGGCGTTTTCAAGTCCACGGTGGACTCGGCTCCACGACCAGATGTGAAGGAGCGGTTTGTCTTTGGCCAAGCGCTATTTGGCATCCACGTGGGCCACGCCACGCCTGTAGGGGTGAGGTGGGTGGCGATGTGGCGTGATGTAGCTAACCACGTCGGCCGGAGGAGAAAGGCGCTTCGGAGCCGATAAGCGCAGCGAACAGCGGCGGCGAGCTCGGTGAGTGCGCAGCGAGTTCGAGAACGATCTTTGAGTCGAGTCGCTACACAGTGGCGGAGTGGCCGGAAGGTCGTCGGCGACGGAGAGCGGCGGCGGTTCGGTTGTTGGCGGCGAAGGTGCTCCGGGGTCTTGAGCGAAGCCAAGGTGCGCATGAGGATCGCGGAGTATCTTGAAGGCGATGGTGCGATCGCGGTGGCGGAGAATGCTTCTGCTGCCGGAATCAAAGAAGATGGAGCTTGCCGCTAACGGGAAAACTTCAAATGCGGCGATTGAGAGCGAGCAAAGCTCGGAGTAGATGGAATGGAGTGTGGGAGAGAATCGCAATGGGGCACCTTTATAGGCGAGGGGAGGGAGATGGAGATCGTGGGCGGCGATAATGGCGGCGCGAGAGGTGGGGCGCTGCAAGGCGAAATGATGGGGGTAAAGCGAGGATGAACGCGGCGTTAAGCGGCGATTTGAGCGCGCGCAAATGCGGGAGTAATGGGGAGGAATCAGGAATTGAAGAAATCCCGAGTGCGGTAATGGCGGCGTCGCGGGAAGAAAGAGGCGAGGAAGACGACAACATTGCGGCGGGCCCCACAGTGATGAGAGAGAGAGGAGAGAGAGGCGCGGCGGATTGAATGTCGGCCGTCCGATTTGATCGGACGGCCAGCGTTATTCAGCAGGAAGGAGTGGGCGAGAAGCGCCGCAGTCTTTGGGCTTGCCCCGATCTTTATGTGAGAGAAATTTTAAACCTTTTCAATTGATTTAATTCCAGAAATTCAAATAAGCTCTAGAAAATAGTAAATGAAGTCCAAAAATTTTGAGAAAATTCACATAAATTCTATGAGGCATTCTGGACTTAAATAAAATAATTCCAACTTTTAGTTGGTAATAGATTTTGCATATAAATTCTTTTAGCCTTAATATACTTTATTGAAAAGCTTTTAAAAATTCCAGAAAATCCACAAAAATTAATAAATCTTATTTTTAAATGAAATTGAAATTTTGGGCTGTTACATTCCAATTCAGGTACAAATGTTATACAAATTTATCTTGTCACTTCTTCAACCAGTTCTTGGGTATTTGATACCGGATTAGTTGCTCATATTTGCAATTCGATGCAGGGACTAATGAGGAGTAGAAGTTTGGCAAGAAGAAATGTTGATCTTGTGGATATCATGGGGATAAGCTCCAAATCTCAGGATGATGTGACAATTGGCAGTGGCGTTAATGGTTTGTCGTTTCACGTGTTTTGGACAAAGTTTGTAAGCTGTCGGTGTGAAAGGTCTAACCGGCCATAGCATGGCGGTCGGCCGGTCCCAAATCAGTCGGGCCGGCGGTGACCAAATGTGTCAAAATGAGTGGGCCAAAAATAGAGGTGTAGGCAAGAGAGGGATTCTATTGCACTTGGACCCATAATTTTGGAGTCTCGATCAAAAGTTCTATTGGTTTAAAATTTCCAGTAGGTTTCGGATTTTCAGGGGTTGAAAATCGGCTAAGTCCTTTTGGGCGGTTGGACCGGCCTATAGCTGGCAGTCCGACCGGACCTGAAGGGCGGTCGGACCGATTGTCACTTGAACGTCGGCCTTCATGGCGGCGTTGTTTGTTGGTTAGGTCAAAGTCATGAGTTTTAGGGCATATGTATTGCATGATGCATGTTTTCACTAACGTGGGTCAAGTTGTGAAGAACTTGTTCTCGGATTCGATTTGCTTGTCTATTGTTGTGCAGGTTGCTTGGTGGTCAACGACGGTCAACGGCGAGGATGATCGGGACTAGGCTTGGAGAGCTGAGGTCCAGAACGATCGACAATACCGGGTGAGGTCAATGAACTCAAATATGGTGCAGAATGGACAAAGAGGACCGAACGGATAGTTCGGTGCAACTAGTTTGATCAAGCGGCGCGGGAGTCGGTGCAAGTGCTATGGTGGTTTTGGTAGGAGCCGGGATGGGAGAGACTTGCCGAGCATGGAGAGAGCCGTTGATCAACCTACACGTGGCGAAAGGGCGAAGTGCTTGGCCAGATATGGACTCGGTCTTGAGAGAAGGACCGAGAAGGGTATTTTGGTAAGCTTACCAAATACCACCTTGGTGACCTTTTGCCAACCCGCAGCGCAAGACGACGCAAAGAGAAGCGGTTTAGCTCAAGAGGTGTTGAAGACGGCGCTTTAAAATGCGTGCGTGTGTGACCCGTTTGTGTTGGTCCTTAACGGGAGCCCATTTAAGTTAATCTTCTAGAAGGTCTAAGCATCCACTATAAATAGAGGAGGGAGGTGGCTGCACCCCCTTCAACCCTTTCATTATTGTTGAAACCCTAGTTTTGCTTAGGGAGAGGATTAGTGGAGGTTAGGGTTCTAGAGAGTTTTGATTTGATTTCGTGCTCTTGGAGTGAGCTTTGTCCTCCATTGATGGAGTGGCTGTAAACCCAAACCCTATAAAATCAATCCAAAGAAAGTTTACTCAAAGATGTGTATCTTTGCCTTTCTTCTCTCTATTTGATGATGTTGAGTCTTTTTTGATTCGTGAGTTTTTGATTGATTTCTTCACGTGATCTAGCTTGATGTGATATGTGGGAACACATCTAGGATCATCTTGATCATCAATCAACCACGAGCAAGTTTTTGGATCTAAATTTTGTTTTGACTCGGTTTTGAACCATCCTCCTCTCAAACTGAAAAAGGTCTTCACGATCTTCGATTGGAATGGGTTCCTGACATCCTAGAGAAGGTGTGTTCCAAGTTTCATCAAGTTTGGAGTTGTAGATCAAAAGTTACATCTATTTGCAACTTCGTTTTTCAGGCTATTTTTACTGTTCATCAGACAGGAGGTCAGACCGCCCAAGGTGACCGGTCCGACCGCCATTAACACAGAGGTCAGACCACCCAACACTTAGAATTTTAGTCCGTGTTGATTTTGGTTGTTTTTTCTTTGTGGTTTAGATTGGATTCAATACTAGTCTTCCGATGTACTAGTATATTGATCTCCATAGCTTCCATAGCTATTGGAGTGAAATTTGTATTGAATCTAATCTTGGTTGAAAAAGTGAGTGTGCTCCTATTCACCCCCCCCTCTAGTTGCCTTTTCGGTCTAACAAGTGGTATCAGAGCCCAGTTAGTTCAATCTTGATCTTAACCGGTCACTGAACTTGGTGATGGATAAGTACTCCACCAAGTCGCATATCTTCGATGGGCACGACTATGCCTATTGGAAGAATCGCATGCGAGTCTTCCTTGAGAGCGAAGGACAAGCTATATGGGAGGTTGTTCGAGCCCCGCTCGTTCTTCCCGAAGTTGTTACGCCGTCTTCAACAGCCCTCTTGGCGAACAACAATAAGGCAAAAAACCTCTTATATGGTGGGCTTGGTAGACGGAGTATGATCAGATTTGCAATCTTGAGACTGTGCACGAGATTTGGAACACCCTCAAAACCTACCATGAGGGTTCATCCCAAATCAAGATAGTACGTCAGACAGTCTATAAGCAAGAATATAACAAATTCGAGATGCGTCCTGGAGAGAGCATCGATGATATTTTCAGTCGCTTTAACAAAGTGATTAATCAGATGAAAGCTGTTGGTATTGAATATTCTCAGTCTAAAAATGCCACCCACCTCTTGGCTGCAATCAACATCAAGGAGTGGGAGATAAAGGCTACCGCCATTGAGAAGAATGTCAACCTCTCTGATCTGACTTTGGAGCTACTCTATAGCAAGATCAAGACTTATGAGATCAAGAGGATTGATCATCCCAAGAAGAAAAACATGGCCTTGGTAGCAGACCCGCTCAAGAGAGTTTCTGATGGGTCTTCTGAGTTTTCTTCTGGATTTTCGCTTGTTGGTTTATCTGCAATCCATGAAGAGGAGTTTGAGAGTCTTCCTGAGGCCGAGTTAGCCCTCATAGTCAGAAAAGCCACACGGGCCTATAACAATATGAGAAACAAAAAGAGAGGAGGTGATGCGGGGTGCCCGATCTTCTCGACGTAGGACCTTTTGATAACTTGTGTATCCTGACGAACTACCAGCTGATCCCCCGCGCCAATGCACGGACTTGCAACTCTATGGAAAATTCGCCCAAACACACACTTGATTGGATCCTCGCTGACCACAAGCGAAGATCGTCGAACCCTCAATTCCCAGCGGAAAAGCAAGAACGACCCCTTATTCTCAATGCCCAATTCCCTCTGTTTTGGCTATAAGCACAACAGGAGAATTAAGCAAAAGCTTTGAAAATATATTAAACGTGGCCTGAGGTTACAATGGGGGTCTACCCCTCTATATATAGTGCTCCTACTCCTCCTCATGGCTGGCCAAGAGGCCCTACTCCTATTCTAATTCGGATTTGGAGGCCTACTCCAATTCCGACACATTCCAAAACAGAAAAGGAAACTCTGATTTTACAACCGTCATATTGATTCGATCATATCTTTTGATCCAGAAGGAATTTCGGAGGTGGGGAGGATCCGTTGGATCGGGCTTGAAGTTAGCTTTCCAACAAGCCCAAGAACACTCGAATCGGACTCCGTTTGTAAAAGTTATGGCCGTTTTAATCCGGACTGTCCTGCTGATTCCGAATCCGAATTTGAGGCTGATTCCGAATCCGAATTGAATTATGAGTTGGTTCCGAATTTGAATTTGGTTGGGCTTATGGAAGTTTCGAATTTGACTTGGATTCTTGGACTTCTCTTCCCTTGCTTGTCTCCCACGAGCTTCTCCTCCATTGTGATGACCTTTCTTCAAGAACAACCTCATATCCTTCATCTCCGTTCATTATTGAATCTTCCAATCTGAGCACAAGCAAAACACTAGTTTTAGGTGGTATGAAATTCTCAACTAATTTAAAAGTAAATTCAGTGAACAGATTCACCTGTTAGATAAGCTTCTCTTGTTTTTCAACTCTCTTAGTAAGCTCATGTTGTTCTGAGGTATTTAATGAATTGAAAACATTATATGAAACAACGTAGCTAAGGATGTCCGCATCATCCTCCCTTTCTTCAAAAAAAGCCGTCCTCGGCTTTTGATAGCCTGAAAATGTGCTAGACGAAGAAAACAACGTATATGCATGGTATATGTATGAATCAATTATTGTATTCTTCTTGTTGTTCTGCACATTCGATAGCTCAAAATCATATTTCAAATTGCCCAACTGACTAATATGATAAAATTTAACCTTCACAACATCAAAATCAACTAAAGTCGGTGAAAACCAATTGATACCATTCCATGATTTAACTGCGTTACTCTAATTAGTTATACATTTAAGAGATAAACAAGTAGGCATCATGTTGCATTCTAAACAATAGACACTTGTTTTTAAACCCATCTTAAAGATATCATGACATTGCTCAATAAATGGTTTGCGCAAAACATGTGATTGTAAATCAACAAGATTATCATAGGTAATGTATATTTGATAAACTTGAAACATGTTGTCTACACCAACATCACCAATCAAATTGAATTTATATGTGTGTATGTAGCTATTTACTAGTGATCTTAAGTGTGAAATTTCAAGAACCTTCTTAATCACACTAGATACATATTTAGGACTATCGAATATGATATAACACAAAGAATTATTAATGTGTATTCTACTAAGAACTTCTTTTGAGTAATCAATTTCACATTATGCAAATTAAGCATATCAAATTTAGAGCGTGGAATCATCAAATGAATAATGGAGTTCTCGGTTTACGCACCTTGTTTTCATAAGCGACCAATTCAGTACAAATAGTGTTACCTTGATCTTCAGGTATTCCCTCTCCATCCATGGTTAGCTCTTTATCTTTCTCTTCCAATGGTGAGGGCTCTTGAATCTCCAACTCCTTATTTGCTTGGTCCACCTGCAGAATGTGGGATACAACACTAGAAATAGAGGGTAAGTTGTTAGGTTCAAAATAATCTTATTTATCCTATCATCTATCTCTCCCTTTTCTTTTGGTGTATCTCTCACACTCTCAATTGGGATGCTCTCAACCTCGCGTATAGTGGACTCACACAGCTCACTCTTTTTATCACTCTCACTCAATTTGGCTATGTGGCTCTCATTCTCACATGGGTTTTGATACATCTCATCCTTGTAAGACCGTAGGCCAGCAAGGGCACAACTACCACCAACCACGACCTCCTCACGTGTTGCGGGTTGTGACGGGGCAGCACTACTCATCACCTCGGTCGAAGAAAAATTCCGATGCTCGATCTTCTTCTCAAGTGACACACCAGTGGATGAATTAGAACTAAAGAGCCGGCGCAGATTTAATTGATGTGCTTGAATGTGTTTAAGTCTCTTTTCTGCCTTCATAGCAAATTTCACAAGATCTTGCAGACTACGAAAATATTCATCTTGAAGTGCAGCAACGATCTGATAATTCAAGCCTGCTTTGAAGTATGTCTTTTCTTGATATGGACTAGTGATATTGGCACGGCGCATTGCATGATTCAACTCAATATAGTAATCTTTGACAACTTTGCATCCTTGTTTAATGCTCTCCACGTGTCGTAGTAGTTCCCGCTCATAATAGGATGGAACAAATTCTCTTCTCATGATGCTTTTTAAACAGACCCAAGATGTAATGAATCGTTTTCCACCTAGTTGTTGCCACCAACTAGAGGCATAGTCTGTAAAAAATAAAGTGGCCACTCTCACTTCCTTGGCTTCTGATTCGAACTTATGGGATTCAAGCTCGAACTCCATATCTTGTACCCACTCAAGATACTCCTCTGGATCATTACTACCATAGAAGGGAAGATACGTATACTCGCGATCTGCCATTGTTAGCAGCAAAGAAAAGAATATGTATGTAGGTGTATGTGTATATGTAGAGGTCACTCAACTCACAATCCTAACAAGGAGAAGTTTCTTTACCGTTCCGAAAGGAATTAAGATCAACAATACTTACACTTCAGGGCAGCAGGAACCACAAGGTGATGTGTGAGCGAATTTCAAGAGCAAGTCAAAGCACGACAACGGGTGTTTTGTGGAGCTTGGTATGAATACCTACTTAATTTGAAAACTCTAGGTATTGTAAGGCTAAGTAAATATCCAAACTAGAATTCAATGCCTAGTTGCCGATCACAAAGATATAAGTGAAAATCAAAGCAACTCACACGCAAAGATATTGGAACTTAGTGCAATCAAGGAATGAGCTATGTAAGATATAAGTGAAGAACAAAATAGCTCGTATTGCACAAGTTATAGAAAGACGCTAGCTAGTTGCAAATAATGAAACTAGGGCACAAGATTGCACAAAATATTGATATTCTAACAATTGAATCAAGAATGAGTGGGGATTTTCGCTCAAGTTTATGGTTCGGCTACGCGCTTTCTTTTTCCTTTTCTCTTTTCTCTTTTCTCTTTTCTCTTTTCTTTTTCTCTTCTTTCTTTTCTTTTTCTCTTTTTCCTTCTTTTTTTTGAACTATTGCCAAAATTCTTGTTCTACCAAAAATGAGCAAAAGTTCTTTCCCACCTTTTGATCTTTGAACAATTGCAAGAACACAAATATTAATATGCAGCCCTAAGCAACGATTTAGCTAGTCTTAAATAGGTTCAAAGTATTCGCAAAGGATTGAAAGGTTCACAAAGGATAAATTGATGTCTCACTTCTTTTTGTTTTTTTATAGACACGACTAAAAAAATCAAACTAGGCTCAAATAAAAAGCAACGCAAAAGAATTCAAGATCAGCAAACTAAACTTGATTCTAATGGACAAAAACTTAACAAAACTCACTAAAATAACAAATTAACTACTACAACTGAATTTTTTTTGTATGGCTTTTTCGTGTATGGGAGAAAAAAAGATGACTGGATAAAGATCCTACCGAGTCAACGGAGCTCTGATACCACCTGATGCGGGGTGCCCGATCTTCTCGACGTAGGACCTTTTGATAACTTGTGTATCCTGACGAACTACCAGCAGATCCCCCGCGCCAATGCACGGACTTGCAACTCTATGGAAAATTCGCCCAAACACACACTTGATTGGATCCTCGCTGACCACAAGCGAAGATCGTCGAACCCTCAATTCCCAGCGGAAAAGCAAGAACGACCCCTTATTCTCAATGCCCAATTCCCTCTGTTTTGGCTATAAGCACAACAGGAGAATCAAGCAAAAGCTTTGAAAATATATTAAACGTGGCCTGAGGTTACAATGGGGGTCTACCCCTCTATATATAGTGCTCCTACTCCTCCTCATGGCTGGCCAAGAGGCCCTACTCCTATTCTAATTCGGATTTGGAGGCCTACTCCAATTCCGACACATTCCAAAACAGAAAAGGAAACTCTGATTTTACAATCGTCACATTGATTCGATCATATCTTTTGATCCAGAAGGAATTTCGGAGTGAGGGAGGATCCGTTGGATCGGGCTTGAAGTTAGCTTTCCAACAAGCCCAAGAACACTCGAATCGGACTCCGTTTGTAAAAGTTATGGCCGTTTTAATCCGGACTGTCCTGCTGATTCCGAATCCGAATTTGAGGCTGATTCCGAATCCGAATTGAATTATGAGTTGATTCCGAATTTGAATTTGGTTGGGCTTGTGGAAGTTTCGAATTTGACTTGGATTCTTGGACTTCTCTTCCCTTGCTTGTCTCCCACGAGCTTCTCCTCCATTGTGATGACCTTTCTTCAAGAACAACCTCATATCCTTCATCTCCGTTCATTATTGAATCTTGGAAGAAAATGCCCCAAGTTGAAAGGAAAGAGCAACCATAAGGAGGGAAAGCCAGCTTGGAAGAAGCCTCAATGGAACAAATCAAGATTTGATGCTGCAAAGCTGACAAAGGCAACTCACCGGGTTCTTGCCGCTTTTGGGGAACAATCCTTAAGCGGTGTGGACTCCGGGAGCGAGGATGATAAGTAGGAGGAGATCCCTCAAGATAAGAAGAAGGGGGAGGAAAAGGACTTTACCGGCGTTTGCTTCATGGCCGACTCCGATGACGTCGACGACGATGAGGTATCTCTCTCCTATAATGTCCTTTCTTATAGATGCGAAACTATCTTTGAGCAACTCATGAGTTAGGATAAGGCTTTAGAGTATATCATGGTCAGGAACAAGGACTTAGAGTCTCAAGTAGATAATTTAACTTTAGAACTTGCAAATGCTAAGACCCTTGAATCTGTTGAATGTTCTTCCTGCCATGCTCTACACTCAGAATTTGCTAAACTGCAATCTGCTCATGATATTGCTTTGTAACAACTTGAAAATGCTAGGACTGAGCTAGTTGAGGTTAAATCTGCTCCATGTGAAAAATGCTTAGATTCTAGCAAGTTGGTTGCTTCTGGTGTGTTTGATTCTAGCCTTTTCTCTTTTTGCATTGAACGAGAACATGAAGTACAAGATGTAGTAAATGCAGTTAGAGCTAAATTTGCTAAGCTTAAGGATAGAATTGATTCTACTACTTGTATTTCTTGCAAAACTCTTAAACTTGAAGCTACCTTATATAAGGAGAGATATGCTAGAGCCATTAAGGGTAAAACTTGTGAATTATGTGTTAATCTTGAAGAAGAAAATGCTTATCTTAAGGATACCTTAGAAAAAATTTCTAAAGGTAAGAAACAATTAAACATGATTCTGGACAAGTCTAAAACTCCTTATAAGAAGCAAGGATTAGGATACAACTTTGTCCATGATAATTCTAAGTCAAAAGTTACTCAAGTCTTGGAAAATAGGTTAGTTGAATTTAAAACCCAATCTGCAAAAACTATTTTAAAATCTGCGGGTTTTGCCCAACCATCTATTAAGTCAAAGGGTGTTTCTCCCAGTGGTATCAAGTACCATTGCACCTATTGCAAGAAGGATGGGCATTTGGTTGAGTTCTGTTGGCGTAGGTTGAAAAATGATAAGAAAATTTTTGCTAGAATTTCATCCAGTCAACCTAGAGCTTTTATGAGACATGGTAACGTAGAAAAGAAGAAACCTGGTTTAGGATTTGTGTCACATGCTCATCATCATGCTCCTAGACAGGATAACTCTCATATTAGTGTAACCATTGCTCATAACAGAATTTCAAACATAATCAAGGATAGCACTTCTGCTTTGCATACTACTCGCAGACGTGTGTCTCAGTACTGGGTTCCCAAGTCTTGTTTAACTAACCTCATTATTGAGACACATCGTTCTTCTGTGCCTTGATTTTCAAGATTACCGCGGAAAGAGAAAGGGCACGTGGTTCGTCGACTCCTGCTGTTCACGCCACATGACCGAAAACTCAAGATGGTTCACCTCCTTCACGCGGTCGACGGGTGATGACTTCATCACCTTTGGAGATGATAGGCAAGGGCGGATTGAAGGAACGGGATCGATCAGGGTGAACGACAAGTTCATCCTCAAGGACGTCGTCCTTGTGGATAAGCTAAGGTTTAATTTATTTTCTGTCTCTCAACTTTTTGATGATGGCTATGAGACTATATTTAAGAAAAATGCTTGTCGGGTGCTTGATTCAACTGGTGAGCTTGTTTTTGGGATTACTAGAGTTGCTAGGATCTTTGGAGCTGATTTTTCTGAATCTCTTGCTGGTTCTCTCAAGTGCTTGATTTCATATTCTTCTTCTGAGTTCTGGCTTTGGCACCGTCGTTTGGGGGCACATTGGTTTTGATCATCTGACGCGAGTTAGCAACCTTGAGCTCATGAGAGGTTTGCCCAAACTCAAAGCCGTCAAGGATGCTGTATGTGCGCCCTTTAGGCATGGCAAGCAAGTTGCCGCCTCACACCCTTCAGTGACTATGGTCATGACTGACGGACCGGGACAGTTGCTTCATATGGATACTGTTGGTCCCGCTATGGTTCGGTTAGTTGGTGGAAAATGGTACATTCTTGTCATAGTTGATGATTTTTCTAGATACACTTGGGTGTTCTTTCTTGCTTCGAAGGATGAAGCTTTTGATCATTATCATGATCTTGTTCTTTGTTTGGCTTCTGAACTTCCGAGTGCCTTGAGAGCGATACACAGTGACAATGTCACGGAGTCCAAGAATGTCTCTTTTTCTTCCTTTTGTGCTGAGCGTGGAATTGAGCATCAGTTCTCCTCTCCACACGTCCCTCAACAAAATAGCGTTGTGGAAAGGAAGAACACGACCCTAGTCGAGATGGCTAGGACGATGCTAGATGAGTATAGCACTCCAAGGAGGTTTTGGGCCGAAGCTATTTCTACTGCTTGTGTAGGACCGGAAAGGCGACTAGGGGGGGGGTGAATAGGCGCTTTCCAAAACTTTCTCACCTAAATCAAAACCAACACGAACTTTACTCCTTTAGCTATGGAAGCTAAGAAGTTCAGTGAGCACACAACGGAAGCCTTGTGTTGAATTTGATAAACCCCTCAAGCACACGACACAAAAGGAGAAAAGAACTCAATGTTCTTCACTGGACACGGGCGGTCTGACCGGCTACCACAGGCGGTCGGACCGACGGTGATCAATGGTCCGACCGACAACTAACCAAATGATCGGACCGGTGGATGATGGTCGATTCGCCAAACCACCGTGATCTGAATACCGCGGCGGTCGAACCGCCGTTGAAAGGCGGCCGGACCGGAGAGTCCAAAGATCTTGAAAACTCCACCCAAAACCAAAACGAAATTTGATCCAACTTTTGATTCAACCAATGAAACTTGACCAAATTTCTAGCACACCTCCCTAATGATATTAGAGACCTATTTCTAGCGACGATCCGTCAGATCCACTTCGCAGAATCGATCTCTCGAGATTTTATCAAAGAAGTGCTCAAACCCTAGAAAAGAGAAAGACTTGATTCACGACTTGCTTGTGGGGGATTGATGATCTAGATGACTCTAGGAGTAATCCCATACATCAAAGCAAGATAAAGAAGGCCAAGAGACCACGCAAGAACCTTTGAATCAAGGAAGCACCAAAACATCCAAAAGAGAGAAGAACACAAAGGAGCAATTGATCTTTCAATTGAGCATCACAAGATTGTTCATTCACAATAGATGCTTACAAAGCCTCTCCACCAAGGAGGGCAAGAGCTCAACAAGGAGCACACTCCAAACCCTAGTTCTCCTCTCCTCTCCTCCAAACCCTAGAAAAAGAAGAAGGGGGCTAAAATGAATGCTTGCTTAGGTTTTCCACGTCACCCTTCCTATTTATACTAGAGAGCTAGGGTTTCCTTTTGGGTCTCTTACACATGGGACCCACACACAAATAACTCTTGAAGCAATCGCCGCTTCACCACGTGTAGGTTGATCGGCGGTTCTCATCGACGCCAAGCCTCTCTTGTCCGAATCCCATCGAACCTCCCAGAGACGCACCGATATCCGCACCACCGATCCAACCAAATTGCTTTGAACCACCCTTTCGATCCATCTTGTCCATTCTCGCACTGCTGAGTCACACGACCTCACCCGGTATCCCCGATCGTTCGGACCTCGGCTCTCCAAGCGTAGTCCCGATCCACTCACCGCTGACGCCGTTGACTGCAAGCCACCGCACTGAGAATAGACAAGCAAACCGCTTCAGGAACAAGTTCTTCTCAACTTGACCCACGTCGGTTCCATGAATGCGATATACATCAATAAAGCATTGAAGTTCATAGAATCACACACTCAAAATCAACTCAATGCAACACTTGGCTTTCATTCAAGATCGCTGGCCCGCCGCCCCATAGGCCGGGTCGACCGATTTCATCTTGATCGGACCGCTCCCATCACGGTCGGACCGGTCCAAAGGACTTAGCCAAAATTCAAGCGAGAAATTCAAACCTTCTCGAAATTTCAATCGAATAGAACTTTTGTTGGGAGCTCCAAAATGATGGGACCACATCCAGAGACTCCCTAACTTGCCTACACAACCTATTTTGGCTCGGCTCCAAAACCCAACTTTCAAATCAGCGGTCGGACCGCCACCATGGCGGTCGGATCGCTTCCATCAAGCGATCCGACCGCCCAAGACAACCGGTCGACCGCCAAAGGCCTCGACACCTTGGAGCAACCCAAACGCGAGAATTTGCAAACCAATCGACGCCATTGCCAATTGACTCATCATCCCGAGATCGTGCACATATCCTCACGATATCCACAATCTCCCCTTGATGAACACATTGGCAATTTTCAAGAAAATGTGGTTTTTCAAAATGAAAAGTAAAACTCGCCGTTTTAGATAAAGGCACAACTTGGTCCATAAGCAACAAAAAGCCTAGGAACCACCAAGTCGGGCTTCGAATAGTGTAGCGGTGAGATAAGGCATTGAAGGCACAAAAGGATTCAATTTCCAGAAAGTAGCCAAAAATCTCACTTAGGTCCAAATGAAAGACACATTGTTCTATTAGACCTTTGATCATTGTGAGTATTCTTCAATTGCAAATCAGATAAGATAAGACAATGAAACCCAGAAACTCAACTCACCATGATCACAGATTTTCAAAAGGTTAAATTTTTTATTTTATGAAGTTCTTTTCTATTAAACCTTGAGTATGAAACCAAAAGCTCCAACATCAAACATTTTCTTCACAATCTTTCTCCCCCTTTGACAATGAATTCATCAAGATGCATGAAAAAGAAAGAGCATGAAGGAATGACTTTATTTTTAAACTTTAGTGAGAAGGAGCCATGACCATTATACATGAAGACAGTACAAGAATTATACCAAGCCATATAAAGAGTAGACGCTATATTCAATCATGGCAAAGCGTATCATGAAGCTAAAACCAAGATAGCAAAGAATCACGAGATTGATGAATTAAAATCATGAAAGGTTGTTCAAAATCATAGATTCACTCAAAGCAACCAAAAATGAGTCAAGCCATGTCTATAAGTAAAAAGAGACTCAAAACAAGAATTGAGGCATTTTGAGCATTAAGAAAATTCTTTTGAAGCAAAGCTCAAGCACTTAGCCCTCTTTGGGCAATTTCTCATTTTCTTTCTCCTTTTTTTTTGCTGTGCTAGATCTCAAGCCTTGCCGCGACCATCTCAAGCGATAAGCTTAAATGAATGATCTAGGTCATCCAAAACTCCCCGAGTTCATGCCTAGTGCAATGGCAAGCCGTCTCATGAGAAAGGATTGGTGAGATCGCTTTTTTCGCACGTAAAATCTCATTTTTCATTTGCTTGACTTAATAAGATAAAAGCTCATTTTTCAACTCGAATAAGTTCAAGACTCAATTCAACTTGTAAGACATGGCGAGAATCATAAGCGGATCACTAGAGCAAAACTAGTCACAAGATCCAACAAGACATGATTTGATTCAAGTTTCTCACGAGATATAAAGCTAGCAAGTCAAAAGCTAAGCCACACACGAAGAGCCATAAAAGAGGTCTAGCGGACTATCACTCGATATGACAAGGTATAGAATATGAGAACAAGTCATACAAGGATAATAATCAAAGCTCCACCGATTTTATTACACAATGCAAGACAAATGAAATGAAACATGCATTATGATACAATGAATGCAAAAGAGCAACTTCCCCCTCAAAACAGCCCTAATAGGACTAATAACCCCTAACTCTCCCATAAGCGAGAAACGCGAAGAGTCAAGAGCCTTAGTGAAAATATCGCAAGTCGTTGCTCGACTCTACAAAATGAAGCACAACATCACCTTTCTCAACATGGTCTCTCGAAAATGAAATCGAATGTCAATGTGTTTAGTCCCGGAATGTTGCCATCGGTTTTTAGCAATATTAATTGCGAATGTTGTCACGTAAAAGAGGTGTTGGACCGAAAAGGCGACTAGAGGGGGGGTGAATAGAGCACGCCACTTTTTCAACCACGATTAGATTCAACACAAATTTCACTCCAATAGCTATAGAAGCTATGAAGATCGATATACCAAGATCAATGGAAGACTAGGATTGAATCCAATCAAAACCCCAAGCAAAACAACCAAAACAACGAAACTTAATTTCCTAAGAGAAGGCGGTCGACCTCTACTCAGGGGCGGTCTGACCTCTCCAAGGGGCGGTCCGACCTCTAGCTAGGGCGGTCTGACCTCCAGCCGATGAACAGTGAAATCAGCCCGAAAAACGAAGTTGCAAATAGGTCTAACTTTTGATCTACAACTCCAAACTTCATGAAACTTGGAACACACCTTCTCTAGGATGTCAGGAACCTATTCCAATCGAAGATCATGGAGATCCATGGAAAAGTTACGACATTTTTCAGTTTGAGAGATGGATGGTTCAAAACCGAGTCAAAACGAAAACGTGACCCAAAAACTTGCTCGTGGGTGATTGATGATCAAGATGATCTTAGATGTGTTCCCACATGTCACAGCAAGCTATATCATGTAACGAAATCAATCAAAACATGCGAATCAAAGAAAGACTCAAAATCACCAAATAGAGAGAAGAAGGGCAAAGAGACACATCTTTGATCAAAGCTTTCTTTGGATTGATTGATAGGGTTTGGGTTTCTGACCACTCCATCAATGGAGGACAAAGCTCAATCCAAGAGCACAAGATCAAATCAAAACTCTCTAGAACCCTAACCTCCACTAATCCTCTCCCTAAGCCAAAACTAGGGTTTCAATCATGAAAGGGTTGAAGGGGTGCACCACCTCCTCCTCTATTTATAGTGGAGACTTAGACCTTCTAGAAGATTAACTCAAATGGGCTCCGTTAAGGCCCAACACAAACGGGTCACACACGCACGCATTTTAGAGCGCCGTCTACAACACCTCTTAACCTAAACCGCTTCTCTTGCGCTGCCTTGCGCCGTGGGTAGGCAAAGGTCACCAAAGTGATATTTGGTAAGATTACCAAAATACCCTTCTCGGTCCTTCTCCAAGACCGAGTCCATCTTCGCAAGCACTTCGCATGCTCATACGTGTAGTTTGATCAACGGCTCTCTCCATGTCGGCAAGTCTCTCCCATCCGGCCCCACCGAAACCACCATGGCACTTGCACCGACTCCGCGCCGCTTGATCAAACCGACAGACCGAATCGCCTGTTCGGTCATCATTGTCCATTCATGCCATACTTGATTTCATTGACCTCACCAAAGATCGCCGATCGTTACGGACCTAAGCTCTCCAAGCCTCGTCCGATCATCCTCGCCGTTGACCGTCGTTGACCACCAAGCAACCTTGCACAACAATAGACAAGAAAATCGAAACCGGAACAAGTTCTTCGCAACTTGACCCACGTTAGTCAAAACATGCATCATGCAACACATATGCAATCAAACTCATGACTTTGACCTAACCAATGAGCAATGCCGCCACGAAGGGCGACATTCGAGTTGTGATCGGTCGATCGCCCCGTGGGCGGTCGACCGCTGGACTCTGCGGTCGGACCGCCGGCCAAAGGCGGTCCGATCACCGTAAGGACTTAGCCAATTTTCAACCCGAAAATCCAAACCTCTGGAAACTTTAAACCAATAGAAATTTTATCGAGACTCCAAAATTATGGGAGCAAGAACAATGGGATCCCCTCACTTGCCTACACCCTCTATTTTGGCCCAACTGTTTTGACCACTTTTAGTCACGGCCGGTCCGACCAGCGCACATGGCCGATCCGACCGATTTGGGACCGGTCGGACCGCGATGCTATGGCGGTCAGACCGCCCCTATCCGTAAAGTCCGAGCAGTCTTTCAAACTTTGTCGAAAACCCGTGAAACGACAAACCGTTAACGCTATTGCCAATTGTCACATCATCCTAAGATCTGGAGCATATCCCCATGATATCCACAAGAGGAACACTTCCTAAAGATAACCCATAGTCTCGCAGCGTGGACAAAATCGGAGAGAACACGAGAGCGACCATCGGCAGCGACTACATACTCGGCCACGGTGGATCAGGCAATGTAAGACTGCTCGAAGACCAAGAAACAAGTGATGTGCCCAAGAAATGACAAGTGCGTAAGTACTCTTCCTATCAACTCTACACCGTGAAATCAAGATCGAAAATGCTCGAATTGAAAGAGCCAAGAAGAAGAATACGAGTCCAAAATCAAGCGTATCTTGAAGATACCAAGATGCGCGTCTGACTTGACGATGAGAAGCACGAGGAAGCTCGAAATCGAGCGCACGGACATACGGCGAATTGTATGTCCGCCTCGACGTCAGTAAGATAGAGGAGGAGCCAATCATCTGCGGTACTCTTCCGTCCACTGACTCTCCATCCTCATCGTGGTCCAAAGACGGTGGTTGTAGCAATGGGAGTAGACATTGGCCTCATCGCTTCCCATATTGAAGCGCCAAGAAGGTCCTTTGTATACTTACTCGTGGACGAAGGTGCCTTCTTTCGCTTGCTTGATTTGAAGACCAAGGAAGAATGTCGACTCTCCCATCATGCTCATCTCAAATTCACCGCTCATAGAATCAAAATCTAGACACCAAAGCATGAGAGGAACCACCAAAATAATATCATCCACATATATTTGAACCAACAAGAAATCACGCCATGCACGAGAGTGAACAAGGTTTTATCAACCATTCCCATTTTGAAATCATTTTCAAGCAAGAAACTCTTAAGCTGTCATACCAAGCTCTAGGAGCTTGTTTCAAACCATACTGAGGCTTTAGAGAGTTTAAAAACATGGTTTGGGAATTTTGATTTTCAAAACCAGGAGGTTGCTTGACAAAGACCTCTTCTTCTATGAAGCCATTCAAGAAAGCACTTTTAACATCCATTTGAAAAAGCTTGAAACCCTTGGATGTTGCAAATGCTAAAAGAATGCGAATGGCCTCCAATCTAGCTCTCGGAGCAAAAGTCTCCTCAAAGTCTAAGCCCTCTACTGAATAACCTTGAGCAACAAGTCTAGCCTTATTGCGAACAACCAATCCATCCTCACTTTGCTTATTTTAAAAACCCATTTTGTTCCAATAACATGAGAATCAGAAGGTCGCTCAACTAAAAACCAGACTTTGTTTCTTTCAAAATTTTCAAGCTCTTCATGCATGGCATTGACCCAAGAGGCATCAGATAAAGCATGGGTGATATCTCGGGGTTCAAAAGAAGCGACAAAAGCAGAATGTGCATGGGAATCAGGAGAAATAAACCTGGAGCGAGTGACTCGCTCTTGAAGATCCCCAATCATCTGTTCGGGAGGATGTTGTCGCTGAATGCGAAGAGGTGCTCCTGGTGCAGAAGTGGCCTCTACCCCATGAGTTGTGGAGGTAGGAACAGAGCCACTCGGATCGCGGTGGGGATAGGAGGCTACCGCTTTCGGTGACATCAAGTAGTAGTAGCAGCTCTCCACCCTCTCGTGAGGTAGCAGGAGGATGGTTTGAGTCTTCATCCTCAGAATCATCATCGACGAAGATGCTTTCTTGAGTCTCAGAAACCTGTGTACTTGAAGCATCGGGTCTAGTACCAGGACTAGCCTCATCAAAAGTGACTTCGCAAGTCTCAACAATTTTGTTAGTATCAACATTAAAAGCACGATAGCCACGAGAATGAGCAGGATAACCAAGAAATATGCCATCAAAACATCTAGACTCAAATTTATCAAGATTGCCATGTTTAAGAATGAAGCACTTGCAACCAAAAATCTTGAAATGAGAGACTTTGGGAGAATGACCAAATCTAAGCTCATAAGAAGTCTTCCCAACCACAGATCTCAAGAAAACCCTATTGGAGATATAACAAGCAGTAGAGATCGCCTCAGCCCAAAATCTCCTAGGAGTAGAATGCTCATCTAGCATGGTCCGAGCCATCTCTACAAGGGTTCTGTTCTTCCTTTCTACAACACCATTCTGCTGAGGAACTCTAGGAGAAGAAAACTGATGCTCAATTCCCCTATCAGCGCAGAAGGTAGAAAAAGAAGAATTCTTGAACTCTGTCCCATTATCACTCCTAATGGCTCTCAAAGCTCCAGGTATATCAACAGCAATTCTAAGGACCAAATCTTTAAAGAATCCAAATGCTTCGTCCTTAGAAGCAAGAAAATAAACCCATGAATACCTGGAGTAATCATCCACAACCACCAGCACATACCATTTCCCACCAGCTGACTGAACTCTAGAAGGACCAACTCTAGAAGAACTCAACAGTATGGCCTTCTTTCTTGCAGAAGGTGCAATGTCATCGACCTTTGAGGGCATGCATGAATGAGTGAAAGCACTTTTCTTGCCAGAAAGAGTTTGAGCAAAACCACCGGATTTGAAAACAACCCCGGATGGCTTAGGGGGTTCTAGCTCAAACAAACCATTCTTCACGACTCTAGCAATCTTAGGTGGGTTTTTCTTGGAATGCTCTAGGGGATTGAAACCTAGACCACTATTTTTCACGCTCACCTTGGATTGATCAAGAATCATGTTGAGTTTCTTTTTCCCACTTGAAAATTTCTCAAGAGTCACCTTGAGGTAATCATTCTCTTTCATTAACTCCTCACATCTAGTACACTTGCTAGACTTGATTACCTCATTGCGCTTACTCTTAAGAAGGGCCACTTCCACTTTGAAGGCCTCACAAGACACACAATAGGATTCCTGAATCCTACTCAACTGCTCCTTAAACTTGACTCTAAAAGCCTCTTGTATCTGACTAACCATGGTTTCAACTTCAGCATTCAAAACACAAGAGTTAGAATCAATAACCCTTTTAGAAGCAGTAAAAGACATGGATCTTTCAATTTTAGCCTTTTCTTCCAGGGTCTTGTTTAAGGCTTCAATCTTAGTTGTAAGCTTGGGACAATTTTCACAAGATGCAACTCTAGAGTAAATCAATGTTTCTGTCATCTCTTGCATCTTAATCCTATTATCCTTACAATGAGAGCATGTGTGACTAGCATCAAACTTTTGCAATTCTTTTAAGGAACTATCCAATTTTAATTCTAGCAAAGCACAATTAGAGCAAGTTAAAGGGATAGCTTCTATGGCAGTCACATCAAGAGGAATGACATCTAAACAAGCAGATCTAGACTTGAAAGATTCTAGTTCATCGAGAGCATCTTTTAGTTGATTTGTGACAGAGGAATGAGCAGATTTCAAGCTTGTCAAATCTTTAAGCAAGCTAGTGCAGAATCACAAATATCGCCAGGATTGATAGATTTAAGCCTAACAACTTCAAGATTTAAATTATCAATCATAATGTCCCGCTTCCTAATCATTTTTACTTGCTTATGCAATTTCTGCTCAAGAAGCACCAAAGCCCTTTTCATATCAAGAATAGAAGGGCATACCTCATCAGATCACTAAAAGGATCCCCATCTTTGGAGGAATCATTGTCGTGGTGTTCTTGGCCATGAAACACATGCCGGTGAAGTCATGCGCCTTCTTCTTGCCACGAGAATCACTCGTCGTCCTCCGCTTCCGAGTCCACATCGCTCATATTTACATTCTCAAGAGCGGCAGGACCCGGTGACAAACTTTCGATAGTTTGTCTTCTTGGGTTTTGCATCCCTCTCCTGGGGATGTCTTCGTGTCTCCTTCTCCTCTTTGCCCTTTAGCTTGGGGCACTTGGAGCGAATGTGGTTTGGCTCACCACATTCGAAGCACGTGATAGGTCCACTCCTCCTCCTATTTCTCACCTTGTTGTACGCTCTTGTGAATTTGGTGGAAAGGAGGGCTAAGTCATCCTCGGGCAATTTCTCAAGTTGCTCATCACTCAAGGAATGTAAAGCGATAATGAAAAGCCGATGAGCTACAATCAAGAGAATCAAGAGCAACCCTTGGATTTGTCGACCACTAAAGCCATCGACTGTCTTGGGGAGACGCGAGATAAAGTCAATCTCATGCGTCTTCAACCTCGAGTAGAGCTTATCCATGGTAAGCTCACTCATGACAGTGTTGTCATTGATGGAAGTGATCTTCATACCCCAGACCTTCACATCAAGAGCACCTGAAGTGGCGTGCATTTTCGCACTCGAAAATATCAAGTCAACAGTGCGGAGATCATGAAGAATTTTAGAGAATCTTCCCACACTCATCCAAAGACTCACCGGGCCTTTGTTCGATCTTCGAGTAAACCTTTTGAGTGGTTACATCTCACTTCCTTGATCGCAGATGGACCCTTCGTGATAATCACAAAGTGTCCGCAGATCTCGTGAGCGCACCGCAAGTGAGCAACACGCTCAAACTCGGATCGACTAAGGCCTTGGATCAAATAATTCGAGCCTTTCTTTGTTGGCCTCCACATCCGAGTGATCGATCGTCATCGGTGGCACGACATAAGGGTTTTTCACCTTTAGCCAAATAGCGTGCCCTTGAGCCTCGATATACGCTTGCATACGAGCCTTCCAAAGATGCAAAGTCAACTCCCTCAAAATATGTGGCTTGGTTGAGTACTTGTCATCGCCATGGCTCCAAAGACCGGTTAAGATCTATAGAAGAGAGCTAACAGGCCTCGATACCACTTGTAGGACCGGAAGGCGACTAGGGGGTGAATAGGCGCTTTCAAAACTTTCTCACCTAAATCAAAACCAACACGAACTTTACTCCTTTAGCTATGGAAGCTAAGAAGTTTAGTGAGCACACAACGGAAGCCTTGTGTTGAATTTGATAAACCCCTCAAGCACACGACACAAAAGGAGAAAAGAACTCAATGTTCTTCATCGACACGGCGGTCCGACCGGCTACACACAGTGATCGGACCGACGGTGATCCAAATGTCCGACCGGCAACTAACCAATGGTCGGACCGGTGGATAGTGGTTCGACCCGCCAAACCAGGTGATCTGAATACACGGGCGGTCGAACCGCGCGTTGAAAGGTCGGTCGGACGGTAGAGTCCAAGATCAAAACTCCACCCAAAACCAAAACGAAATTTGATCCAACTTTTGATTCAACCAATGAAACTTGACCAAATTTCTAGCACACCTCCCTAATGATATTAGAGACCTATTTCTAGCGACGATCCGTCAGATCCACTTCGCAGAATCGATCTCTCGAGATTTTATCAAAGAAGTGCTCAAACCCTAGAAAAGAGAAAGACTTGATTCACGACTTGCTTGTGGGGGATTGATGATCTAGATGACTCTAGGAGTAATCCCATACATCAAAGCAAGATAAAGAAGGCCAAGAGACCACGCAAGAACCTTTGAATCAAGGAAGCACCAAAAACATCCAAAAGAGAGAAGAACACAAAGGGAGCAATTGATCTTTCAATTGAGCATCACAAGATTGTTCATTCACAATAGATGCTTACAAAGCCTCTCCACCAAGGAGGGCAAGAGCTCAACAAGGAGCACACTCCAAACCCTAGTTCTCCTCTCCTCTCCTCCAAACCCTAGAAAAAGAAGAAGGGGGCTAAAATGAATGCTTGCTTAGGTTTTCCACGTCACCCCTTCCTATTTATACTAGAGAGCTAGGGTTTCCCTTTTTGGGTCTCTTACACATGGGACCCACACACAAATAACTCTTGAAGCAATCGCCTGCTTCACCACGTGTAGGTTGATCAGCGGTTCTCATCGACGCCAAGCCTCTCTTGTCCGAATCCCATCGGAACCTCCCAGAGACTCGCACCGATATCCGCACCACCTGATCCAACCAGCTGTTTCGAACCACCCGCTCGATCCATCTTGTCCATTCTGCACCTGCTTGAGTCACACGACCTCACCCAGATCCCCGATCGCTCGACCTCGGCTCCAAGCGTAGTCCCGATCCACTCACCGCTGACGTCGTTGACACGCAAGCCACCGCACATGACAATAGACAAGCAAACCGCTTCCGGAACAAGTTCTTCTCAACTTGACCCACGTCGCCTGCAATGCGATATACATCAATAAAGCATTGAAGTTCATAGAATCACACACTCAAAATCAACTCAATGCAACACTTGGCTTTCATTCAAGTGATCGCCGGCCCGATCAGCCCCATAGGGCGGTCGACCGATTCATCTTGATCGGACCGCTCCCATCACGGCGGTCGGACGGTCCAAAGGACTTAGCCAAAATTCAAGCGAGAAATTCAAACCTTCCGGAAATTTCAATCGAATAGAACTTTTGTAGGGAGCTCCAAAATGATGGGACCACATCCAGAGACTCCCTAACTTGCCTACACAACCTATTTTGGCTCGGCTCCAAAACCCAACTTTCAAATCAGCGGTCGGACCGCCACCATGGCGGTCGGATCGCTTCCAATCCGATCGCCAAGACAACCTGGTCAGACCGCCGATGCTTTGTGACCTTGGAGCAACCCCGAAAACGCGAGAATTTGCAAACCAATGACGCCATTGCCAATTGACTCATCATCCTGAGATCGTGCACATATCCTCACGATATCCACAGCTTGCCATATTGCAAATCGTGTCTTTTTGAGACCGTCTTTGGGCAAGACTCCTTATGAGCTTCGATTTTGTAGAAAACCCTCTGTCTCGCACTTTCGAGTCTTTGGATCCAAGTGTTTTATTCTCAAGACAGGAAACCTAGATAAATTTGAGTCAAGAACTTTTGATGGTTTATTTCTAGGTTATCCTGCGCATTCAAGGGGTTTTTGAGTTTTTAATGTTGAAACTAACCTGGTTCAGGAGACATGCAATGCCACTTTTGATGAGACTAGCCCTGGAGCTAGATCAGATATTTCAGGTGATACACAGGTGACAGAGAGTATATTTGTAGAGGAAGATGATGATGGACTCGATGATGCTCTTCCACCTGCCGCCGTTGACGCTCCTATTCCAAAGCACAAGAACCTGCTGTGACTACTTCGCCTTCAGTTGAGGCACTGCTGCATCTTCATCATCAGCAGTACCTACGTAAGTCGAAGAGGTATTTTTCTCCCAAGCGCCACTTCACATTCAAAGGCAAAGACTCCTCGGATCGAATGATAGGTAATCTCCATGAGCGAGTCACTCGCTCTAGGTATCATGATCAAAACCTCTATTCTCATTCTGCTTTTGTAGCTTCTTTTGAACCCCGCGATATATCACATGCTTTATCTGATTCTAGTTGGGTCAATGGCATGCATGGGGAGTTAGAGAATTTTGAGAGGAATAAGGTCTGGAACCTAGTAGAACCTCCGAGTGGTCATAATGTTATAGGAACCCGCTGGGTTTTCAAAAACAAACAAAATGAGGATGGTTCTGTGATTAGAAACAAGGCGAGGTTGGTAGCTCAGGGGTTTAGCCAAGTTGGGGGGTTAGATTTTGATGAGACATTTACTCCTGTTACTAGACTAGAAGTCATTCGCATTCTGCTTGCAGTTGCTGCATTTAAGGGCTTTAAATTATATCAGATGGATGTTATGAGTGCCTTTTTGAATGGTTATATAGAGGAGGAAGTGTATGTTAGGTAACCCCTAGGCTTTGAGAATCCCAAGAACCCACATCATGTCTTCAAGCTGTCCAAAGCCTTGTATGGTCTTAAACAAGCCCCTAGAGCCTGGTATGATAGGCTTAAGACCTTCTTGCTTAAGAATGATTTTGAGATGGGTAAGGTAGACAAGACCTTGTTCATTCTTAGGCGTGGCAATGACTTTCTGCTTGCTCAGATTTACGTTGATGATATTATCTTTAGTGGTTCTTCTCATGCTTTTGTTTCCAGCTTTTCTAAGACTATGTCCATGGAATTTGAGATGAGTATGATGGGAGAGCTCAATTACTTTCTGGGGCTTCAAATCAAGCAATGTAAGGAAGGGATCTTCATCCATCAGACGAAGTATACTAAGGACTTGCTCAAACGCTTCGACATGGGTGACTGCAAGCCGATGCCACTCCCATGGCGACTTCGACTGCTTTGGATCCAGATGAGGAAGGAGAAGTCGTGGATCAATGCGAGTACTGCAGCATGATCGGCTCCCTCCTGTACCTGACGGCCTCAAGACCAGACATCCACTTCATAGTCTGCCTCTGCGCGAGGTTTCAGGCGTCTCCGAGAGCTTTCCATCGCCAAGCTGTTAAGCGCATATTCAGGTATTTACACTCTACCCTCCAGTATGGCATTTGGTACTCCTGCTCTTCTTCTTTGTCCATTCGGGGGTTTTCTGATTCTGAATTTGCGGGCTGTCGGCTTGATAGGAAGAGTACCTCGGGCACTTGTCACTTCCTAGGCACTTCTCTTATTTCTTGGTCTTCTAGGAAGCAGTCCTCTATTGCACAATCTACTGCCGAAGCTGAATATGTAGCTACTGCTAGTTGCTGTAGTCAGATTTTGTGGATGGTATCCACTCTTAAGGACTATGGGTTAAATTTTGCTAGTGTTCCTCTTTTCTGTGATAACACTTCTGCTATTAACATTGCTAAGAACCCTGTGCAACACTCTAGGACCAAGCACATAGACATTCACTATCACTTCCTTAGACACCATGTTAAGAAGGGTGATATTGTACTACACTTCGTGGAGTCCGAGGCTCAACTGGCTGATATCCTCACCAAGCCTTTAGACCCAACTAGGTTTGCCACCTTGAGAAGCGAGTTAGGGGTAATTTATCCCTATGGGTTGGTTTGAGGGGGAGTTCGATCTTTTCTGATCTTACCTTGTTCTTTTGATCTTTTATTGCTCTTTCTCTGAACTTATTGATCTTTTTGAACTTTTTAGGTTTTTAGGCTTTTTATTGCATCTCATTGTATCTTATTGCATTCATTTGAAAAATACAACAAGTGGTATGAAAAAAAAACCAAAAAGATGCATTGTAATATAAGATTTTCTGCTTATCTTTTAAAATTGATGAAGCTTTGCCTATTACCCTTTGGAGCTTTAGTATTTCAATTCTTGCTCAATGCCATGTCTAGTTCCTTGACTTGCTAGAATTATCATGTTTTCACATATCTGAGATAAGTCTTTGCCGTATGAGCTAGAACTCTAAAAAAAACTCGAACTGAAAATTGCAATTTGTGGATGTTTTAGCTAGTTGCGCAATTAGTGCTCCTTTTGTGATATTGGCCCTGTTAGAATTGTTTTGTTAGCTCTTGAATCTAAAATTGATCATTACTTGAGTTTTTTGTGTTCTTGAGATTCTAAAACTGCTCCTGTGAAAAATGAAAAATCAAGATTGTCTTATGCTTAAAATGTGCCAAACTACTCTTACGAGACTTCTTGTCAAAGACATGAACTTGGAGATAGTTTGATGATCCAGACGATCTCATGGGGACTGCTTGTCAGAAATGACATGAACCTCAAGAATTGTCGCCCTAGTAGAAGCTTAGAAAGAGTTTGTGGATGGCTCCTAGTCCAGGATCGTCTTTACTAAGATATACCTTTTGAGAGACCATGTGAGAGGTCCTCCACTCTGAGTGATGAGTATTTGACAAGTGTGTTGATTAGATTGAGAGTTGAGTTTTTCGGTTTGGATCTTTTTCTGGCCGAGTCAGGAAATCGGAACTACGGCTGTGTATGGAGCGGAAGTTCGATAAATCGAACTACGGTGTTGGAAATAGGAACTTCCGATTTTCCTGGGTTTTGAGTTCGGCTGAAGGAAATCGGAACTACCGCACAAGGGGTAGCGGAGTGTCCGATAATACTGACATTGAGTGTTCTCTGAGGTACCAAATCGGATTCAAATATCTGGAAAGTTGGTTGTTAGGATATCTAAGTACCGCAGTTGTTGAGCGCGGAACTTCCGATAATCCCGACAAGTGCGGATAGTTCGAAATCGGAACTTCCGCTGTGGTAAGTGCGGAACTTCCGATTGTATCCAGAACTGTGCAGAGAAGATTAATTTGTGATTTTGATTTTGTATGAGTTTGAGTCTTATACAATTGTTGATGCTATGATATTGTGCAATGCTATGTGATGTGTTTTTGTGCATGTTGACTGCGCAGGCATCAAGATGGAGTCGTGGCGAGACACGTGGACCGGACTAGGCGCAGGAGGCGTTGAGGTCGAACGGTCGGGATGTGTCGAAGACGGCGTGAATCTTGAAGCGGTTGCGTAGTCGTGTACAACAAGGTGTACAGAGGCTTCGCATAAGGTGCGCAAGGGGCGAAGGGTCTTTTCAAAGCGGCAAAAGTGGAGGCGGTTCCGTTGGGTGTAGCGGGCTTAATGGGTTGGAGGCCCATTAGCAAAGGCTATAAATAGGGGAGAACCCTGGAGTTAGGGTAAGACTTTTGGAGAGAAAATTAGGGTTAGCTCTAGAAAAGGATTTCTTTTGCTTTTTGAGAGCTTGTTGAGAGGGAGAGTATGAATCAAACCTATTGTAATCATTCCTCTTTGCGTTACCTCTGTAATCCATATTTCAATCCAATGAAATCGAGGTTTCGATTATTTGATTTTGCAACTCTCTCTCTGCTCATGTTGAATATCTAGGGTTTTGGCATATCTTTTGATTCGTTTTATGAGATAGCATGAAACTTCATATCTAGAATCGTTTTGGTATTGCTATTACTTCCTCAAAGTTTCATGCTCTAAGAATCGAGAATCTCGCTTATCATTGGTTTTGGTCTTTTTGCCCTTCTTCAAGAAATCCGCTTTTGGTTCGATTATTGAATCTTTGGTTGCGATTCTTCTCCATAAGGTCAAGATGGTGTTTAGGATGATGTCTGTAAAACTTGACTCGAGAAGAGCATTCAAGATTAAGTAGTTTGGATTTTGGGCAAAACCGAGCGTTACATTCTTGGTCGGGATAATCGAGCTTCCGATTTTATGCGTGGAAGTACGCAAGCGGAACTTCCGCTATATACATCGGAACTACATAGCGGAACTTCCGCAATCATCGCTTCGAACTTCCGATTTCGGAAGAATGACTGAAACTTGTTTTGTTATTTGATCTTGCTTCATTTACTTTCTTTAGATCTTCAGAGATCTTTGTAGGCTGGTTTTAAATACAGTGAAGGGGAGTATTAATTTTTAGGCACCATTCACCCCCCCTCTGTTGCCATTTCGGTCCTTCACCTTTAATCAACTTCTGGTCAAAGCTTAGGATGAGTTTGTGGATGGCTCCTATTCCAGGATCTTGTCACTAAGTTAGATCATTAGTCAACTTCAATATTCAGTGCATATGAGAAAACTGTTGACAAATGGACTTTTGAGAAATCTGAGCAAAATGATTCAATATAGGACCTGATTGACTCTTAATGTGGTCTTTGTTAGATTTTTTTATCTCACTTTGACTTTTTGACATGGCCAGTTTCAATTTAGGATCTCTGTTGATGAACTTGCTGAATTTGAAGCTTTGCTTAAATTGATGAAATCTATTACTTTACTTTTGAGCCTTCGTACTTAGCTTTGATATATATGTCTTATCATGATCTTGCTAGCGCTGTCAGGCTTGATATGTTGTTTGTGCAATATTAGAAATGCTGGCTTGCCCTTTTGGGTAATCTCCAAGGCTTCTTGTAATCAAAATTGAAAATACAAAATGAAGCCACTCCATTGCACTTCATGCATACTTCTTCTTTTGCTTCTTTATTCATTACGCATTTGTTATCTCTGGATGAGAGGAATGCGTGATTCCTTGACGACTCCATTGTCAAAGGGGGAGAAGTTATTTAAATATTGGGGAGAAGATTATACAAAGGGGGAGAAAGTTGGAGAATTTGAAATTTTCTGAAATACTAGGATCATAGTGAGGGGGAGCTTTTAAATTGCACTCTTATTGTCTTATTGACTTTTCTGAACTTGAATTGCATTTATCACTCCTCACAATGATCAAAGGTAAATTGAACAATTGTTCTTTCATATGGACCTTAAGTGAGATTTTGACCTTTTCCGAAATCAAAGTTTCTATGCCTTCTTTTGCCTAATCTCACATGCCTGTGCTATTTTGATGCCAGCTTGGTCATTTTCATTGCTTTCTTTTGCTTATGGACCAAGTTGTGCCTTTGTGCAAAAACGAAAGTATTTTACTTTTCAAACCTCTAAATTACATTTTCTGGATTATTGCCAATGTGTTCATCAAGGGGGAGATTATGGATATCATGGGGATATGCTCCAGATCTTAGGATGATGTGACAATTGGCAATGGCGTTAATGGTTTGTCGTTTCACGTGTTTTCGACAAAGTTTCAGAACTGTCAGGTGACAGGCGGTCTGACAGGCCATAGCATGGCGGTCGGACCGGCAGTGAACAAATGTGTCAAAATGTGCTGGGCCAAAAATAGAGGGTGTAGGCAAGAGAGGGGATTCTATTGCACTTGGTCCCATAATTTTTGGAGTCTCCAGTCAAAAGTTCTATTGGTTTAAAGTTTCCAGTAGGTTTCGGATTTTCAGGGGTTGAAAATCGGCTAAGTCCTTTTGGGCGGTCGGACCGGCCTATAGCTGGCAGTCCGACCGACAAGGCTGGCGGTCCGACCAGCCCTTAGTGGCGGCGTTGTTTGTTGGTTAGGTCAAAGTCATGAGTTTCAGGGCATATGTATTGCATGATGCATGTTTTGACTAACATGGGTCAAGTTGTGAAGAACTTATTCCGGTCGGACCGATTGTCACTTGAACATCGGCCTTCGTGGCGGCGTTGTTTGTTGGTTAGGTCAAAGTCATGAGTTTCAGGGCATATGTATTGCATGATGCATATTTTGACTAACATGGGTCAAGTTGTGAAGAACTTATTCCCGGATTCGATTTGCTTGTCTATTGTTGTGCAGGTTGCTTGGTGGTCAACGACGGTCAACGGCGAGGATGATCGGGACAGGCTTGGAGAGCTGAGGTCCAGAACGATCGATAATGCCGGGTGAGGTCAATGAACTCAAGTATGGTGCAGAATAGACCAAGAGGATGAATGGATGCGATTCGGTCGATTGGTTTGATCAAGCGGCGTGAGTCGGTGCAAGTGCCATGGTGGTTTCGGTGGGAGCCGGATGGGAGAGACTTGCCGACATGGAGAGAGCTGTTGATCAACCTACACGTGGCGGAGCAGGCGAAGTGCTTCACACAGATGGACTCGGTCTTCGGAGAAGGACTGAGAAGGGTATTTTGGTAATCTTACCAAATACCACCTTGGTGACCTTTTGCCAACCCGCGGCGCAAGACGACGCAAAGAGAAGCGGTTTAGGTCAAGAGGTGTTGAAGATGGCGCTTTAAAATGCGTGCGTGTATGATCTATTTGTGTTGGGCCTTAACGGGAGCCCATTTAAGTTAATCTTCTAGAAGGTCTATGCCTCCACTATAAATAGAGGAGGGATGTGGCTGCACCCCCTTCAACCCTTTCATTATTGTTGAAACCCTAGTTTTGCTTAGGGAGAGGATTAGTAGAGGTTAGGGTTCTAGAGAGTTTTGATTTGATTTCGTGCTCTTGGAGTGAGCTTTGTCCTCCATTGATGGAGTGGCTATAAACCCAAACCCAATTAAATCAATCCAAAGAAAGTTTGCTTAAAGATGTGTCTCTTTGCCTTTCTTCTCTCTATTTGGTGATTTTTGGATCTTTCTTTGATTCGTGAGTTTTTGATTGATTTCTTCACGTGATCTAGCTTGTTGTGACATGTGGGAACACATCTGGGATCATCTTGATCATCAATCACCCACGACCAAGTTTTTGGATCTAGTTTTCATTTTGACTCGGTTTTGAACCATCCTCCTCTCAAACTGAAAAAGGTCGTAACTTTTCCAAGGATCTTCACGATCTTCGATTGGAATATGTTCCTAACATTCTAGAGAAGGTGTGTTCCAAGTTTTATCAAGTTTGGAGTTGTAGATCAAAAGTTACATCTATTTGCAACTTCATTTTTTTGGTTGTTTTTTACTGTTCATCAGACTGGAGGTCAGACCGCCCAAGGTGACCGGTCCAACCACCATTAACACAGAGGTCAGACCGCCCAACACTTAGAATTTTAGCCCATGTTGATTTTGGTTGTTTTGCTTTGGGGTTTAGATTGGATTCAATACTAGTCTTCCGCTGTACTAGTATATTGATCTTCATAGCTTCCATAGCTATTGGAGTGAAATTTGTATTGAATCTAATCTTGGTTGAAAAAGTGAGCTTGCTCCTATTCACCCCCTCTAGTCGCCTTTTCGGTCCAACAGATCTTCATGTGGCCAATGGAGCAAGAGTTGTTGCATTAGCTATTGGTACTTTACCATTATATTTACCCTCAGGATTAGTTATGGAACTGAATAATTGTAATTATATTCCTGCCTTAAGCAAAAATACCTTTTCTGCTTCCTAATTAGGGGAAGAAGGTTGTGAGTTCATAATAAAGAATAATTGTTGTTCAATTTATTTTGAAGATATGTTTTATGGCCATGCTCTATTGGTGAATGGATTGTAAATGTCATATTCTGAGTAGAAGCATAAGTTCTTGAGGTCTTTGAGCAAAATGGTTCATTTTGGGACTTATAGACACTAGAGTGATCAGTTATAGCTTCTTGGTCTCACAAAGACTTTTTGGCATGGCTTGGCTCATTCTAGCATACCTTTAGATGAACTTGTTATTTGTGAAGCTTTGCAAAACTTGTACTAAAATGATTACTTCATCTTGTGTTATCTTGCTTAGCTTAGCTTTATATGTTTATATGTGACTTTAATAGCTTATTCATGCTTGATATGCCTTTTGCAATCTAGAAGTGCTAGCTTGTTCATGTTGGGTGATTTTCAAAGCTTCTTGTACTTAAAAATTGAAAATCAACAAATGAAACCACTCCATTGCATTTCATGCATGCTCCTTCTTATGCTTCTTCCATACCTCCTTGCAGTGATATCTTTGGATAAGAGGAAGACGTGATTCCTTGATGAATCCATTATCAAATGGGGAGAAGATATGGCAAAAATAAAAAAGGAGTAGTTGCAAGAAAGAGGGAGAAAATAGGAAAAATTCAAAAATTGGTAGATCTTAGTGAGGGGGCCATCTCATATGCATTCTTGTCCTCTTAATCTCATTTCTTCACTTGAATTGCAATTCTTGAAACCTCACAATGATCAAAGGTCAAAATGAATAATTATTCTTTCATATGACCTTGAGTGAATTTTGTTGTGTCCTCTCTTGAATTGAAGCTTCGATGCACTCTATTGTCTCATCTAAGTTTCTTACAGATTCCTCAAACCAACTTGGTAATTTTCATAATTTTTTCTTGCTTATGGACCAAGTTGTGCTTTTGCGAGAAACGAGTGAGTATTTTCCAAAACAACCTCCAATTTGCATTTTTTGAAAATTGTTAATGTGTTCATAAAGGGGAAGATTATGGATGTCATGGGGATATACTTCTAATCTAAGTATGTTGAACAATTGGCAATAGCGTCGAGGTATTTGGCGAAACCTTTGTTATCGACAACCTTCATATTCTATCAAGCCATAGGAGGTGAGACCGACCAAGGTGGCAGTATGACCGACCATGGGTGGCGGTCAAACCGGCGACATGTTCAAGTTGTGAATTTTAAAAACCGGCCAAAATTCCATGTGAAGGAAGGTGAGAGGATGTGTTTACACTTAGACTCATTGGATTTGGAGTTTTGAGCTGAAACTAGATAGAGTTTGAAAATTCCAAAGAGGGTGCATATTTTCGAGTGTGAAAATCTAGCTAAGTCTATAGGCGGTCTGACCGGCCACAAGTTGGTGGTCAGACCAGTGGGGTAGTCTGATCGGCTAGAGGGTGGTCAAACCGACAAGCAGCGGTCAGACCGGCCATGGGAGGCGGTCTGACCAGCCAGGTCTTGTTCATGTGTCGGGGCAACGTTGAACTTCGTTGGATTGACCAAAGTCATGAGTTTCAGTGCATATGTGTTGCATGTTGCATGTTTTGGCTAATATGAGTCAAGTTGCGAAAAACTTATATCCGAAATCGGTTTCTTGGTCTATTGTTTGTAGGTGACTTGGAGTTAACGATGGTCAACGATGAGGACGATCAGGACTAGGCTAGGAGAGCTGAAGTCTAGAACGATCGAGGATGTTGGGTGAAGTCATTGGACTCAAGCATGGCGTAAGATGGAAAAGGTTGACTGAATTGGAGGTTTGGTGCAACAGGTTGTATCAAGTGGTGCAGGGGTCGGTACAAGTGTCGTGGTGGTTCCGATAGGAGAGATTTGCCTACATGAAGAGAGTCATTAATCAACCTACACGTGGCGAAGCATGGGATTCTTCGACGATAATTGGACTCAATCTTCGGACAAGTATCGAGAAGGGGTATTTTGGTATCATCACCAAAATACTAGGTTGGTATCCTTTGGAGAAACCGCGGCGCAAAACAGCGTAAGGAGAGACGGTTTAGGTCAAGTGAAGACGGAGATCACGAATAGACGGATTTGAGAAGCCCAGCTCATCATTTGCTTTGAGAAGTATGTGTGAGTGTAGATCAATTTTTGTGTAGGCTTAATAGGTGCCCGATAAGGTTTTCTCTGTCAACCTAGCCTCAACTATAAACCTAGCCTCAACTATAAACCTAGTTTTTTGTGTAGGCTTAACAGGATTTGCACCTCTTGTGCCTTCCCAAGAAGAAACCCTAATTTGTGATTTGGGAAAAATGGAGTAGAGGAGGCTAGGGTTTTAGTAAGTGCTCAAGTGTTGTGCTTTTATCTCCATAATGGAGTGGCTGTAAACCAACAATCTCTTGAATCATTCCAATCGAGATTTGCTCCAAAATGGGTTCTCTCGTTATTGCTCTCTGTTTGATGTCTTTTGGATTTTGTTTGTTCCTTTGGTTTCCTGAGTCTTTTGCTATGATCTAGTTTGCTAGGATGTGTGAAAATCTATCTAGAGTCATTTTGATCATCATCCTCCCGCGAGTAAATTTTTGGATCAAAGTTTGAATTTTCTCCATTCTTGTGCGTTATTGATCTCATCCATGAAATTCATGAAACCTTAGTTGATCATCCCAATAAATCGATTGGAATATATTGCTGACCTTCTTGGAGAGTTGTGGTTAAGGTTTCAGGGGATTTTGATCACAGAGTAGAAAGTTTGCTCGATTTGTGATCTTTGCGGGTTGCTTCGATCCACAGTGGTCGACCGCCCCGTGCCGTGTCAAGGTGTTTTGCCTCAAGGTTCGTTGGTTTTAACGCAAGACTTCTGTGGTGTTTATGTTTTTGATCTTATAGCTTCTATAGCCACTGAGAAGAAGAACAAGTTGAAATCGGTCGGGATCAAAAAAAGTATAGTGCTCCTATTCACCTCCTATATTCATCGTTCCGGTCCAACAGACCATGAACATCATCGAGCGGCCTCCAAGCTATTTGAGCGAGTTGGGTAAGCTGACAAAGCTGAGAGTGCTCCATATTTGCTCTTACATGCATAGGAATGAGAGCCACGAGGAGCCTTTCTTGGAAAGCCTATTCAATCTGAGCAGGCTCCATGAACTTATCCTTGACATTGGTGATCAGATTTCCCTAGTTTCCATCTTAAATTCACGATGGGTGTCTCAGCACCTCCAGGTTTCCGTTCGGGGAATGCGGTCGTTACAACAATGCCATGGTGGATCAATACCTCACTCTCTGCAAACCTCTCCAGCTTAAGAATCGGGGTCAAACGACTAACATAGGGTGATCCGCAAACGCTCAGCAAGCTGTCGGTGCTTTAGGATCTCATGTTGAACATAAGAGAGCCCACAGAAGGAGGTGTTAGCTAGAAACATTATCGAACTAATAACTCAAAAGAACTCACGAATACGGACAAAGAATATATTTCGGTGCGGCACAACTAGCACATTTTTCTTCTGTTCTTCTCATGTCAACTCAATTAGAGTACAATTCCCTTGCTTATATAGCACCAAGACTCAGCCACACAACCGAAATAGGACTAGGACTTAGAATACAACTAGGACTCGGTGATCAACAGAAGGAAACTAAACAAAAATATTAAACTCTATCATTCACTCCTTAATCTTGTTGTTTCTTCTTCTTTTCGCACAATCTGATCTTGCATCTCCAGGACACACAGACACATATTCGGACTAGGAACTCAGCTGCCAGTTGGACTCGACCTCAACTTGACTCATGCACACTCGGCTTGAGATGGTGGTACAACTTGAACACGTCTTGGACTCTTACCCATTGAGGTAGTCGATCTCAGCTACGACTTGCCCAACTCGTACTCGACTCAGGACGACAAACACATCTCCTCAACGTCTTGGACTCAACTCCATAGACTCAACTCAGGACGGCGAACATGTGACATCCTGTTTTCGGATGGCAAATAGTGCCTCCACTCGGTTTTTGATTTCGTTCAAATTTTCGTTCGTCGCTTGAATTTCCAAATTTCCGAGCTCTCTTTAAGCTCGGGTTTGTGTTTCAAACCCATTCTCAAAATTTCAAATTTCAAATTCAAGTTGAATTCATCCTTTTCAGATGTTGTAACCCCGCTCAAAATTCTACCTCCTCTTATTTTGTTGGGCCAACTCAGTTCCCAAACCATTAGATTTTTCCCACCTTTTCTTCCCAGGCCAAACCTCCTTTCTACCAACTCCTCCCAAACGACCCACTTCTTCCTTCATCGCCGGGCCTTCGCCCGATTTCTCTCCCCTTATCCGTTTCTCCCCCAATCGCCTCGGCCGTTCGCCTTTCCACCATCTCGCTTCTGCAGCCTCCGTCCGCTTCATCTTATTGCTCCGCACCACTTCCTTCTCCCCCCGATCCTCTCCGTCGCCCGGCCGCTCGCTTTTCCTTAGTCGCCTCCGCCGCCCGCCTTCTCTCGGCCCAACTCCATCTTCCTCCCACCTCCACCGCTCTCCAAGCATCGCCCCACCAGCCAGAGCCGCCCCACTTCTCCGACTCCGCCATGCCGAGTCACCTCCACCACCTACCGCCGCCTCGTGGCGAGCGGCCTTCGCCTCGCAGACGCGTCTCCGCCGGCTCGAGCGGTGGAGCGCCCAGTCGTGCTGCATGGACCGGTCCATCGCCCACCCTGCCTGCGGCGCCGTCTCGTCATCCTCCGCAGCGCCATGACGTCCGCATACCTGCTCCGCCTGCCGTCATGGGCCGCCACCTCCCCGGCTCCATCTCCCCCTCCTTTTCGGGCTATAAATGGCCCGATGCCCTCCACCTCCACCCCGCCTTGCTCCTCCCTCTCCCCAGGTAAGTGCCCCAAAGCCCCCATCCTTCCTTCTCCTTCGGCCGAAGGCCCTTGCGCCGCCGACCGTCCCGTGCCACCTCGGCCCAGCCGCCAACTCCTGGAGCTCCTCGGCGACACCCCGAGCCTTCTTCAGCAGCCGGCTACAGCACCCCGCCTCCCCGAGGAGCGCTGCCACCATACGTCCTCCCCGCGCCGCCCGCGGCTCGGTAAGCTCTCCTCCCCTACTCATGTTGATCTAGTGCTCCCCTCCCTCCAATGTCGCGACCGCCGAGCCCCTCAGCTCTCTCCGCCGCCAGTTCCTTCCCGTCGCCGCTCCGACCCCAACTCTACCTCCCTTGGCAACCCCTCCCCGCTGACAACCCATTTTGGGCATCCTCGCCGTCTCCCCGGCCGGCAATCGCCGTCCGCCGCCGTCGCCAGAGCGCCCTCTCCACCGCCCTGCTCCCCTCTGCCAATTGATCTCTCTTTGTGTGTGTGTGTGTGTGTGTGTGGCTAAGCCCTCCCAGTCTGAAGGATGAGAAAGTTGGACAGTAGAATTGAGTGGGAATTGCCCTCTCCTTCTCGTGATGACTAGTGCAAACCTTGATCCTTCAGGCTGTCAATGGTTGAGCTTTGAGTATAATGTATTGATTAGTGCCTCCCCAGTTCAGTAATTGTTCGTCAGTGAACTGAATTGTTGTCAGCTTCTCCAGATTGTAGCAATGAGCTTGATTCAGAATTGTTGATTGTTGTGATTATTGTTCCTCATGACAATGTTTGATAGCAAATTGAATATCAATGTTGTTGGCAGTAATGTGTGTTTTGTTTTCGATTTATGTCTGTAAACCGGCAATGGAGTCATTTGTGTAATATTCTGACTTTCGACAAACTAAATTGAATGATTTGGCCATTGTGAATTGATGCATTAGGTTAATAGTTAGTATGGCTGCAATTGGAAAGTCTGTGATCAATCGATAGTTGAGGTTGTGTTATTCTGACAATCGAGTTGTTGTGTCGTGGAAGTTGTGATTAATTGTTATTCATCGGTTTCAATTGTCAACGTTTGATTCGTAGTTATTTCCACAGATCAGTAGCAGTAGCATTGAGGTTGCAATCGATCCGACAATTAAGAAATGTTGCAATAGGATAGTAGGATGTTTTGCTGATAATAAATTGATTATTAATTAATTGTTTGTGATTACTGATCATGAGTATAAGTGTTTTGGCAGTAAATTGAATTGTTGGTTGTGATCCTGATTATTAGGGATAGCTTGATCTTCAGTAGCAGTATTGTCTATTGGATTTGTTAAACAATTGTTAGCTGTTGGTTAGTGTTTCGTCAGTAGGTCATTGATTGTTGGAAGTAATGGTATTTGGTGAATGCTGGAAGTATTGATTTGATTGGTTTATCGATCCGTATTGTTTGGCAATGAGTTGTGGTTTGGCAATGATTGGTGATCTGGCAATTGATTAGTTGGTAGTAGAATCGGTATTTAATTTTAGCAGTAGATTGTAGTAGCTGGTTGAGTAGCTGGCATTTGAATCGTTGGGTATTATCTGGCAGCTGAGTTTGGTATTGAATTGCCATGTCCTTGATAATTATTATTTAAATAGACAAGGATGACAGAACGGGAAGCACAGTAGTTATGCTCATTCTCGCTCTTTCCCCAAACCCTCGAAAACAAGAACCCTGGAGCTGTCGACTGCAAAAAGGATCCAGAAGTTTGAAGACCCAGGAATCATTGAAGCGTAGCTTAGTCCTTAGCTGTTCTAGTCTCACCCCAGTCTAGCTGACTCTGTCGGTTCTTGTGTACCTTCTATATTGTCCAAAGTTTTTGCATAATATCTAAGGCATACGGTTCCCGATCACTTACTTGCGGTGTAAGATGTGCCCTCACCCCTTTGCTTCCGTTGTTGCTTCCACTATCTTTTGTAATGTATTCATTTGACCTGTTCGGCCCTTATTGTAAAAATTGACCCGAAGCGGTGTAACACCCTGTTTTTCGGTTAATGAATAGTGTTTACTATTTAATCCTTATTTTCAATTCGTGTTTCAATTTGCAGTATTTCTTGAAAAAGTTCAAACTTCTTGTTAAGCTCGGATTTGTGTTTCAAATATTTCCATGTTTTCAAAATTTCAAATTCAAGTTTGTAGCTCTCTTTTCGGTTTTGGGGCCTTAACCCATTTTTGCCATTCCTTCTCTTCCTCCCCGTCTTGGGCTCAGTTCACTTCCCCCTTTTTTTCGGCATCTCTTGGCACAGCCGGCCTCTCCCTCACCCCCTGGCCCGGCCTGCTCTTCTCCTTGGCCGCCTGCGCCCTGGCGCTTCGCCGCTCGCCTTTGCTGCAGCTCCAGAAGCGTCGCCCACTGCTGCTTCCACTCCTGCGCCCGGCCCATCCTCTCCTCTCTCTCTCACCCCGGCTGCCTGCCTCTCTCCCGTCGGGCGCCACCATTCCTCGCCACCACCGGCTCCCACCAACTCCGTCACCTCCATCGTGGCCGCCCAGCCACACACCTCGCGGCACCACCATCCCGCGCCCATGCCCCTGCTCCCCTGCTCCTCCATGCGCGTGCAGGAGCCCATGCCGCCTTCTCGGGACTCCGCGTCGCCCGGGCCCCTCCCGCACCTGCTCCCCCCTTCCGCCGCCTATAAAAGCCCTAGAGGAGCCCCCTCCACCTCCCTACTTCGCCCCCCTTCGCTTCAGGTAAGCGCCATTGCCGTTGCCCGAGCTTCCCCTTTTCAGCCGAATCCGCCTCGCCGCCGATCTCCGCCTCCGGCCATCTCCCGGCGCCGCCACCCCCGTCACCGTGCGCCACCACCACCCAGGAGTGCTCCCCTCCAAGCCCAAGCCTCGGACCACCGCGACCTCGGATCGAGCTCGTCTCCCTCGCCTCCGGCCGGCACTTCCTCACCGCCGATCTCCCCGCACCGGCCAGCTCCCGCCGCCATTGTTGGCCAGGTGAGCTACGGAGGACCCCACCGAGGCTGTGCTCCCCCACTTCTCCGAAGTGCCGCGCCCAGTCGCCTTCTCCACCTCCGGCCGAGCTCCCGCCGCCTCCCATGGCTGCGCCGCCGCTCGGTCATCCTCGGCCGCCGCCGCCGCCACCGGACCGCCTCACCGAGGGGAACCCATTTTGGGCAACCCGGCGCCGCGCCTCTCTCCGCCGCCGCGACAGCTTGGCCGGCGGCTCTCCCCTCTGCGTTGTCTGACGGCAAAAGCACTGTGAGCGGCTTTTGTCAAGTGATTATTGCTTGCATTAAGGGTTAAACCCTGTTTGTTTAGCGCTAAACCTCGTGTCTCACGACGTGTGGGCGGGAGCGAGAACTCGGTGTTAAACGAGGATTCTCACACCGAGGTCGACGTGTGGGCCGCGACATGTCTTTGAAGACGTGCACACCGTGGACCGGCTGCGTGCGTGTTGGCCTTCGCCCACGCCACGATCTTGCGTGGACGGCGCGCCAATGTGCGCCTCGACACGTGTCGGCGCCACGATTTTCCGACCATTTCGATTTTCGGTCAATTGAAAATCTGTTTAAAACTTCAAAAATCCATAACTTCCTCATTATAGCTCCAAAATTATGAATCTTTTCCTAAAATTTTCTAAAATCAAGATCTTGCTAATGGCACTGGTCTTATTTAATTTGGAGTTCATTTGCTTGGTGATTTGTATTTATTTGCTCTCTTTTGTTGTTGTATCTTTTAGATGCGACCATCCGAGTAGGATTCAAGACGCGGAGACCTCCACTTGGACAAGCTCAAGAATACCTAGACCCTTCTACCTTTATCCCAAAGAGTCAACACTTTGATCATATTGATCCCACATTTTATGCAAATTATATTCGTTTAAAATATTAAATTGCATGCTCTAATTTCTATGCAAATATATGTCAAACACTCTAAGGTAGTTAAATGCCTACTTGTTGATTAATAAGTTATTATGCCATATCCTTGAAAAATTGAACTCCCAATATCCTTGTCACCCTAGTAAATATCTGGTAACATACTAGTTATAGGTCGTACTTAAACGCCATGCTAGACTTGTTTAAGTACCGGGGTATTTTTACCCCAAATCATCATCCTTTAATCATGACAAATGTTTTGGGCAGTCATTGAGGGAGAATGACTGGACTGGTTGGATAATTTGTTTTATACTTCTCCAAAACCCTAAAACTTGCTAATACTACACCTGGGCGGATGGAGAGAATGGTGGGTGCCGTCGGGCACGAGAGCGATTGGTATGTGGTATGAACCGCAAATGCAGGTGGATTAAGGACTTAATCTTGTCATGACCTCCCGTGTAAAACAAGTACAACCACAAGTCTACAAAATGCAACTTGGCTTAGTAAATTTATCGAACCCTGAAAGTCATCTCACTGGTGGAGGAGAGGTAGTGCAGGCATGAGCCGGGAAGGGACACCGAGGGTGAGGTCGCCAGCTACGCTCGTCGTAGTGGTGAACATCCCGCACAACTTATGGGCGCAACCCCATATGGGTGAGATGATGGAAAGGGCGAAGTGGATTGAAAGGTTACTGTGACGACCGCTCAACTACATGACTACGGAATCATGTGGGGTAACGAGTATGATTGTCTCTTGTGGGTAAAGTGTATAACCTCTGCAGAGTCCAAAACTGTTTAAACAGCCGCGCCTACGGTCAAAGGCGGACATGGGAACTTAACTTGAGTTAGTTCTATTTCGAAAAACCTTTGTGGGTGATATGAAAACCAAAGTTGGGGCACGAGATTTGACTTTTCCTGGATCGTCAGATCCGGTGTTGTTAATGTATGGAGGTAGCTCCAATCAAATGAAGCATGAGACAGAGTTTCCGATGGAGGGAATCTCTGTTGTTATTACTTATTGCACAATTAATCTCTTTAGAAATGCAATTTGGTTAAAATGCTAAGTGATAGAAATTTTCTAATATCTGTATTTACAAATCTACCGCTTACGCAAATAAAAGAACCCGAGCCAACCTTGTTACACCTTGCATGTATATTATTGCATCATTGTGTGGGCTCATGAGCACAGTAGTTGTGCTCATCCTCGCTCTTTCTCAACTCCTCGTAAGTAGGAAGACACAAGACTACGACTACTACGAGGATCCGAAGTCCAAGACCCAGGAATCATTGAGCGTAGTTTAGTCCTTAGTTGTTCTAGTCTCACCTCAGCCTAGTGACTGTCGGTTCTTGTGTACCTCCTATATTGTCCGGGATTTCGGATAATATCGGGTGTACAGGTTCCCGACCACTTACTGCGGTAAGATGTGCCTCACCCCTTGCTTCCGTTGTCGCCTCCGCTATCTTTTGTAATGTACTCAATTGGCTGCTCGCCCTTATTGTAAAAACTGACCCGAAGCGGTCTATGTAAACTCTGATGTGTAAATTAATGAATGCAATGATTTTACGCCATGTATGGTTTGATTCAGCAATGTGCTTGTGAAGTGCTATCTACTGATCCAGGGAATAGCACAGTGATTTCACAGAGGATTTGGATTTACAAAATCCGGGTCCGACAGAGCTGGTATCAGAGCATATGACTGTAGGAATCTTAGTTAGACTGGTCGAGCCTCAGGACTTGAATGCTATTTTCAAAACCTAAGAAAAGCTTTGGCAAAATATAACGTATTATTTGCTATGACTTACCCCTTCTTAGTTCTTCACTTTCCTTGATTTCACTTAAATTTTACTCAGTCTGACTCCCACTTGTTTCAAAAATTGTAGATGGCAACCCCTTCGTCCGATGGACCGTGGGACTTGTTCTCTCACGAAGAAGATGGAGATGAGTGCGTGGACCTTCTTCGCCAACTCATGTACCACCTGGACTACAACCGCAAGCCTATCTTCAGAGGCCGAAAGACTCAAATCCTGGACCAAGAATCATGGACCATGGAGGTTTTCCTCTATGCTAGAGAGGGTGAGTTCATCGCTCACACCTTCAGCTCCGGGACCACTCACAGCAGCTGTGATGAAGCGGTTCAAGACGCACCGACAACCGCCGCAAACGCGACCCAGATGCACATAGATCTTCATGGAATCGCTCTCTACTACTATCCGCCTCTCCGGAAGGACAATCCGACCCAAGTCTGCGTCATCGTGGGAATAGTTAGGCTAGTCTAGGTTGGCTATGATTGCTTGCATTAGCAGATCCCTTGTTGCAAGTGCTTTTGTTTTCTTCTTTTGTAGAGCGTTGTATCGTATCCGTGTCATGGCTTAGGGTGGCCTATATGTCAGTACTCTAGAAGTCATGTAACACTTAGCCCTTTTAATATAATGTAGCCATTCTAGGCTTTGTATGGTGTTTGATCGTTTTCCTCGTGTGATTTTGAGTTGCTTTTGTTGTGCACTAGAGGACTAGTAACCCTCATATATATACCCCGCCTAAGCTTGGTGTTCCTTCAGATGTCGCCCGGAAGAGCCGCCCTACCTCGTGGCACCTTTGCAAGAGGTCGTGGAAGAGGCCGTGGAAGTGGCCTAGGTCGTGGCCAGGGCGGGATCTACCACCTCCACCGGCAGCAGATCCAACCATGGAGCAAGTAATGTTTCAAAGAAACCCAGATCTCGCAAGCCTGCTGAATAATCGCCAGATTGGATCACCGGTCGCACTTCAAAGCTTGCGGACTTCCTTCAACCGGGCCGCTTACCTTCAGCGGCAAGTGAGCCTCTTGAAGCGTAAGACCGACTCAAGATACGTAAAAGAAGCTCGATTAGCTCGTTGCCCGAGGAAGACAAGGTAGACTTTGCTACCTATCAACTCAAAGGAGCCGTCACGCATGGTGGGATAACTATCTTGCCACTGTAAGTGCCGACCATGCAGAGTCGAAGAAGAAGAAGAGGGAGAGAACCAGAGGTTGTTGCATCTGATAGGAGATCAACTGCACCCCATGACGTAAGAAGCAAATGAGGTACCCTAAAAGGAAACAGAACCGGAATGGCAAGCAATACCTTGGGCTGAATTCAGCGACTTTAGAACCAACTTTGTGCAAGAAAGCGCCATGAGGTTGAAGAAAACGAATTCGGGACTCTTAAGCAAGGCAACCTTGTCGGTGAATGAGTACCTCACTAAGTTTACTCACTCGCTCACTATGCCCCAAATGACATAAAGAAGAAGAAGAAAAGATCGATCGCTTCCTTGAAGGCATGCGAGAAGAGATGAGGCCAACTCATCCTTCATGACTACTCCAGCTTCCACCATCTCATCAATAAAGCCCTAGTCTTTGGAGAACGAGAAGAAGATCGCCGATTTCAACCACAAAAGGAAGATGGCCTTTCAAGGACCACAAGGTAGCTACGCAAAGATCGACTTTTAAGGCAGCTCGTTTTTCGGGCCGTCCAGACCCGTCACTAAGAGCTTCAAGTCAAAGCCTGGGCCACTTGATTCAGAACCCGCCTCCCGGTGAGAGTGTTTTCTCTCTTCAATCCATCGACGACCGCAGCAGACCAACCCGATAGCTCATCTCGCCGCTTCAAGCTGCGGAGAAAAGGGCATTTCGCAAAAAAATGTCCTCAACCGCCACCCAGAGAGTACAACTTAAGAGCCACACCACCGAGGCCGACTTCAATGGCAAGCAAAGTCATCATACCTCGCAAGCATCAGAGCGACTTCCACGCTAAGCCAAAGCCGTGGCCATGTCAACCATGTCACCGTAGAAGAAGCCCAAGCAGCTCCAGAAGCAATGAGAGGTACGTTCCCTGTCTCATCCGAGTAGCTCGAATCTCGGGGACGAGATTCCGTTTAAGGTGGGTAGGTTTGTAACACCCCGTTTTTCGGTTAATGAATAGTGTTTACTATTTAATCCTTATTTTCAATTCGTGTTTCAATTTGCAGTATTTCTTGAAAAAGTTCAAACTTCTTGTTAAGCTCGGATTTGTGTTTCAAATATTTCCGTGTTTTCAAAATTTCAAATTCAAGTTTGTAGCTCTCTTTTCGATTTTGGGGCCTTAACCCATTTTTGCCATTCCTTCTCTTCCTCCCCGTCTTGGGCTCAGTTCCACTTCCCCTTTTTTCGGCATCTCTTGGCAGTGGCCTCTCCCTCACCCCACAGCCCGGCTGCTCTTCTCCTGGCGCGCTCGCCTCTGGCCCTTCGCCGCTCCCTCGCTCGCTGCAGCTCCACCTCGTCGCCCGCTTCTTGCTTCCACTCCCGCGCCCGGCCCATCCTCTCTCTCTCTCTCTCTCTCCAGCCGCCCGTCTCTCTCCCGTGCGGTGCCACCATTCCTCGCCACCACCGGCCCCACCAACTCCCGTCACCTCCATGTGGATCGGCCCAGCCGCCACCGGCTCCAAGGCACCACCATCCCGCCCATGCCCCGCTTCCCTGCTCCTCCGTGCGCGCAGGAGCCCATGCCGCCTTCTCGGGACTCCGCCGCCGGGCCCTCCCGCACTGCTCTCCCCTTCCGCCGCCTATAAAGCCCTAGAGGAGCCCCTCCACCTCCCTACGCCGCCCTTCGGCAGCAGTAGCGCCATTGCCGTGCCCGAGCTTCCCTTTCACCGAATCCGCCTCGCCCGATCTCCGCCTCGGCCATCTCCGGCCGCCACCCGTCACCGTGCGCCACCACCACCCAGAGTGCTCCCTCCAAGCCAAGCCTCGGACCACCGCAGCCTCGGATCGAGCTCGTCTCCTCGCCCCGCCGGCACTTCCTCACCGCCGATCTCCCTCAAGACCGGCCAGCTCCGCCGCCATTGTTGGCGGGTGAGCTACTGGAGGACCCCACCGAGGGTGTGCTCCCCACTTCTCCGGCGTCGCGCCCGATCGCCTTCTCCACCTCCGGCCGAGCTCCCGCCGCCTCCCCCATGGCGCGCGCGCCGGTCATCCTCGGCGCCGCTGCCGCCACCACCGGGACCGCCTCCGAGGGGAACCCATTTTGGGCAACCCCGCCGCCGCCCTCTCCTCGCGGCCGTGCGCTTAGCGCGCCTCTCCCTCTCAAGCGTTGTCGGACGGCAAAAGCACTGTAGCCGGTTTTGTCAAGTGATTACTGTTTGCATTAAGGGTTAAACCCTGTTTGTTTAGCGCTAAACCTCGCTGTGTCTCGCTGACGTGTGGGCCCGGGAGCAGTAAACTCGGGTGTTAAAACGAGGATTCCTCACACCGAGGCTGACGTGTGGGCCCGCGACACTGTGCTGAAGACCCGTGCACCCGTGGACCCGGCGCGTGCGTGTTGGCCTTCGACCCACGCCACAGTGCGCGTGGACCGGCGCCCCTGTGTGCGCCCGACACGTGTCAGCGCCATGATTTTCCAGCCATTTCTGATTTTCCAGTCAATTGAAAATCCTGTTTAAAACTTCAAAAATCCATAACTTCCTCATTATAGCTCCAAAAATTATGAATCTTTTTCCTAAAATTTTCTAAAATCAAGATCTTGCTAATGGCACTGGTCTTATTTAATTTGGAGTTCATTTGCTTGGTGATTTGTATTTATTTGCTCTCTTTTGTTGTTGTATCTTTTCCGGTACGACCATCTGAGTAGGATTCGAAGACGCGGGAGACCTCCACTTCGGACAAGCTCAAGAATACCTAGACCCTTCTACCTTTATCCCAGGCGAGTCAACACTTTGATCATATTGATCCCACATTTTATGCAAATTATATTCATTTAAAATATTAAATTACATGCTCTAATTTCTATGCAAATATATGTCAAACACTCTAAGGTAGTTAAATGCCTACTTGTTGATTAATAAGTTATTATGCCATATCCTTGAAAAATTGAACTCCCAATATCCTTGTCACCCTAGTAAATATCTGGTAACATACTAGTTATAGGTCGTACTTAAACGCCATGCTAGACTTGTTTAAGTACCGGGGTATTTTTACCCCAAATCATCATCCTTTAATCATGACAAATGTTTTGGGCGTCATTGAGGAGAATGACCGACTGGTTGGATAATTTGTTTTATACTTCTCAAAACCCTAAAACTTGCTAATACTACAGGCGGATGGAGAGAATGGTGGGTGCCGTCGGGCACGAGAGCGATTGGTATGTGGTATGAACAAATGCAGGTGGATTAAGGACTTAATCTTGTCATGACCTCCGTGTAAAACAAGTACAACCACAAGTCTCGCAAAATGCAACTTGGCTTAGTAAATTTATCGAACCCCAAAGTCATCTCACTTTGGTGGAGGAGCGGGCGGTGCATGAGCATGGGAAGGGACAGGGAGGGTGAGGTCGCCAGCTACGCTCGTCGTAGTGGTGAACATCCCGCACAACTTATGGGCGCAACCCCATATGGGTGAGATGATGGAAAGGGCAAAGTGGATTGAAAGGTTACTGTGACGACCGCTCAACTACATGACTACGGAATCATGTGGGGTAACGAGTATGATTGTCTCTTGTGGGTAAAGTGTATAACCTCTGCAGAGTCCAAAGCATTTTAAAGCACCGCGCGCTACGGTCAAAGGCGGACATGGGAACTTAACTTGAGTTAGTTCTATTTCGAAAAACCTTTGTGGGTGATATGAAAACCAGGTTGGGGCCTGAGATTTGACTTTTCCTGGATCGTCGTATCCGGTGTTGTTAATGTATGGAGGTAGCTCCAATCAAATGAAGCATGAGACAGAGTTTCCGATGGAGGGAATCTCTGCTGTTATTACTTATTGCACAATTAATCTCTTTAGAAATGCAATTTGGTTAAAATGCTAAGTGATAGAAATTTTCTAATATCTGTATTTACAAATACTGCTTTACGCAAATAAAAGAACCCGAGCCAACCTTGTTACACCTTGCATGTATATTATTGCATCTGTTGTGTGGGCTCGCGAGCACGGTAGTTGTGCTCATCCTCGCTCTTTCTCAACTCCTCAGAAGTAGGAAGACCTGAAGACTACGACTACTACGAGGATCCAGAAGTCTGAAGACCCAGGAATCATTGAAGCGTAGTTTAGTCATTAGTTGTTCTAGTCTCACCCCAGTCTAGCTGACTCCGTCGGTTCTTGTGTACCTCCTATATTGTCCGGGGATTTCGGATAATATCGGGTGTACACGGGTTCCCCAGTCACTTGCCTGCGGTAAGATGTGCCCTCACCCCTTGCTTCCGTTGTCGCTTCCGCTATCTTTTGTAATGTACTCAATTGGCTGCTCGCCCTTATTGTAAAAGCCGGACCAAGCGGTCTATGTAAACTCGATGTGTAAATTAATGAATGCAATGATTTTACGCCATGTATGGTTTGATTCAGCAATGTGCTTGTGAAGTGCTATCTACTGATCCAGGGAATAGCACAGTGATTTCACAGAGGATTTGGATTTACAAAATCCGGGTCCGACAAGCGGTCTATGTAAACTCTGATGTGAAAATTAATGAATGAAATGATTTTACGCCATGTATGGTTTGATTCAGCAATTTACATGTGGAGTGCTATCTACTGATCCAGAGAATAGCACAGTGGTTTCACAGAGGAATCCGGATTGAGAAATCCGGGGTCCCATAGAACACATCTCCTCAACGTCCCGGACTCAACTCTTCGTACTCGACTCAACATCAGAGCAGTGCCAGTTGGTCTTTAGCATCTGCTTCCATTAAATGTGTCTCCGCTCCCTCCTTCCTCGGCTTACAACATTCGGAAGCGAAGTGCATGTAGTCCTAACCATTGTTGCATCGCACCTTTGTCTTGTCGAACTTCCTGTTCCATCTGCCGGGCTTCACCTTCTTGGCCTTCCACTCAGCATGGGTAAGTAGCATATGTTCCTCCCTGGCGTCGTCATAGCTTATGAGACGATCCTCGTGTACCTTGAGCTTTCCTATCAATTCATCCACGATCATGGTTTTAAGATCGACAAATTGCTCAATGGTAGACACGATCGGAAGGAATTTAGCAAGGAAAACATGGAGGAATTTCTTGACGATGTACATCTCCTCCATCTTCTCACCAAACACACGGATCTTGTTTACCACTATTGTCAACCGCACAGCGAAGTTGTCGACTAGCTCTACTTCCTTCATCCGTAGCCCCTCGAACTCAGACTTGAGGGTTTGAATTCGTGCTTTCATGACATGCTCCGTGCCCATGTGCATGGTTTTGAGCGTCTCCCAAGCCTCCTTCGTCGTCTCCTTCTCGGCAAGCAGAAAGCGGATGTCCTCGCCGATGCCCTGATGGATGGCCGCTAGCGCCATCTAATCCTTGCGCATGTCGACCACCACCTTCGATTCGATCGCATCCCACACACCCTACGCCTTCTAATAGACCTTCATCTTGATAGCCTATACCACATAATTGCTCTTGGTGAGCATCATATATTATAGCAAAACGGAACTCTCCTTCGAACCGTTTGGTTTCCCGTCCTTCGTCATGGCTCTTATACCAATTGTTAGCTAGAAATAGAATCGGACTAATAACTCAAAAGAACTCACGAATATGAACAAATAAAAATTTTCAGTGCGGCACAACTAGCACCTTTTTCTTCTTTTCCTCTCACGTTAACTCACTCATATTATAGTTCAATATCCTTGCTTATATAATAGTAAGACTCAGCCACATAACCGGAATTGGACTAGGATTCGGAATACAACTAGGACTCGGCAATCAACGAAAGACTAAACAAAAAATTAAACTCTATCAGGAGGAAGTCTTGTGGTCAGCATTTGCGCAAGGAGCCATGCGGAGCCTTGAGCGGCCGTACCTTACTGTCAGCGCGATCCATAGACGACGAATCCGACAGCTTCTATTTCGAATGGAAGAACCTAGCGTCCCTTAAGCTTGTCGACTTGGTAATTGACTGCGCCAGTGCCTCGGTTCGGGCGGTGGAGGCTCTGGAGGCCTCGGTGAAGGATGCAATCGTCGTTCATCCCAACAGCCCTACACTTGATTTGATAAAATTCTCCGAAGATAAGATGGTACACGTGAGCAGACTCGATTAATATGTCCTTAAAATGATCATATTGATATATTAGAGAAATTGTTAAATCTTGTGATATTCTGCCGCACTGCAATGCATACAGTCGTAGAGAAGAGTATATACGATATTACTGTTTGCTACCTGATCAAACAGGTTCATGAGGATGACCATACAATTTTCTGTGGGAAGGGATAAAGAAACCGTTAAGCCTTGTTGCGGACCTTCTGTTTGAACGATATTTCTGATAAGAATAAATTCTTCAGAACATATATGTCTACTTTAATCAATGATCAGTTCCCCTGAATGATCCCTTTCGCATCCAAAATGATGTTTAAGTTACTTAAATTCTTCTGAGTTTGTTTGTATGTATAGCTAAATGAATCTGCTTCTGATGGATGGTAGGAAACTTTCAGAGTGATCGATCTAAGAGCACAACGTGTACGTGTGCGGTGTGCCGTCATGCCATGAGGCCTTGGACTGGATCTTTTGGCGTTTTACTTGTTATTTGTTTCGCTCCTTCGAGTAGCATTGTTCAGCATGTTGCAAAGTGAAGCTCCAATTTTGATCATTAAGCTTCTGGTTGGTTTATTCAGTCAGTGTCTTTCAGTCTTTGTAATAGTGAGAGTTAAGATCTGGATTTTTGCTTCCGAGGGAAATATGGTCTATTCCGTGCGTGTTTATGAATGTGAGTGAACTAATTTAATATATCATAGCGCTGTTTCTTCTTAATTTGGTTGAGAATGATAAACCTCAAAGGTATGAATAAGGTCAGATGTCAAATACCTTGTCCACTTCGTACGTATTAGTAGAACAGAAATGCAGGTGAACTTAAAATAGCAGTAAAGATCTAAACTTAGGCTTAGGTACAGTGTTAGAGGGGATACATATGAAATAAGCCTAGCTCAGTTCCTCGGAGACCAAAGTTCAAGTGCTCTTCCGCGCGAGTTTCTCTGTCTATTTTCTTCTTTGTTCCTCCTAGATATTCTCAATTTTTGTTCTTTCTTTCTTTTTTTTTTTTTTTTTTTTTTGCTAGAGGGGATACATGTTCGTCTTTGATCACAAGATAAAATGAATATTTAAGCAATGATATATTATGGAAGCTTGCAACAGAACATGCACATGTGATCTAGCAAGTACTTGGCCAAGGGATAGCTTAACCTATAAAATTACGGAAAATTGCTCTCGTAACACAAATTACGGAAAATTGCTCTCGTAACACTCTTTTATTCCACTTTGCTTTCGTACCACTCAAAATTTCAACATTGCTCTCCTAGCCCTAGTTAAGTTAGAAGGCTTGCCCAATAGCATTTTGGACATTTTTACCCCTGCTTCCTCTCCTCGATCTCTCCACTCTTCCCCATGCTCTTCACCGCACCATTGGGTCTCCGGCGAGCGCCTCTCCTGGTTTCCTCCTCTCCCATAGCCCCAAAGATCCTTACCTCTCTCTCAACCAGCCTTGGAGGTGGAGATTGCCACCACGTTGGAGAAGCAGATGGAAGGTCGTGGCCTAGGAAGTCGCTGCTGCACATGAGTTCGCCGCTGCCCACAAGGTCGCCGTTGCCCTGGAGTTCGCCACCAACCACAAGGTCGCCGCCGTCCAGATCTACGATTTGGGCCCAACATTTGTGAATGGGGACACGGTCAGGCCGCGCCCACGAGCTCGAAGAGGATCGCTGCAGTGACCCGAGGCATCTTCACCTAAGCAGCCAAGCTGGCGATGGCAGTCATGGCGCACAGCTCCTGATCTGGGCAGGCTAGCGCTGGACCTGGGAGGAAGGGAGAGGACGAAGACAACTGGGGACACAACGGCACCCACAAGCTCGACGCCACCTAGGAGGCAAAAGCCCAAGAGGCGGCGGCGACCACGGTGAGTCGCTCACCAGAGGTGGTGGTGGGAGGGGGTAAAGTCGTCCAAAAATATTCTTAGTGAGGGGGCAAAGTCGTCCAAAAATATTCTTGTAAAGTAGACAAAAAGGAGTGCTACGAGAACAAATTTATTTAAAATTGCAAGACTCGCGGCAATTGATGTAGATATAGTATAAAGAAACATAACAAGACTAGACCCCTGATTTCACCTCTGTTTAGATGGAGTAACGGTGGATATCATAAGATATGTTCACGATCTTAGAATAATACATTTGACTATGGTAGAGAGGGTTTGTCAAAACACTTGTTTTCTGCAAATTTCAGATGTTGTTAAGCAGTAGACACCTCTAGCGGTCAGACTGGTCGTTGGGTAGACCAAGTAGCCGGCGGGCAGACTAGTTGTGGGCGGCGGTCTGACTAGCCATAAATGTGTTCTTCGAATTTTAGACTGGGGCAAAAACAGAGGGTGTAGCTAAGAGAGAGCATTCTTCTGCATTTGGTTTCATAATTTTTGGAGCTTCGAGCCAAAAGTTCTATTCGTTTTAAATTTCCAGAGGTTTCGGATTTTCAGAGAGCAAATTTGGCTATGTCCCTATGTTGGCGGTCAGACCAGCCATGCTGGGCGATCAGACCAGTCAAGGGGCGATCAGACCGACCATGGGTGGCGGTCTGATCAATTTTATCCTCTTAGCTAGGCAACAAGGCGGCAATGTTCGTAGGTTATGTCAATTTCATTGTTTCAGTGCATATGTGTTGCATGATACATGTTTTGTCTAACGTGGGTTAAATTGCGAAGAACTTGTTCCCGGAATCAATTCTTTGGTCTATTGTTGTGTATGAGGCTTGGAGGTTAACGACGATCAACGGCGAGGATTATCGGGACTAGGCTTGGAGAGCTGAGATCCATAACAATTGAGGATGTCTGGTGAAGTCAGTGGACTCAAGTGTCGCACAAAATAGACAAGGATGACAGAACGGGAAGTTCGGTGCCACGGGTTGCATTAAGCCGTGTAGGGGTTGGTGCAAGTGCCATCGTAGTTTCGGTAGGAGTCGGATGTGAGAGACTTACCGACATGAAGAGAGTTGTTAATCAACATACACGTGGCGAAGCATGATACTAGGTCTTTGGAAAAGAATCGAGAAAGGGTATTTTGGTAACTTCACCAAAATACCGTCTTAGTGACCTTTGGCTAAACCGCGACGCAAGACGGCACAAGGAGAGACGGTTTAGGTCAAATGGAGATAAAAATCACGAAGAAACGGATTCAGTAAACTCGGTTCGTCATCCGCTTTGAGAAAGTTTGCATGAATGTAGACTCATTTGTGTGTGAGCTTAACGGGTGTCCGCTAGTATGTTCTTTCTCAGCCTAGTCTCCACTATTAAAGGGAATATTCAGATGTGGAGTTCTCAAGTCATTCCAAGAGAAAAACCATAATTTATGATTTAGGGATTTTGGAGTAGTTGAGGCTAGGATTTGTGAGAGATGGATTGATTGTGTGCTCAAGTTTTGAGATTTTGTCCTCCATGGTGGAGTGGTTGTAAATCAACATCTATCTCAAATAAATCCAAGCAAGATTGATTCAAGATGAGTCTCTTCTGGTTCTTTTTCTCTCTTTGGTGATTTTTGAATTTTTGGTGATCCTTTGGTTTTCCTTTGGTTTCTTGCCTTGATCTTGTTTGTTGTGATATGTGTGAATGCATCTAGAATCATCTTGATCATCTTTTATCCACAAACAAGTTTATGATCAAAGTTTAATTTTCCTAGATTCTTGTGCCCTCCTTCCCCCATCTATGAAATTCATGGAACCTTGGCCTTGATTTTCCCGGTCGTCGATTGGAATACTATGGTTGAAATTTGAGGGGATTTAAATCACTGAATCAAAAGTTGAGTCGATTTGTGATTTTGATTTCGTGTTGATTTTACTATTCATTGTGCTGGAGGTCAGACCGCCCCTAGTGAGAGGTTAGACCATCAGGCCACCGGTCAAACTGCCCATATTGAAAGGTCTGACCGCCAAACTCACTTTGATTTGGGTTTTCAGTGTTTTTGGTTGTTGTGCTTCGGAGTTTGGATTAGATTCAATACAAAACTTCTGTTGTGCTTGTACGTTGATCTTTATAGTTTTTATAACTATTGGAGTGAAAATTGAGTTTAGTTCGATCAAAGTGTAAAAGAGATAGTGCTTCTATTCACCCCTCTTTGATCGTCGTTTCAGGAGCTGTGCCGAAGGTTCGGAGTGTTTGAACAGCTAAACAACTTTTTGTACTATTATAGACGAACTGACAGACTATAAGGATAGATATCCACATAACAAAATGCCATGATATGACAAGTAGTCAGTAGCTCGCTAACGACCTTACTATCTTACAAATGCTTAATAAGCCCATCCGAAGTACCAAGTGAATGAGTCACGATTCTTTTTATTTTTATTTTAAATATAACATAAATCGACAAGGATCTTTACAGTAGCATGTAACTCTGAAAATTTCAGGGGGAGTTCAGGGGATGCCGATGCCTGTAATCACCAGACATTTTTCAGTTCTCTTCTTGGCATCAACAAGAAACGAGCAGAAAGAACCAGTTTAGATTGTTGTGCACACCAATCGGCCAACGGAAAGTTACTACAATGTACAAACAGTCTTACTCAAGGCATTCACCAGCATGGGCAAATTTGTTTTCCCTCATAAGGTGCATCTATCAGACTAATTAACAATTCACCAGCTAATTAACTCCTTGAATCATGTCTAATTGCTAGATATCAATTCAATTTTATCAAGTTTCCCCAACTGAGCAGACGTTACTTAGTTTTTTGGTTCTTGCTTCCAGCTTTTCAGAGGCTCAGAAGGTCCTGCATTTGCTATCTTCTCTTTATTCATATTTTGGCTGAAGAATTCTTCAACGTCTGCAGCTTCAGTTGGCAGTGGTGTTTGGTCCATTAGGAGCTTGACAGCAAACTCGATACACGAGTCCCACTCCGACTCTCCATATAGCGATGTCAAAGCAGATTCTGCACTTGAAAGATCAAAATTTTCAGCCCCGATGTCTAGATCCAGGCCTGGAAATATTGCAGGGCCAACCTCATCATTGGTTGCTTTGCCTTGCTGGGGATCGACAGCATCAATCTTCTGAACAGTAGTCTGCTCAAGAGCATTGGCAATTGCAATTTTGCTCTCCTTGAGATCAGCTAAAGTATCTGCTGTCGGGGCACCGGCCTGCACAACAAAATTTGCATCTGCATCATTGCGCACCTTGAGCTCAGCTATAGTATCAGTCATCGAGGCATCCATCTTCTCAGCAGCATTTGCACTTGAATGATTGCTGTCCATGACCTCAAACAAAGTATCAGGTATCAGCACACCGGTCTGCTCAGTAGCATTTGCATCTGCTCCATTTCCCTCCTTGACCTCAGCTAAAGTATCAATCATCGGGATATTGATCTGCTCACTAACATCGTTATGTGCACCACTGTTAGACGTGTGGCATGATGTGGCGCCTCCATGAGTAGTTTTAACCTTCATTGAGCCAACTTTCTCTTCATTTACTTTTTTGCTTAGCTCCTTTTCAGAATTCTGAAGTCCATCCTGTGATACCCATGATGCAGGTTTCTTTCCCCTAGGACGGACTGTACATTTTCCACGCTTCTTAGGATCTATACGCTCAACAATGTCTGATTTTAGTGCTGGGAGTTCAGCATTAGTATCTTCACTTCTGTTCTCCTTTAACTTAAGTACCCTTTTAGATGCACTGCATGACGTGTTGCCTCCTTGAGTGAATTTCATTTTCTTTGAGCCAACATTCTGATCATGCCCATGTTTGATTAACTCCTTTTCAGAATTCAGAAGCACCTCTAGTGGTACCCACGGTGTAGAATTTTTTTCCCTCAGGCGGGCTGAACGCTTTCCATGCTTCTTAGGATGCATAAGTTCAGTTATGTCTGTTTTCGCTGCTGAGTCTTCTGGGCTGGTTGAACAAAAACCTTTAGTTTCTGTATCCACTTTTTCTTGTTTTTGCTTGTATGACTTCCCAGAGAGGTTATTGCCCTTCACTTCTTTCTTCACATGCTGTGAGGAGCATCTAAGTGGTGTCTCATTCACTGAAGTAACTTCTACAAGCCTGCTAGGTCCTTTAGAATCTGGTGTGAGTTTTCTATCATGTTCAGAACCTTTTGATGCTCCTGCCAAAAAGTAAACCAGCTTCTAATCATTCACATGAAGACAATGTTGTTGAGAAATTGGCATGTATGTAAATTACAAATTTCAAACAGAAATGGACTAACTATAACAGTAATGAAGCTTAAACATCAATGCAAGTGCACGAATAGATGTATTTAATCTATATGTTACCCTTTGCTTGACAAACAAACACAAACTGCTACTTTCACTGACAAAAGAGATGTAGGCATATGAATTTCCATAACACAAGATTTAAAGCTGGCCCTAATGTATTATTTAAGTAGGTTTGGGTTGTAGCAGAAAGTAACCTTCAGTGTTGGCTTTTGGCATTATCTTTTCTTTAGATAATTTTTTTTCCTTTACTGCTTCTCCCAGTAATTCTTCTTTGCCTTCTGTAGCCTGAACCTATAATATAAAAGCAAATAAAGTAGGATGAATCATTCAAAAACTTACTCTCAAAGAAATCTACAAACTTATAAAAGAAATACAGTAAGGAGAAAATAAGACAATAGTAATACAATAAAATGAATATTTGATAGGGGAATGCACTATACGTGACACTACGAAATATGATGATGCTACTCAGAGTTGTAATTGGAGAGCATATCAATAACAAAGTATTTCAGAAATTACTACAAAATTCATCAAGCAGTAGTTCCAGTTTAACAATCTAAGTGCTTATACAGTCAAGTTCTGTCTCAACTGTCTATGAACCATGATCATAACCATCCTAGGGATACAAATTAAAAAAAGAACTGTGTCACTCGCAACATGGTTTCCACGACAAGCTACTATGCAAGGGGGAAGGGTGTACTATTTACTGAATAGTTTAGATTAAAAAAAATATAATATTTATCTTCAATTTTTTGTTAGCTTGAATTATAGTTGTAAGTTGTAACTAGTTTCTGTTGTCATCAATACCATCGTGTGGTAATCCTTAACCCATTATGGTGTAAGTAACAAATTTCTGGTGATATTAACAGCTTTCAAAAATTATCTGACCCCATGACCCAACACAATTGCACTAGCTAGTGCAAAAAGCTCAAACTACTACATTGACAATAAGGACCAAGAAACTAAAAGTACTATAAGAGCACCATGACTTTGATCAGATACATATTTGGTGAATCGTTAATAATCAAAACCCTCAGTGATTGTGCAAGAAATTGATTCCGAGTAAAAGTTTTTCACAACTTGACCTATGTTAGCCAAGACATACATCATGCAACACCTATGCACTGAATCTCATAACTTTGGCCAATGCCATAAAGTCTAGCACCCTCACTGTGCATGAACTCCCCCGGCGGTCGGGCCACGACCGGCCGATCGACCGCCAAGATCGATAATAGGGACGGTCGACCGCCAACCAATGGCCGGTCAGACCGCTTCCTGAATAAAAAAAACACCCCTCTCTGGACTTTTCAGTAAAACTCTATCTAGTTTCCCATCCAGTTTCTATTTTCAATAGCACCTAGTGCAAACACTCCCACACAAGTGTTTGTTGCCCATTCCTCAAATGCTTGTACCACCGGTTTGACCGCCACCCATGGCCAGTAAGACCGCCGGCCACCTAACAACAAATCCTACAATTTACTAAATTGAGGGTTTGCTCCCCAAACACCTTGGCACCGATGTCAATCTACGGTGCACTGACACGCCTCCAAGGTGCCGAGTTCGTGTCGGACACGGACACGACTCCAACACGTATTTCAGACATATCAGAAATTACAGCTGTGAAAAAATAACATCAAAATCGAACACGTATCAGACACATATCGGACACTTTGGGCCCATCAATTCGGCCCAAAACGGTAGCCAGCCCATTACTATTCCCTCACAGCATTAACCCTAGCTCCATGCCTTGCTTCCATCCCAGTCTCACTCGCTCCCCACAGTCCCCGTTGATGCCACCTAGTTCCATCTACCGTGACACCGCACCGCCCGACCCTGCTACGTCGCTAGCCCCGTCGGGGACGACCCCCTCCCTCCAGGCGCCGCCCCTTCCCCTTCTCCCCATCGCCTGCAAGCAGCAACGACATCGCCTCGACACCTGCTCTGGTTCTCCCCAACGAAGCTGCTCTGCTTGGCTGCATCTCCAGTTCTCCCCGACGTTGTTGCCTTGCTTGGTTGCTTCTCCCCGATGCCACTTGGTTGGCTGGTTCTCACACTATCCCAATCGAAATCCCGACCACCCTTGTCTCGGTCGTCAGCGCCAGCGATGGGGGTCAAAAACCTATGGGACATCCTCGACTCCTGCAAGAAGAAGCTCCCGCTCCACCACCTCTAGTTAGTCCCAAAACCGTCGCTCCCCTAGCATCCCTCCCTGATCCGCTCGCTAATCCCTTCTCGCTCCGTGGATAGCTCAAGAAGCTCTACGTCGACCTCTCCTGCTGGCTCGTCTAGCTCCACACCGCCCACTGCACCCCGGACTTCGCTAAGGAGAAGGTCTACCTGAATAACCTCTTCCACTGCATCCGCGCCCTCCTCGCCCTCAACTGCAGCCTCATCTTCGTCACAGGTGTCGTGTTATTCCTTTTCTTTATTCAACTTGCACATTACTAGAAGAATTGAATTCTCGCATGATTAGAGAGGCCAAACATCTCGGGATGGCCCTGGGCATCCCTTCCTTGGACGGGTACATTTTTCTCTGCTCCAATCGATCTCTATTTAATTGTTAGATCGGTTTGTCATCTCAACAAAAAAAAATATCAGTTTGTCTCATGTATGATACTTCCACAAAATGCCAATTATGTGTCCTAAGTTAAATAATATATATAAACACACACAAATACACATAGCCGTGTCCCCGTGTCGCTATTTTTTAGAAAATGGTGAATCATGTGTCTGATACGTGTCGTGTCTGCCACGTGTGTCTGTATCCGTGCATCCTAGATGTCAATTATTCAACACCTAGATCATGACCATACCACATGGTCTCCAAAATTTTCAGTAATTTTGTGAAGGCCCTAATTACCTAGACCTAATATATTCAAGTCATGGTATAGAGTTGCAAATGTGGCACATCACATTGCCTTACAAATTTCAGAGAGAAATGTATTGGGGTAAGGAACCAAAGGAGGTATACCAATCTACTAACTATTATTGGGGTTTTCATCTAAAATGTAATTTTATTAGGATTCTTTTTACCATCTTTGGTAATCACCCTTATTGTCAACAACTTGTGAATTTAGCTAATAACAGAATGGGATAAAGAAATTGGCACTTACCAAATGAATTTGTGAGTAGATTAGCGAACAAGTGCTAGATCCTAGAATTAGGATCCCTGGGATCTTTGTTCCCGTTAGATCCCTTGGGGATCAGGAGAAGGGGACCAAATGGTAGAACTTGCGATTCCTCTAGACTAGCGATGTAGAGGTGTGAAGAAGGGGTGTGAGGAAGTAAATTTTCATTAGAACAGGGAAGTAGATTGACCCATCTTTCTAGCCTGAGATACTTGTTTATTGTTGAGGGGAGTGTCATTCCCCTTTCTATCCCTACAAATTAAATGTACAATTAAGGGTACATTTGTATATATATTCCATGGAACCTTGACTTCCAACGGATAGAAAAGTTGCTTTTCGGGGCCACGTCATACCATCCATCAGGTGATAAAGCTTTACATAGTTGTCTTCCTAAGGGAACTTGAGACTTTTACCTCTGGGTCCCACATGTGTTGTGATACATGTTTTGTCTTAAGGCTAGTAAATGTTTACTCATTACTTTCGTCACATATAGCTAAAGAAAGTGATCATCTTTAAAATGATGTTAATCTAGACTTGTTTTGGATCACATCAACATCTGTTTTATGGTTTACCACAATGCATTATCATGACCTTTGAAAATAAGTTGAGTAGGGGGTTACTATTTCCTAGATGGTGAGTAATCTAGCAACATGCTAGAAAAAACAACGGAAATAGCTGATGATAAATGGTACAAGACCATAGCTTTTATAACGTCATTGTGTTATTATATGTTTCAACCCTGCTAATTGTTAACCCACTTATGTTGTAGTCATATTCAACCAAGAGACACCAAAACAATGATAGACTCGTGCCTTCAAATTTCAATTATGCAAGACCGTACTCTTTCTTGTCATTTCCTAATAACCAAACACCGAAGTGATCACTGCAAGCTTCACATGTAAACATCATGTACAATATTCGCTAATTTCCCTCCCTCCTTCCACTTTGAGAGGACACAAATATTCACCTTCTGTAGTTGCTTTGTGCAAAATAATAGTTTGATAATTAAAGTGAACAAAATAAATCAGTTATCTGACCAAGAGTAAAAAGAAGAGAGAAAATATTTACGACGTATGTGGAAAGTGATTAGTGTCAGCTTAGCATTCTGCACTCACATGATCCTCGTCAATACCAGGAACATCATCAATTGTTATCTTCCGCGTCCTTGAACGACAACAAGTGATATCTCCATTTTCTAGGTAGCGAGATACATCCTTTAGACTGCTGAATACATATTTCCTTTCTGGATCAATGTAATTCTGCAACAAATAATAAGACAAGTAATTAGTGCTAATGAAACTAGGAGAAAAAAAAAGTATTTCTATATAAAAGTGCATCACAAACTAAAAAAACATCAAATAACAATCATAGATCGGCATAATTGACAAGTTTAGCACCAAACAAAAAGAGCCTTTCAAACGTTTATCTCAGCATCACAATCGTTAACTTCTTACGAAATGCAATACAAATTTGCAATTAAAAAAAGTGAGAATATAGTAACCATTAAAAGAGTTTATATTATAATCTTGAAAAGAAAAGAGACTAGTAAAGAATATGGAGTTGGAAGAGAAAGTAGCGCTGATTTAGAATATGGAGTAGGAAGAGAAAGTAGCACTGATTTATTTGATATATTCTTTCCTCCTTTCAAATTTAGGATATGAACACTTAGGGGAGGACCCACTAGAAATCACTATGGGCATGCGCCTCCATTAACCTCAATCCAAATCCATTGGGTGATTACATTCAAACTATGGACAAAATCAAAAGCAACGAAGGTTAGCTTGGTAGTGTTCTTATATGGCCATGAATTTGAGAATCAAGAATGCTTCACCAATATATGTGGAAATACATTTTGCTTCTTTAGAATTATCTCTTTTCTCATGAGTCATGCCTAATATGCAACAGAAGGATAGCACCTTCCTTTGGCCTCTGGACTAGGATAGCAAGTAGAATTGTTCTAGGGGAGAGCAAGGGGATTGGACCCCATTAAATCAAGGCCTTGGTATCATAGAGCACCATTTGACTTCACAAAAACATCAGTATATACTCTTTCTTAAAGCGCCAAGGATCGGCGGCCCCTGGGAGCGTCCACGTCGGTGTATTTTCAAAAAAACCTGTGCTTTTGGAATTTGTGTTGAGGTCCCTGTTTCGGCGGTTGGCGATCGTTAGATCGCCATCATACGTCCGGGATCGGGCGAGTGCGGAGCTATTCGATCGTAGGTTTTCCACGAACGGTCTGGATCCGTTTGTCCCATCTCCGCATCCCTACCCTACGTTTACCCATCCTGATACCCCACAGAGCCCGCCGCCTCCTCCCCCTCGTCCTCGCCCTCATCCTCACCGTCTATGCCCCTAACCCCGCGTGTCGCCCTTGCCTCGCCTCCTCCCCATCTCCTGCTGCCTCCACGCATCGCTCTCGCCCTCGCCCTCGTCGTCTACGCCCCCACCCCCGCGCAGCGCCCTCGCCTCGCCTCCTCACCATCTCCTCCTACCCTCATGTGTCGCCCTTGCAATTGCCATGCGTAGCGCCCTCGCCTCGTCTCCTCACCATCTCCTCCTACCCCCATGTGTCGCCCTTGCAATTGCCATCTCCGCCCCCACCCCCACACGCCACCCTCGCCTCGCCTTGCCTCCTCGCCATCTCAGCCCCCACCCCCCACGCGCCGCTCTCGCGCCTCGTCGTCTCTGCCCCCACCCCCGCGTGCTGTCCTCGCCTCGCCTCCTCCCCATCTCCTCCCGCCCCCACGCGCCGCCCTCGCCCTCACCATCTTCTTGATTGGGAAACTGTTTACAGGCAAGGTCTTCAGCATAGTGTGTGCCAGGCTATGCTATCAACAGTAACACAAATATTAAATGAAAAGGTTACTCAACCTCTTGTGGATGTGATTTTACGCAATTTAGTAAAAGAGGACAAGGTGTGTTGTTTACTATCCACTTGTTACTAACGGTATTTGTAGTTCTCTACATAAATAACTTAGATATTTGAGCATACATTACTTGTTTTACATTGTAAGATCTAAGATGTATAGAGCATTCACCCATTAAGCTTTCCTTCATTCCCTGCTCATCATATAGTATTGTTCCTTAGACAGTTTTCTCATATAACCTCTCTTCTTACATTAGTTTTGTATGCTTTTTCAGATGCAGAACAAAAAAATGCATCAGCGCATGGTTTCTCCGAGGTGAGGTTGGTTTTCCTTTTTGTGGCGTTGTGAGAACGATGTTCATCTTAGCTTTTTTTTTTTCTTTGGTAGTCTAGAACTCAGTTATCAATCTCTTTTCTCTTCGACTAGTACTATGGAACAGTTGTTCCTCCATTTTTTAGGCAACGTACAGTTGTTAAGAACTCTGTAATTATCTGCATCGATTTTGTTCCTTTTCTTTTTCATTGATTACTGAATTGTTGAGAAGGTAATCCAGCATATTTTTTTCTACCAATCCAGTTAGGTTTTTCTTATTTACAGGTTATGCTTTTACATGGTAGCTTAAAACTAAAGACTAATTAGTACAATTTCTTGCAAGTTTTTATCATATCAAATATGCTTAAATTAATCTCATGTGTTCCTTTTGCATGCTACGCTTTCAGATGCAACACTACTTATATGCATGTATTCAATTGCCCATTGACGTGTCCTTTTGTGGTCTTCTAAGTAGAGGGATAACATGGAAAATAGAGGTAAGGATCACATTTAAGACTCAATATGGCTTTTCTCTAAAAAAAAAGATTCAATATTATTTTCTGCTCGTGAGATATGTGTTTTTTATCCCTTTTCCGTTGCCTTGAATTATTGCACTCGATTTACACACGTTGAATATAGATATACGATTGCTTGAATTTTGGACAACAGTGTGCTTCATGGTATACAGCTAGAGGTAAGCAACTCTCTTTTTCCTCCTTTTTTTCCCTAGTTGGCATCGATCAACAGTTGGCGATACATGATGTTGTTTCGAATTATTGGTTAGTTTATAACAGCCGCAGGTACTAATTGCAGACAACAGTTTGCTTTACCATTCCATTTTAGTGCAATATGATTTTATTCTTAACACATGTTCATTTGCATGGATGTTTTATTTTGGCGCGGAAGCTGCCTCATTCACATGCTTTATATGGTGGCCTATGACAACTACTCCCCTCCTTTCGGGACAGCCCGTCCTCAAGCTATGGTGGTGGTCATGGCTGAAGCCCTAGGAGGCTCCATGTTGACGAGAGGTTGCAATGGCTACATGAGTCCTTGGTGATCGTTACCTCCACATGTAGTTGCGACAAACTCATCGGTCCTTGTGGCAGGCATGGCAGCAACCCTGGCAGTGCCGAGGTGGCCATGACGGACTTGGCGGGGTTGCGGCCGGCTCGGCGTCCACGGCAAGGCGTGGAAGTGCGCGCACTACCGCAATGCACCTCGGCAACACCGCTAAAGGTTTTGGCTCGACCGCGGTAGGCTTCGGCGATGCCACAACAGGCCTCGGTAGGGCTGTGGCTGCCACAGTGGGATGCGACAACACCGTGACAGGTTCCGATAGTGTCGTGATGGCTGCTGGAGACAATGCTACTACCGCCTCTTGTTGCACCTTCTTCTCCTTCTGATCCACAATCATCTTCTCTAAAGTAGCATGCATGTCGAGAAAGATGGCCGCCATGTTCTTGTCATTGTCATTGAAACTCATGGCCATCTTGTTAGCGCTAACCTTTATCATGGCCAACAACTCGGTGGTAGGTCTGATGGTCTGATCTGTCGCTATCACTGTGATAGCAAAACTCGTGGGATGGAATCGACTGCTCTAATACCAAATGTCATGAACCTTAGTTCATAACAGGGTAAACACCGTCGAAATAAGGCTAGGTGGCGTCGGCTTTGTGGGATGAGAGATTAGACTATAGACTATGATGATAGAACCTTGGGAGAGAGACTAGATTAATTCATCTTTTTTTTTGACTGATAATGGATACATGTTATACCTTTTTATAGGGATAACCTGACTTGACCCCTACGAAATAATCTCTAAAGAAACATATCTCTAACAATCCAATCCAATAATAACTTGCCTAACTAATAGATAGATTCCTACATAATAAACCTTTCCTAATAATTGTGGGTGGTTACTGTTCAACAGCGGCCCATGACAACTTGGTATCAGAGCCAACACCATGGCTTATGCTGCCAAGCTATCCCTACTAGACAGCCTGATAGAGTCGATGAAGACAACGTTTAAGATGTCACAGGCTCGATCTCGAGATCCTAAATTGTAGTTGTGCGCAATTGGAGGTCGCCCTGGCGGAAATCGAGATCGCGATGATGGTCCGTCGTGAAGAACAAGAAGAAATAACATAAGAGTTAGGCAGAATAGAGATAGAGAGTTGAGATAGAAGAGATAATTCTATTGCTACCCTTCAACTTACATTGTATCTTTCTTATATAGCCAATGCCACTAATCTATCTTTGGAAAAAGAAACTAAGGAAACTTAATAACGTATTCTTATCGTATTACAATTCTTGCTCGTTTCCATTGGAACTGCTGTCGTGTTCCCGGGAGATACTGAAACCAAGTCGGTCTTATCTACAGGAGCCACCAAAGTGCCAGCGTTTGCATTCTTCAATTCAGCAATAGTATTCGATTCGGACATTTCAACTCTTGCTCTAGAACGTTGGCTTCTTCGTACATATGTACGCCCCCACATGACATCTCCATCGTCTTGAAGAAACAGCTTGTACTCAAGTGGAAAAGAAGGATATTGTTCTTTGAATTGTTGCGCATCCTCCCAAGATGCATCTGCGGCGTACATACCATCCCAACGCACTAACACTTCCCACAGACACCTGGCTTTGCGAGCACACACTACTTCAGTCGGCGTTAGAGTAACCTGCCCATGATACAATGTTGGGAAGGGCGGAAGACTGGTTGGAGGTGTCGTGATGAAAGGTTTTAAAAGACTGACGTGAAATACATCATGGATCTTCGCCTTGGATGGTAAACGTAATCGATATGAGACATTACCAATCTTGTGAGATATCTGATACGGACCGTAGAACTGATGAGCCAATTTTTCGAAAGTGTGAGTTGCGAGAGATGCTACCTTCCTGTGTTGAATTTCAAGCCATACCCATTGATCCACGTCCAACGATACATCCCTATGATGAATATCATAGAAATGTTTGTAACGTTGTTGTGCTTGAGGCAAACGTTGACGAATATCAAAAAGAAGAGCATCACGATCTTTTAAGAGGTCATCCACTGCTGCCACTTTAACACTACCCGGTTCATAGCTGCGAAGTGACGGCAGATCTCTTCCATAAACCACCTTAAAAGGGCTATCCCGTAGTGATGTATGAAAGGATGTATTATAACCATACTCAAACCAAGAAAGCCATTGTAACCAGCAGCGAGGATGGTCACTAGTTAAACACCGCAAGTACATTGTGATTACTTTGTTAACCACTTCGTTTTGTCCATCCGACTGAGGATGAAAATCATAGGTCCTTTTTAATTGAATGCCCGATAATCGAAATAATTCTTCCCAAAACTTACTTGTAAAAATCAGATCTCGATCGCTTACTATAGATGACGATATACCATGTAAACGAACAATGCCATCAAAGAATGCCCGACCCAGAGCTTGTCATATAAGGATGAGATAATGCAATAAATGGGCGTATTTGGAACGAATTACCAACGGTCCCACCACTGATAATAGAACTGAATTACCATTAACCTTAGGAAATCCTTCAATGAAGTCCATTGAAATATCTTCCCAAATTTGGAATGGAATTGCCAACGGTTGCAAAAGACCTGTTGGATGTAAATGGCTACTTTTATTTTGTTGATATATGGAACAAGCTTGAACAAATTGCTGAACCAAACGCCGAGCTCGGGGAACAAAGAAATCAGCACAGAGCCGATGTAGTGTTTTTCGCACTGCTTCATGTCCCATGGTATGTGCACCAGCCATAATGGACTGAAAAGTCAGTGAGGACCCCTAGACATACACACAACTTTTACAAGTTATTAAGCCATCCACATAATTCCAATCTGCACCGGCCATTCCAGCTTCAATACTGCCTCATAGAGTTAGTAACTCAGCTGATTCCAATAGCTCATTGCGCAATTGTTGGAAAAGATCAAAGCTTGTCAATGTAATGGCCCAAACCGATAGCACTTCTGACTCCCGACGTGATAATGGTTTGCTACTATGTTTTGACGACTTGATCGATACTCCACATGAAAGGTATAGCCCATCAATTTACTAACCCACAGATGTTGAGGTATCGTAGAAAGTCGTTGGTCTAATAAGAATTTCAAATTGTAATGATCTGTTCGGACCAAGAATTTTGAGCCCATAAGTATGGACGCCAATGTCGAATTGCCTTAACAAGACGAATAAGCTCTTGCTCATAAGCGGTCAACTGACGATGTCGAAGAGCCATTGGCCTACTGAAAAATGCAATGGGTCCGGTTCCTTGATGTAAAACTGCGCCAATACCGGTTCCTGACGCATCACATTCGACAATAAATTCTTTGTGAAAGTTTGGCAATTGAAGAACAGGCGCAGAGGACAAAGCTTGTTTTAAAAGATCAAAGGCACATGAAGCTTCCGGTGTCCATAAAAATTTTCCCTTCTTCAATAGCTTGGTCAGGGGAGCAGCCAATATGCCATAATCTTGATAAAACAACGATGATACCCCGCCAAACTGAGGAAGCCATGCAAAGCTCACACAGAACGTGGAGTAGGCCAATCTTGTACTACTAGAACCTTTTGTTGATCCATATAAACTCCAGAACTAGCAATTACAAGATCCAAATATGCTGCTGATGATGTACCAAAAACACACTTGGATCGTTTGAGAAACAATTAATGTGCTTGGAGTACCTAAAAACTGTGCAAAGATGTAACAGGTGTGCTGACCATGAAGCATTATATCATCAAAGAACACCCAAACAAAACATCACAGATACGCATGAAGCACGTCGTTCATCAATGCTTGAAATGTGGCCGGAGCATTTGTAATCCCAAATGGTATTACTAAAAGCTCAAATAGCCCCTGATGGGTTCTGAAGGTTGTTTTCTTAATTAATATCAGAAGGATGCATCCGAACCTGATGATAACCCGATCGTAAGTCCAACTTGGTGAAGAACTTGACATGTTTGAGCTCATCCAACAGTTCTTCAACCATAGGAATGGGAAACTTATCCTTGACTGTTTTATCATTCAATGCCCAATAATCGACACAGAACTGCCATGAACCATCATGTTTCTTGACCAACAAAATGGGAGCAAAAAAGCTAAGGAACTCTGATGAATAGTTCCTTTCATGAGCATGTCAGTGCACTCCTTCTCCAGCTCATCTTTCTACGCATACGTATATCGATATGGCCAGACCTCAATTGTTCATTGGGGAGGAAGTCCTTGCGGTTCTACAAATAAAACATTGAACTCCTCCAATAAATCCTGCAAGAGATCATGTCGGTTTGGAGAACACGCCATCAATGTGTGTCCAGGCGAAGGCAACCCATGCCAAACAATTTGCTGCCCATTATGCCAAAAAGACAGGATCAATTGTTGGAAGTCCCAGATAATTGGACCCAACGTGCTCAACCATCGAGCCCCTAAGACCATATCAAAACCTGCTAATGGAATTGAATAGCAGTCCAAAGGATATTTCTCCTGATTGATGTGTACCAGAAGATTATGGAAGATTCCAGTGCTGGAGATGCTATCTCCATTGGCGACTGCTACTTTCAAGCCTTGTTGTGGTTGCAAAGTCAAGCCCGCACGCAAAGCGGCTTCAGCACCAATAAAATTATGGGTAGAACCAGAGTCCAGTAAAGTTGTTAATTGTATTGAGCCCACCCAAACATGAAGCTTCATCGTTTGTGTAGAGCGTGGTTGAATTCCCGACAATGCGTGCAATGAGATGGCGGACTCCATTTCATCAGCACTGTCAACTAATGGTAATTCATCCGAGTCATCTGGCCAGACTTCTAAGAGAAATAGCTGTTTGCAACAGTGGCCAAGCACGAATTTCTCCTCGCAATAAAAGTAGAGGCCTTGGCGATGACGTTCCGCCATTTGAGCGGCAGTCAATTGCTTACGAGGGAGAACTCCTGAATTGGGCGCGGATGTATTATCGCTAAATGTTCCTGTAGCTGGTAAGGTTTTTGCAATACAAAGCCTGAAGAAACCTGCTGAGGCTACGATTGGTTCTGGGTAGACTGTTTCCCACTTGGACGAGGGGCGAACTCCACTATGTGGCGTTCTCGTAGGAGCAGGACACGCCATGGCCAGCTCGCACTACGAGATTTTGAAGTTCAACATCTGTGCGAACGGGCTCCATAAGGCCCGAAGTGAATAACTGAACTTATTGGCTCGGAGTTAAAGAGTCTATGCGACACAGAGGATGCATAAATTTCTCTTGATAATCGTCAACCATGCTAACTGCCTAAAGCTTCGCTAACCCCCCCCCCCCAAAAAAAATTATTGCAGATCGGTGGTCCAAATCGGAGGTTACAATAATCTTTGAACGTGCGCCAACATGTCTTGCCCTCATCACATTCTAATTGAAAATACCAGTGTTGTGCTACGCTGAGCAAATGGTACGAAGCTAGCCAAACCTTGTGTCGTTCCGGTTTTTGTTGACATCTGGAGAACTGCTCACACCTATTGAGCCAACACAAAGGATCATCCTTGCCATCAAAAGTGGGGAAGGATAATTTGTGACTATGCATGCCTGGGAAGCCACCTGCTGACAAATGCTGCTGAAAATTGGGTAGGTGAGAGGGCAAGAGACCTACTGGAGCCAGCAGCAATCCATCGCCAGACTGTGTCAGTTTTTTCTCAAGTGCTCCAACTCGTTCCTTGAGGGCTGCAACTTTCGCCGTGATGTCTGTCTTGTGCTCTTCCATCTTGAACGGCATGGCTCTCATGAGGTCGGCAATCTTTTGCGTCAATGTTGACATCTCTGATGTCCCAGCCATGGGCTCTGATACCAAGATGTCACAGGTTCGATCTCGAGATCATAAATTGTAGCTGTGCGCAATTGGAGGTCACCTTAGCGGAAATTGAGATCGTGATGATGGTCCGTCGTGAAGAGCAAGAAGAAATAACGTAGGAGTTAGGCAGAATAGAGATAGAGAGTTGAGATTGAAGAGATAATTCTATTTTTATCCTTCAACTTACAATGTATCTTGCCTATATAGACAATGTCCAATAATGTATCTTCGGAAAAAGAAACTAAGGAAACTTAATAACGTATTCTTATCGGATTACAATTGTTGCTCGTTTCCATTGGAAACTGCTACCGTGTTCCCAAGAGATACTGAAACCAAGGTGGTCTTATCTGCAGGAGCCACCAAAGCGTTGGCGTCTACGTTCTTCAATTCAGCAATAGTATTTGATCCGGACATTCCAGCTCCTACTCTACAAAGTTGGCGTCTTCATACGTATGTACGCCCCCACATGACATTATATGTGAGAAATTGGCATTCTGGACCTCAAAAACTATAGAATAAATCAGTCACGTGTTTTATATTCGATATATGCTGCTGCACATCAATGGGTAGGTTTGGATGTAGAAATATTGGGGTTTGGTTGAGATGGTTTAGAAATGTATAGCATTTCTTGGCCTTTAGAATAATGTGGCTCTAGGATGCACGGACACGGACACGCGTGTCGGACACGACACGTATCGGACACGGGATTCGTCATTTTCTAAAAAATAGCAACTTATATATATATATATAATATGCATATGTATTATTGAATATTTTTCTACGTGTTTATCAAATAGAAAGTGTAAAATGTTAGGAATATGTACCTCAAAGATGATCCTCGGCTCCTGTTCTTTTCAGTTCTTCATAAAGCATAAGTTCATATTAATACAAGAAATTCAGAATTCCTTTAAATTTAAATGGGCCCAAGTGTCTGATACGTGTCCTACATGTGTCCAATACGTGTCCGAATTTAATTTTTTTTCACGGCTGTAATTTTCGACACGCCTGCAATACGTGTCGGAGCCGTGTCCGTGTCTGACACGGTCTCCGACACGGACTCGAGACATTTGAGACGTATCGGTGCTTCCGAGGGCTCAAGTGTTCCTTACAATGCTTAGTCGTTGATTGTCCATGAAAAATGCAAATGTCGATGAGCTAGAACAGGGAAGCCTTGCAGCAGGAGCTAGAGGGTTGTAGATGCTCCAAGTTCACAAACTTTCAGGTCAAGCATTTGTTTGTGATCAAAATAGCTCAAATAAGAATAAATAGTTATATTCATATTGTATTTCCTTGCTTCGTAGATTGCTTATTTGTTTAACATAAGGAAAAAGACATTTTTCAGGGGTATGTTTAATGGATGTGACAATATATGTCTCCATAGTACACATTTTTGCCATATCTTAAGAATATTTTATCCCTGATTATAGAGCAAAACTAAGAAATGTTATATGTGATAGCATATTTACAAGATATTTTTTAAAAAAAAGAGTTTCCATAACCACTTTAGAAAATGTGATTTCTGCGATTCGATGATTGTGAGTTTCAGTCTTTTATGCTTATGATTGACTAATTTATGATTGAGTGATTTGCTTTCTGCCAAATTGGCTCATTTCTGATTTGAGTGATTTGCTTTCTGCCAATCAAAGTTGTCCTATTTTGGCAATTTGGTTTTTAACTTCAAAAGCTCCTCAAAATTTAAACCTCAAGCTCCAAATTTCAAAACTCAGAATTTTGCCTTGGTTTCAATTCTCAAAGTTTGGCAAAAATCCCAAAACCTCCCTCCCCCTCTCCCTCTCTTTCTCTCTCTTTCCACCCCTCCCGGTCGGCCCACTCGCCTTACCCGGTCTGTTCCCGCTGCCCCTCCTTCCTAGGCCAGCCTGCTCCCTTCCCCTCTTTTCTTTCGCCTGGCCTGGATCGCTGCCCTTTTTTGCACCGGCGCAACCGCGTTTCCCCTCTCCTTCTCTCTTTCCTCTCCCCCTCCCCCTTTTCTCCCGGCTTCTCTGCCCAAATCCCTCCCTCTGCGCCGCGCCGCCCGACTCAGGGTTTTTCGCCGAGCTCCGCCGCCCCTCCCGTATTCTCCCACGCCTTGCCCCGCCCGCTCCCGCCAGGCCGTCGTCCCCTTTCCCTCTCCCGAATCCGCGCCGACCTCTCGCGCATGCTCGCGCTGCCGCTCGGTCTCCTCCCCTCCGCTGGCTTTCCCCTCTCTCCCGGCTATAAAGCCGAGAGGTTCCCCTCCCTTCTCCCCTTCTCACCGGTCTCCTCCCACCCCCTCCACCACTTTGCGCTGCCCAAGCTGCCCCGTGCCGCCGCCTTCTCCCCTCCCTCTGGCGCTCCTCCGGCCGATTCAGCGCCGTCGGCAGCTTCGCCTCACCACCCCGACTCCTCTGCACCCACCGGCCGAGCTTCCTCGCCACCACAGCTCTCCGCCGCCGTGCGCCCTCCTGCAACGTCCCTCGGCTCCAGTCACTGGCCGTCCCAATGCTTCCCCGCCGCCACCGTCAACTCGGTAAGCATCCTTGCGCCGCCCTGGTACTCGCGGGCGCTTCCCCTTCCTCTCCCCTCTCTCCGGTCGCCACCGCCTCCATTTGGCCTCCACGCCCGAAGCTCCCTTGTCGCCGCCGCCATCTCTCCGGTGTCGCCCCCGCCTCCCTCGGCATCCCCTCCTCGCCGGTATTCCATTTTACAGCCTCGCCCTTTGTCGCGCCTGGCTCTCCCTCCTCTGGCCGAGCCTTGTGCTGCCCCTTCTTTGTGTGTGTGTGTGTCCCTGGAAAGTGGCCCCCCTGTGCTGTATAGTGGCAGTGGCAGTAGTATGTTCGCTGTGGGTTTTGAGTATCTGTATTTGAGTGATTATCTGTGTATCGATAATTGGTATTTTGATCCTGCTATATTTTTGTTAACCTTGTGCAGTGTGGTCTTGGAGCATTAGTAGTCGAAGTGAGTTTGGCAAAGAAATGGGTGTATTGAGAGTTTGTGTTGGTCATGAATTGATCGTCAAGCTCGGTCGTTTAGTAGCTTTCCAAATTGGCAAAAATATTCTAAAATGTTTATTCTCTATGATTGTGTTGTGAAATGCGATGTTTCGACTAACCGTTGTTAATGGTTAACTCGCCGATTGACAAGCGTTAGCGGAATTATCCATTTCACCCATAATTGAGAGCTATCGATTAGGAGTGTAATTTGCAAAATCTCGAGAAATTGAAGTTATTTAAATGACCTTCGTAATCGTCTTCACAATCGCGTCAGTTTTTGTTAAAACTAATTTATGCAAATTTTTCGCTTTTGTGTAAAAGACTTTGTGGTATTGGAAATTAATTTAAAATTTTTAAAATTTAATTTTGGGAAGCTATTCGGGATTAACATGTTAATCTCAATATCTTGCTCGAATAATATCTATTATTTTATTAGAAGCTCTTGTTTTAAAATTAAGTCTAGCTGTGTCGTTATCCGATCGGCAATATCTTGCCATCTTCCATATTCGAAGTGGGGTATTCCTACGCAAGTTCCTTCAACCTTGTTTCCCCCCTTGTTTTCCCCAGCAGAGTATCTCCGCCTTTGCCTCGTGTACTCAGCTGATCGTTTGACTTTGTCAAACATCCCTGCCTCGCTAAATCTTCCCTCTTAAGCTTGTTCATCGCAAAACTTATTTAAAGCGCTTTGATTATATTTGGTCATTTGAAGTTCATTGGATTTATTTGTTGTTCTTGCTTGTATCGCGTAATTAGCAGTCGAAATCCAGAAGAAGCAGCGACTCGAGCAGGATCAAGATTCGAATAAAGGCATAGACCCAGAACTCAATACCCCTAGTAGAGAAGGCCCTGAGTGAGATCAAAGCCGCGATAACCTGACCCAGGCGAGTCAACACTTTGATCATGTTGAACCTATATTTTTATGCAAATTATGTTCTTTTAAAATAGCAAACTGCATGCTTTAATTTTTATGCAAATGTATGTTAAATGGTCCTACGGTAGTTAAATATGTTAAATGGTCCTACGGTAGTTAAATGCCAATTTGATTATTAAGTAATTATTATATCTTGTCCTTAATAATTGAATTCCCTGATCCTTGTCACCCTACTAATTATATGGTAACTTACTAGTTATAGTCTGTACTCAAGTGCCATGCTAGCCTTGCTTGAGTACCAGGGTATTAACCACCCCAATTATCTTCTCTTAAGCATAAAGATTGTTTTGGGCAATCATTTGGTAAATTACTGAAATGGTTGAGCTAATTTATTTTACATTTCTCCAAAATCCCAAACTTGCTGTTACCACATCTGGGCGGATGGAGAGAGTGGTGGGTGCCGTCGTGCATGAGAGTGGTTGGTACGTGGTATGAACCGCCTGGATGGATTAAGGACTTAATCTTGTCATGACCTCCCGTGTAAAACAAGTACAACCATAAGTCTGCAAAGTGCAACTTGGCTTAGTAAACTTATTAAACCCTGGAAATCATCTTATCGGTGGTTGAGCAAGGTAGTGCAAGTAGTGGATGCGATCCAGCTTGAATGGGACACTGAGGGGAGGGTGAAGTTGCCAGCTACGCAAACGTAGTGGTAGACATCCCGCACAACTTATGGGACCCATTGCAAATGGGGTCAGCCTATATGGGTGAGATGGCAGAAAGGGCGAGATATGTTGAAAGGTTACTGTGACGATCGCTCATCTACATGACTACAGAATCATGTGGGGTAACGAGTATGATTGTCCCTTGTGGGTACAGTGTACAAACTCTGCAGAGTGAAAACTGTTTAAACAGCCGCGCCTACGGTCATAGGAGGACATGGGAACTTAACTTGAGATAGTTCTATTTCAAAAACCTTTGTGGGTGGTATGAAAATCAGGTCGGTTCATCTAGCCTGAAGTTTGGTGTTTCCCTGGGTCGTCGTATCCAGTGTGGTTAATGTATGGAGGTAGCTCCAACCAAAATAAGCATTTGTAGAGTCTCCGATGGAGGGATTCTCTACTGTTATTTAATATTGCAATTACTTTCTTTAACAAAATGCAATTTGTTTAAAATGCTAAGTTATAGGAATTTTCTACTTAAGATAATTGAAAATGTTGCTCTGCGCAAATAAAAGAACCCGAACCATCCTTGTTTAGCCTTGCATGTATATTATTGCATCTGTTGTGTTGGCTCGCGAGCACAGTAGTTGTGCTCACTCTCGCTCTTTCCCCAACCATCAGAAATAGGAAATCTTGGAGCTTACGACTATTACGAGGAACCAGACGTATGAAGACCCAAGAATTTTTGAAGCGTAGTTTAGTCCTTAGCTGATCTAGTCTCACCTCAGTCTAGCTGACTCTGTCGGTACTTGTGTGCATCCCGTATTATCTGAGTCTTTCAGGTAATATCGAGGCCGACACAGGTGTCCCTGATCGCTTGCTCGTGGAGAGGCTCTCACCCCTTTTGCTTCCGTTGTCGCTTCCACTATTTTTGTAATGTAATCTTTTGGCCTATTTGGCCATTATTGTAAAACTCGACCCGAAGCGGTCTATGTAAACTCTAATATGTTGAATTAATGAATGGTATGATTTTACGCCATGTATAAAATGATTCAGTGATTTATCTGTGAGTGCTATCTGCTGATCTAGAGAATAACATGGTGTTTTCACAGAGAATTCTGGATTAAAAAAATCCAGGTCTTACAAAATTTCAGCACTGCTGGACTGTGCAAGATCCCATTGTATTGCGTGTATCTTGTATCATTGGTTAAAATTTTCACTGGTGCTAATCTATTTGTTTTCCATGGAACAATGGTGGTGTTTTGGATTTAACTATGTCTTCTTTCTGTATGCATGTTTATATTATGACCTGAACAACATTGTCAGTTCAAAAAAATATAACAGATACAAAGTTATTTTGCAATGTCCGCGGAGCTTTTAATGTTTTATGCTCTGGCGCGGCGTGGCGCGCAACTCTACCTAGTACTACCTACAAAGGGAAGATTTCAGGAGATATTCCCCCCAATTAAAGACGCTTTGTGGAGGGCTTGTAGGGGAAATTTTCTTCTTGACTACACATGCATCAACATAATTACCGTACAATATGAACATAGACTGTTTTGAATTCTTGATTTTTACATTATAAGAATTATAAAACATGGATAACAATTGATCATCTACTCATTGATTTGCCAACAACAATCACAAAAGATAAACAAAGTGAACAAACAAAGATGCAGCTAGATTATGTATACATAGAGCATTCAGGAACACCATACTTGAAGGTTGGTTTGACCAGAGATGAACACAAGAAAATGGATGTACATTCATCTCTAAAGAAACGAACTCTCGAGCAAAGGGAATATCATTACTCATGCAAAAGGTGGAAATATGTTGGGCAGATCAATCTCAAACATAAGAAGGATTCAACAAAGAAATCCCAAACATGTAGATGAATTAATGTTCAAGCGGTTTCTGTAGTAGTTGTACGAAACATGGATTTCTTGATGGAACAACATCAACGCCTTGTAAGGAATGAGATGGCATCAGGAGCGGACCCACCACGGTACATGAGTGTTCAGTTGAACACCCGATTTTTTTTTTTGTGAAATATCCTGTATTTAGTAGGTACTAGTACAGTGCTTCTGCATTACGACAGATCTTAAATAAATATACAATAAGTTCTAAACTAAAAAAAATCAAAAATAGTTATCCTCATAAAAAAATGAAAATAGTTATCCTCAAATCTAACAAAAATGCATACATAATTCACATCCTGCATATACACGTGTGCAGACGATGCAATCCTATTCAAAATATCTAACAAATAACACACATGTTTACGTAGATGGACCCACGAAACATCTTTCAAAGTGAGGAGGGGAGACGACTAGATGGCAGAACCTATCATCATAACCACCAACTCCTTTTTTTTTAATTATGTGGATATCGAGGATATGTGCACGATCTCAAGATGATGAGTCAATTGGCAATGACTTTGTTGGTTTACAAAATCTCGTATTTTTGGGGTTTGTTTCAAGGCTGTCAGACCACAGGCGGTCTGACCGGTGGCTCGGGCAGTCAGACCGCCCGTGGGAGAGGTCCGACCGGCCATAGTGGCCGGTCCGACCGGTATTGGCTAAAAGTGGTTTTTGGAGCTGATCCAAAAATAGGTTGTGTAGGCAAGTGAGGGGAGTCTCCTGGATGTGGTCACATAATTTTTGGAGCTCCCAGTCAAAAGTTCTATTGAGTTGAAAATTCCAGAAGGTTTCGGATTTTCACGATGGAATTTTGGCTAAGTCTTTTCGGGCGGTCCGACCGCCGTTGTGGAATCGGTCCGACCGGCCTGAAATTGGTCGGACCCGCCATGTGGGGGCGGTCAGACCGCCGATCACTTGAAGGTTAGCCATTTTGGCATTGATGTGATTTGGTTGTGTTTATTGTGTGAACTTCAATGCCTTATTGTTGCATATTGCATTGCGGAACTAACGTGGGTCAAGTTGTGAAGAACTTGTTCCCGGAGACGATTTGTTTGTCTGTTGTTGTGCAGGTTGCTTGCAGGTCAACGACGTCAACGGTGAGGTGGATCGGGACTACGCTTGGAGAGCTGAGGTCCAGAACGATCATGGATGCCGGGTGAGGTCGTGTGACTCAAGCATGGTGCAGAATGGGCAAGATGGATCGAACGGGTAGTTCGGTGCATTGGTTGGATCAGGCGGTGCGGAAGTCGGTGCAAGTCCCTGGGAGGTTCCGATGGGATTCGGACGGGAGGGACTTGGCGACGTGATGAGAGCCGCTGATCAACCTACACGTGGTGAAGCAGGCGAGTGCTTCAACAGTTATGTGTGAGTGGGTCCCATGTGTGTGTGGGCCTTCATGGGAGCCCATTAGTGGAAACCCTAGGCCTCTCCTATAAATAGAAAGGAGGGAGAGGAAAAACCCCCCAAGCACTCTAAGTATTCATTTGGCCCCCTTCATCCTTTTTCTAGGGTTTGGAGGAGAGGAGAGGAGAAGTTAGGGTTTGGAGAGATTGTGTGTGTGTGCTCTTTGTTGAGCTCTTGTCCTCCTTGTTAGAGTGGCTTTGTAAGCATCTTGTGAGATCAATCAATCTTGTGATGCTTGCTTGAAAGATCATTTGTCTCCTTTGTGTTCTTCTCTCTTTTGGATGATTTTGGTGCATCCTTGATTCAAGGGTTTATGCTTGGTCTCTTGACCTATTTTGTCTTGCTTTGATGTGTGGGAATACTCCTAGAATCATCTAGATCATCAAACCCCACAAGCAAGTCTTGAATCAAATATTTTCGTATTTCTAGGGTTGTGCACTTCTTTGGTAAAAGCTTGAGAGATCGATTCTACGAAGTGGATCTGAAGGATCGTCGCTAGAATTAGGTCTCTAATATCCTTAGGGAGGTATGCTCCAAATTTGGTCAAGTTTCATTGGTCGAATCAAAAGTTGGACCAAATTTCGTTTTGAATTTGGGTTGTGTATTTTGGTACTGGACTAAATCGGTCTGACCGGTTTAGTAATCGGCAATGTCCGACCGCCGCCTTCGATCGCCGGTAGTGGCGAGTCGAACCGATTTCAACGGTCCGATCGCGATTGGTAGCGGTCCGAGCTCGTCAACCGTCGGTCCGATCATTAGCTTGATCTCGGCCAGTATGACCGCCGAGACTCGACCGATCCTCTGAGATCATTTCTCCATATTTGTGTCGTGTGGTTAACGGGGTTATCGAATTCAGCACAAGGCTTCCTCTGTGCGCTTACTGGTCTTCTTAGCTTTCGTAGCTAAAGGAGTAAAGTTCGTGTTGAATTTGATTAAGGCGAGAAATTTGAGAAAGCGCCTATTCACCCCCCCTAGTCGCCTTTACGGTCCTACATATTAGTAAAGATATATTAGACATATGAACTGATTTGGACCAAATAAATCATATTTGTAGCCCCAAAATAGATTTTATCCCACTCCCACATCTCTCCCTCCCTAATTCGTCTGAAGTGGTGCGTCCCGGTCCAACAGCCCATCTGCCCCTCCTCAAACCAGCCTATTAGCTAGCCATGTGACGGGCGGTGGTCGGGGCCATTGGGGCCGGCGAGGCAGGTCGTGAACATCAACATTATCAGAACATGGGTCACATGTCTGTCCCAATTCCCATATCCGAAATTTCCAATTCAACAATTTAGTTTTAGTGTTATTTTGAATTGTAATTGGAGCGTGTCTTTTTTGTGAAATGTAGATTGTAGATCCTTCTAAAATGAAGAAAAAGTCTATTGAACAATATATGAAATCTTCTCGCTAGTACAAACAATTTGTACTTTGACTTTTTTTTTTCTATTATGAACCTTTACTTTTTCCATTAAATAATGTGTTATTAACTCCGAACACACCCATCTTCAAAAATCTAGGTCTACCATTGGATGGCAATGAAAATTAGTTTTTCAATTGGAATAAAAGGAGTGGTGGGCCAAAACAAAATAGACATAAGCCAATCAATGCACAATGGAACACTGCTGGAAATATAATTGAAGGAAAGGAAGGCCACAACCCTTCACTTTTCCCCTGACGCATGCCTCAACAAGGTCCAACAAACCGATGGGGGCTAGCTAGCCAGGCAATGATTCCTTTTACTCTCCTCGTCCTCTTTCTTACCCCCTTCCCATACATCCTTCCCCTTCTTCACTCCTTCCAGATCACACCGAAGCATGTATAATGCACATCATGTTGCATCCGACATGGGTTGACATTTTGAGACATTTGGCAATTGTCAGCACATGTACACAACTTCATTAGTGGCTTCATGTCAAGAAGATTACCTTTTTTCTGGAAAATATTGGAACAAAAGGGAGCCTAGTTGATATGCTAACAAAGGTGGCCCCGAAGGCAAAACTTATCATACTTACAATTGTTATTCATGCTTGCCTACGATAGCTCCTCGTGGAACATTGGAAATGGTGAGTTACATGTACTGAATTCTTCATTTAGAGATGAAGCATTTGAATGTTGAGTTTCTGGCATCAATTTGAATGTTGAGTTTCTGGCATCAAGTCATTTGGTGTGTTTATTCTATGGTTCAATCATCGCCAAGGTGGATAGTTGTGATGAACTGATGATGCAACTCGTATTTCGCCACTTTTACAATTTTTTAGTTTTATATGATGTAAATTATTACTTGGTCATATAGCATACTACAATCGGAATTGTCTGTAATATTAAGCAACAATAGGGGGCTTTCTATAGGCCTTTGGTTCTACGACTCAAATCCAATCCAAACCTCGTGCATCGTAACTTGTTTATTTACTCATATTTTGTCATACCACGAGGGGTAGCCTTAGTAATTAGGAGAGGCAACCCTTGAATCCTAATCTTCAAATGGAAAGTGATGAGGGCATCCCTACCACAACTACAACTCCTGCCACTATTACTACCAGGGATACACCAATTCGGCCAAATGCTAGAAAGAGCAATTATGGCTGACGAGAAGGAGAAAGGAAACGCGAGCACTTCGGCCAAACCCTAGGAAGAAGAGAAGCTCTTTCAGCCGAAATCCAACAAAGCAAGAAGAGGGACGAAGAAGGATATACACACCATACTACATGGGGACACAAACCAAAGGAAGATCAAACCAATATAGGAGAATGTAGATCCAAGCGTTTCGGCCAAACCCTAGAAAATAAAGCACTCATTTCGGTCACAATTCAAGCAAATCAAGAAAGAAGAAGTTTATCACATGCATTCAGCCGAGAGCAAGAAGGGAGAAGCATAGCATGTCTTTTTGCTGAAATCCAAGAAAGAAAGAAGGAAGAAACAAAGAGACAAGTGCGAACACAACATCACATTTTCAGCCGAAAATCAAGAAGAAAGAAGGCATGCTGATTTCTGAAATCCGAAATAAAGCCTGGTTTTTTTATTCGAATCAGAGAAGGATTTTGAATCTGAATTAGTTTAGGATCTCTTTATTTGATTAGACTTTAATTTCTGAAATTAGATAGCCATTTAATTTCGACCACTTGGTCTTTCCATGTGGCCTTTCTTACCAAATCTAAAACCGAGTGGTCCCCCTCCCCTTCCGAATTGGATTGGGATCCACCCCCCACCCCAATCCGAATTAGAGTGGCAGGAGGGGAGCTTGGCCGGCCATGAGGAGGAGGGAAGACCCCCTATATATTCAGGGTTCACCCCCATTGTAAATTGAGACTACAATTAAAGATTTTGATTGCTTTTGCATCAATAGCGTTCAACGCTTGATTCTTCCAAGAGTTTGTTGAAGACCGGCTACTTGAAGCCCCATAGGGCGTTATTCTTCCAAAGATAGTTCTATCTTTCCACTGAGAATTGAGAGATCGATAAAACTATGTTTGGTGGTCGGGTGGAGTACATGTGAGATTGGGAGAATTAAAAAGTTATAAGTTCATGCATTGGCATCGGGTGATCAACTACGATTGGTCAAGTCAAGTGTGTAAGTTATCTTCGATACTACGTCGAGAAGATCAGGCACCCCATATCACAAAGGGAGACAAGATTTATAAAGGTTCGAGTATCGACATCACAACCTACTCATGTCGACGCCTACGGGTTGTGCATGAAGTCTCCCACTAAGGCATCGATTGCTTCTTGCACTGTCATCATGACAAAAAAAAAGTACAAGACGAGACTTACTATAGTTCTTCAATTGCCGAGGGGTCGAAAGTGTGGTCTACTTTAGGGTGGCCAAATCTATAAAGAGTAGACTACTCTAAGCCGGAGTTTTGGGCAAAGGAACCCAATGAGTTGTGTTGTTTTGATCTCAAGTGCTGACGAGGTTGTAGGTGAGCACACCAACTTCTATGCATTCGAAGGTGAAATTCTGGGAATCTGGAGTCTGCCCATGTTGTTTGCTCCTACCTTTTGTAATTGCTTGATCTCTACAGTGGATTGCTCATCTCACCTCCGCATGTAGTTTTTCCAGCAAGAGTTAACACACAAACCTCTTTCTGTCAACTCATTATTGGTATCTCTCTTACTGCACTTGTTATTTCATCATATAGCTTGCTAATTGGATCATCTTGTGAATGGTGTATTGTTAATATGGCATATGGTACAAATGTTATTCTTCAGTATGTTTGATGTTCTGTTGGGGTATTGCTGATAGTAGTGATTTATTCTTGCAAGCATATAGTACCTGAACTTACTATATAGGTGACAACCACGGCTGCTCGTCGGGTGGAAAGGCAACCCTGACTATAGGGAAAAGGTCCACGGGAGGAGAGAAAAGGGAACCCTCACAAGGGTGTAGTATTACTCTTATTCCAGGTGATCTCACAATTACAATTCTGCCCCAGTAGAATTCTACTACTTATACTACCAGATATAGTATAACAAAATCCTAACTAATCTGAACTATTATATCAAAAAAATAGATGGTCCATATTAAATTTAATGTACCGTAAAAGAGCTTTTATTTGGGGCCTCTAACATCACAAGGGCACTCAGGCTAGTCAAACACAAAACATATCTACCATAGTTACAGTATGTCACAATAATCGAAAAACAGAAGCGAGACTAATACTATGTAATGCTAATTCCTTTGATAGTAATCCCATGAAAATCTTATATGCTGCAAGATGTATTCTGTCGTTCTAAGATGTATAACGAGAACATTTCAAAATGACTCCATTAAAAATACACTTTTTTATGAGGTTAATGGTACACAGAGAGATGCAAAGAAACTTTCGTTAAAAAAAAGATTATAAAAGAAAAGGATGAGGAAATGAGGAATATTTCATAAATCATGACTTAAAAATAAAGGTAATACAGGATGAACTGTGTGTCTTTGTTTTCAACGAGGGGAATGGAACTTCGAACCTACAACCTCAACAATCACAAAGAGTATTCGGAGAAAGATATTACCGTATCTTTCTTGCCACTTTTCCTTCTCTTTCTGTATTTAGTTTCCTTTGTCCAACCTGGAGGGAGCTCATCCATAGTATCTTCTGCTTCAGCAACACCCTAAAATGAAGCCAAAAACCAGTGATTTCACTATACAGATTTATAGCTGATTAAGTTGATCAGCATGCAGTATGATGACAGACTAAGTGACTAACAGTGGTACAATAATAACCTCTACATTCTGAAAGGGTACGATACAGATGGAATGCAATTCGGACTGGATCAAATCGCTATCCCACAAGAGAGCAAATGCAGAATCTTAGTAACAATTATTAGCGTAATTCATGTTCACAAGAAAATAATTAAAAAAACTACCCTGCAAATATTCACTGGATTATGTTAATTCGAAGCTAAACATATCCATACTTGCAACAAGAATTACAAGTGACTGTATGGACTGTCACTGAGACACTGACTCTTCACCAGTCGTAAGGCAATTTGCTAACATGCCTAAAGAACATCAACTCTGCCACCGTAAACAATATACTTCTGTCCTCTCTTCATAGGTGACATGTGTCATTCTACAAACTTTTGTACAGAAACTAGAGCTTCCAATGTATAAATTGGTGGTCCAACTTTTTACCTGAACATGGCACAAGACTAGCATGTCTAAATGTGCGATTACACAATCACATGAATGAGTTTGAAAAGATATGTATGCACGGTAGCAATGAAGCATTGAAATTGAAACACAACTAAAAAAAATTAATGGCGCCATTGCAATGGCAACGGTATATAGGAGCAAGTGTGTCCACAGGGACCAATAGGCGTGGCTGATTACATCTACTGCAAAGTGTTGTACAATGTAACTAAGGAAATAAATCACTGAGAGAGAGAGAGAGAGAGAGAGACTCTGGACTAAGGAGTTCGAGTTCGATGATATTTGATACTGCAATGCAAGGCCACTTTGGGCTGTACCTTTGATTACATAAACAGTGCTATGTGTTGAAATCAAAAAAGAAAAAAAAACAACAGTAATGGCCCCACTTGTACAAGGCCCTTCACATGTTTGAGAGGAACGACTGGTGATGACAAATGCACAAGGGAAGCCAACACCCAAGACCCAACATTGATCTCCCCAAATCTACAAAACTATCTTTGGAGAATGGGTTAAGTAAAGTAGACCTGATTATGAGATGGCTCGATCTCATCCATCCCAGCCCAATTGACCCACCTGAACTAGACAGGATCTGACTTGGCCCGGTTCAACTCAGACCAAGCCCAACCCTATAACTATGACCAGAAAAGAAGCTCAAATGTTTGATGTGTGCATGTCTATCTATAAAAATTCCAATGTGCAGAGAATGATTTGAACAAGTTCAATACTCCTGATTGCCTGATGATTTATTGAGTTCCCCTATCTACTCATGAAAACGAAGATCATAGAGCATGGTCCTCAACTCCATATGGAGGATAGGATATACAGCTCGAAGTGCATACAGAGCTCTGATAGAGTGTTCTAGTGTTTTGTCAGATGTGCTACAGTGCCTGTGCACCTCCCTCACTCGGAATTCTTAGTTCTTACTGGCAAACACTGTAGGAAGTCTCGGCGCCGAATAAGGTGCGCATTGCCTGCGAGGGTGTGGACAACATACACTCCCGCTAATAGCTTTACGGCACTATGGAAAAATGGAGCTTTCCTCCCGAATTTTGCTCGGGTGCAGTGCAGCAGGTGGTGTTTTGAGAACTGAGGAAGTTGAGAGGATCTTAACGACTACAGAGAGATGGCATCAGGGTTTGACAAAACTCATGTGAAAAAGATCCATAGGTCGGTGCTAAGCATGATTGGAAGGGGAACACTCGCATTTGCTGGGTTGGATTGAAACATGATGTAATTACCTCTAAACTAAATCAGAATAAAATCCAGGCTAACAAGGAAAAGGAAGCACTTCAATCTGCATCTGCTTACGATTATAGCCCATGCTGCTTGTCTCCGACCATTCAACCCACCCGGCCCGGCCCCATGGCCACTCGTCAGGCCCTGTGGTCCACTTAAGTCCAAACAGGGGCCCTACCCCGTACCGTATCTCTGACCAAAAGGGCAAAAGTGTCCACGCAGATCTTGTAGGACCCCCAAACCGAATGCTTGATGCCTGCATGGTCTATCTATTCATCCATAAAAATAATAAGGGAAAAACCATGACGGCGACAGTGATTTGGATTTGGACTCCAAAGAATCGGTTTTGTCACGATCTGATATCCCACTACTTAGAGAAGAAAAACGAAAAGGGAAAAAAAATACAGTACTTATTGGTCTCGACGAAGATAGATCACAAAAGAGACCTATCTGAATCGGAAGAAGAACTCACAAAACAAGATCAAGGCATCCCAAACCAACCGAGAAATTGAGCAAGAAACGGATCGTGGGGGAGGAGGCACAAACCGTCGCCTGTTGATTCTGGTGCGGGCCTTCGCTGCCGCCGGCGACGCCGTCGTCAGGATCCACCCTGGCCGGCATTCCGTCCGATCGGTCGCCCTTGCCCACAAAATTCTCCCCCGCGAGTTGTTGTCAGAAAGAACTCTCTCTCTCTCTCTCTCTCTCTCGCAGCCTCTTTCTGCCGTTCCTCTGTGTGAACCTCTCCAAAATCCTCTCTTATGTTGTCTCTAAGACTTTGGCTGCATTACTTTCTAATTGCGTGAGTTACATCTTAACTGCTTGTTTCCTGTTTTTTTGTTCCCCCTCTCCTCTCTGGCTTTTACTGCGTCGGGCGTTTCGCATCGCACGAGACCGGGCCGGGAGCCACATGTCAGCCAGGTACCCGGCGCGGGAGGAGGATTTGGCTGGAGTGGCATGGTGCTCTGCTCATAGCGGGAGGGAGACAATGGTGCTCACGGTGGTGTGTGGGGTAACGGCCACACACTGTGGTACGTATCCATGGGACACGTAAGCGGGTGAACGGGAGGCACCTATGTGAAATATTTATATCCCTTATTCCCTTTTATAATTGAATTATTTTTCACTTGTGGTCTTAATTTAGTTCTAAAATTAGATAGGCTAAGTGAGAGGGTGTGTAATTGATTCTTTAATATCTAGCAAAAAAATCAATAACTCCGTATAAGGAATGATCTTGGGAGCACTGAGCACCGAATTTCGATTCATTAGTTAGGTGTCAACGGAGTCGATGCACATCACTTCTGCTCAGTGATGCGTAGCGCAGAGAAGAACCCTCCTGATGGAATAAGAACTTTACCCCGCGTTAGTACGCCCACCCAGCGGCGAAGCTAGGCCACGGTCCTCTGGGTAAGAACTTTTTTATTAATTAACTTTTTTAAAATTTTATTTTCAAGTTAACTCTTGCGAACTTTATTTTCAAACTCTTTTTGTCACGTCACCACTCGTGGCGTGACAAAACAACATTGTCACGCTATAAGATAAGTCTGCTAAAATAGCACTTTTTTTTGTCACGCCACTGGTGGTAGCGTGACCAAACAACACTGTTACCATCAGTGTGATAAGAGTTTGCTCAGATACGGACTGACGTGACAGTATTGCTTTGTCACACTACGGGTGGTGGCGTGACTAAAGGGGTCAGAATTAGAAATAAAATTCGTGGGAGGTTAACTTTAAAATAAAATTTAAAAAATATTAATTAATAATAATAATAATAAATTCCTAGGGTAACGGTCTGAAGTCTAAGATTAAAAGTCCATGTAAAGTTTATTACAAAATTAGTAAAATACGATTTTGGACAAAAAAACAACTAGGTTAGTCCGAGACTTGCCCGTGGCCAGCTCCGCACCAGCCCCTGCCGGCTGCCCCCACCCTGGGTTCATGTGATTTCTGATGAAGCAGCGAGGTGATCTTCTAGCATAGCGTGGCGAAGTGATTTTGCTGCATTTGCATTGCATTTCGAATTATTAGGATGTGATTTTAGTATTTGCATTGCGAAACACACTATGAGAACGATTATGTGGTGTTCCCTAATTCTAGGTAACATCGACCTCGACAAGTTGCCCAGGGATAGTGGCGTAGCTGGCCATGGGCCACGCCTCGGGCCGGCCCATCTACGACACTGATGAATCAATCGAACACTAAAAAAATTACAGATTTTTGAAAGAAGGTAAGATGGCCTTTTGAATATGGGCATCGGGCCATTGCCCGGCGGCCTGAGGCCTAGCTCCGTCTCTGCCCAGGGATGGATCTCATGGTGCAAGGAGTGGGAGTAGGCCACACATCATGCCATTAGGCGTTGCACTGGATCTTCTGGAGTTGTTATTTGTTTTGTCCCTCAAGTAGCAATGTTCAGCGTGTTGCTATTGAGCTGTATGCACCAACCAATTCACTCAAAAGTTTAAGCAGATGAGAAAAGATGCACAATTAACTTATACTTCAACCTCCTCCTTCACGTGTAGGCTCTCTCAGGCCTAAGATATGGAATAGAAGTGGTCTATAATTTTTTAAATTACGTCAGCCGGGTCTTGAATTCAGACCTCTTGGCTCTGATACCATAATGAATTGCATGTACTAGCCGGCTTAAGCTGATAAGGAAAGACAGACAATTAACTTATACTTCAACAGTTGCAAAATGAATTTTCCATTTTAATCACACCGAACTTCTCGTTGGTTTCTTCACATTTTTTATATGTAACTAGTAGGGTGCCAGTGTGTTGTAACTCCTAAACCTTACATAAATAAGATCTCGCTTTAACACATAAAGCGAATCAAGCAATTAAAAGATAATGATACATATATCTACAAGCATCATATTAGTGCAACATGGTAGAACAAGAACTTCACACGACAATTATGGAAATAAACGATAGCAAACAATATTTTCTCATAGTTTACTTTAATACTTATATGCAAATGGAGCACTCATGAGTCATGACATGTATCTGTTGGTCGCATTGCCCATTTAACAAAGTAACAATTTTATGAACAAAGGCAGCTAACGATTAATGCATTATCATATTGTAAAGGACGGGAGAGCAATGGGAGACTTCGATACGTGTATCACACAACTTATTGGTCAGACATGTCAATAGATAATAGTGTTTCTTACTTGATTATGGATTCTGTGTTAGCGACATCAATAGAGTTCAATAATGAGGTTTTTCATTCTAAAAAAAGTCACTTAAATAGAAAAGTTGGCAAAGCGATATCTGAGACCAAGCACAGTTGATGTCTGCCTAAACACCATGCTAGCAATCATATTCATCCCAATCAATCAAAGTTATGCCAGGATCAGTGGTGACATAGGAAGTCTCAATATCTTACAAACAACTGAAATTTGGTACAAAAAGGAAATTATAAAAGCTCACTTTCGATGATCGAGTCGCCGATCTTATGAAATAAAAACAGAAAAATGGCAGAGTTCTTGGGAGAGAATGGGACTGCTCTTTTATTGTTATGAACTGGTTATTACAGGGGGTGCCTCGACAAGGCAAAGGACTAATCGTTATTACATTGAGCGTGTTGCTCGGAATATTCCAGAATCAGCATTGAAACATGAATCTAATGCTGATTGCTATGTTTCAATATGATGATGTCTATCTTCTGTGCTCCATTTTTAAGTAACCGTTGAAGAGGTGGTAGTTGTTTCTTGAAGAGACGCGTGTTAGGAAGTGACGCAGCTAGTCGGAGCGAGGCAACAGTTGATAAAGTATCAACCGTTCGACGGTTATGCCTCTGTGAGACACAATCATTGGGTGGTTGTTGTCAGTGTCTGAGGATTATGAAACATCGCGTGGTATGGAATAAATATAACATATGTTCCATTCATCACACATTGAGGAATATACCTGGAGTCAAATCCGGATGCCAATTCATTGCTTCTACGAGTAGTCATCTGGTCGGGGACTAGGCACATGACCTCATCCGACCAGGTTTCCCATGACATAACCTCTGAAATCTTTACGACCACAGGGGTAGTGATCCTTAGGGGTTACGATCATGAAGACATATGATCTTTTATTATGTATTAAAGTAATACATAGAGATTTTAATCCTTGACAGCTAGCCCCCGAACATTAAATGAATTGGCTTTGTGAACACTTTCTCCCGATGAAGTCGTATCGGGTAGACCCTCATTAAGTGCTATGACACACAAGGTGGTATGTATTCATTTTAAAGTTGAGAAACTGCCTTGGGACCTGAAGAGTTTTTCTGTCCGTTTGACTTTGGTAACTCCCTGATGCGGTTAAAGAATTGTGACTATAAAATCCCTTTAGCGCCAGACTTTAGGATTTTACGCCTCTTGCATTCCCTTTTTATCTCCTGAGAGAAAAATTGCCTTCGACCTCCCTTTGTCAACAACCTCTTACAACCTCCTTTCTCCCCTTATCAAAAACTCCACCATGTCGGATCGTATCACCAATTGGTCGGCTTTAGATCTGAGCGAGAAGAAGCTTGAGAGTTGAGAGACCATGTGAGAGGTCCTCCATTCTGAGTGATGAGTATTTGACAGCTTGTTAATTGTTTGAAAGTTGAGTTTTTCGGTTTGGACTGTTTCTGTGCTGAAACAGGATAATCGGAACTACCGCTGTGTATGTCGCGGAAGTTCCGATAATCGGAACTACCGGCGTTGGAAATAGGAACTTCCGATTAACCTGGGTTTTGAGTTCGGCTGAAGGAAATCGGAACTTCCGCACATGGGGTAGCGGAGTGTCCGATAATACTGACGTTGAGTGTTCCTCTGAGACGATAACCGGATTGAAAAAAATTGAAAAGGCGGATATTCCGAAGATCGGAAGTTCCGCAATGTTAAGCGCGGAACTTCCGATAATCCTGACAAGTGCGGACGTTCCGGAAATCGGAACTTCCGCTGTGGTAAGTGCGGAACTTCCGATTGTGTCCAGAACTGTGCAGAGAAGGATAATTTGTGTTTTTGATTTTGTATGAGTTTGAGTCTTATACAAATGTTGATGCTATGATATTGTGCAATGCTATGTGATGTGTTTTTGTCTGTGTTTACTGCAGGACATCGAGACGAAGTCGTGGCGAGACACGAGGTGATCGGACTAGGCGCAGGCGGCGTTGAGGTCAGAACGGTCGGGATGTGTCGAAGACGGCGTGAATCTTGAGGTGGTTGCGTGTCAAGGACAGCAAGGCGTACGGGAGGCTTCCAGAAGGTGTGCAAGGGGCGAAACGGTATTTTCGCAAAGCGGCACAAGTGGAGGCGGTTCCGTTCGGGTGTAGCGGGCTTAATGGGTTGGAGGCCCATTAAGCAAAGGCTATAAATAGAAGTGAACCCCGTTGTTAGGGTTAGACTTTGAGAGAGAAAATTAGGTTAGCTCTAGCTAAAGGTTTTGTTTTGCTTTTGAGAGGTTGTTGGTTTGGAGAGAATGAATCGAAAATCCTTGTAATCATTCCTCTGTGTTTCCTCTGTAATCTTTTGATCTTTATCAATGAAACTCTGAGGTTTTGATTACTTGTTTGTGCCTCTCTTATTCCCTTCCTGTTCTTGTTGAATATTTAGGGTTTTGATGTATCTTTTGATTCGTCCTATGAAATAGCTTGAAACTTGATATCTAGAGTCGTTTTGATATTGCTATTGCATTCTCAAAGTTTCATGAGCTAAGAATCTGAGAATCTCGTTTATTGTGGGGTTTGGTCTTTCTTGCCCCTTCTTCAAGAAATCCGTTTTTGGCTTGATTATTGAATCTTTGTTTGCGATTCTTCTCCATAAGGTCAAGATGGTGTTTAGGATGATGTCCTGTGAAACTTGACCTGAGAAGAGCATTCAAGATTTAGCATTTTGGATTTTTGGGAAAAACCCGAGCGCACTGTTCTTCGGTCAGGACAATCGGAACTTCCGATTGTCCAAGGCGAAACTACCGCAGGCGGAACTTCCGCACTAACCCCGGAACTACCGGAGTGCGGAACTACCGCCGGGTAGAATTGGAGCTTCCGATTTTTGATGTAATGCATCAAAACTGTTTTAGTTCTCTGATTTTGTTTTACTCTTCTTGAGAGGGTTTTGTAGATCTTGTTTAAATACATTAAAGGGGAGTTCTTAATTTTAAGGCACCATTCACCCCCCCTCTGTTGCCATTTCGGTCCTTCAAGAGTTTTGAGAAGATTGGGTTGCTTCCCGACAAGAACCTGATTTCTTGGAGATCAGCAGCCAGAGAGCATTCTCCGAGCGGTGAAGATGGGGAAATTCTTGTTTTCCTCGCATACATCGAATGTGGATTCATGCTCACAGTTCGTTCCTTTCTTCCCAAAGTTTTAGAGCATTACGGAGTTGAACTGGTGAATCTTGCCCCCAATGCCATCGCCAACCTCAGCGTCTTCGTCTACCTTTGTGAAGCGTACTTGGAGATTCCCGTAACTCTGGATCTCTTCAAGTACTACCACAGGATGACGAAGTCGGGGAAGACGACAGGGACGCCTGAAGAGTGCACCTTGCGCCTCCATGATGGAAAAGCTGATGAGTAAATTTCTATGTACTCAAAATCTTCGTGGTCGTCATGGAAGAAAATTTGGTTCTACATGATTGTCACTTAGAAAGATAGCCTTTGCTATACTTGCAAGAAGGCGACCGAGAATCTGGAATGGCGCTCCGCTACAAAGAAGGAAGGAAAAGTGGGGAGATGGGTTGAAGCCATCCAACTCCTTAATATCAGGGGTTTAACCTCCTGTTATATAGTAAAGGACTTTTCCATGCGCCGGATCAACCCCTTGAAGGCCCAAGCATATCCGATGCTCAGGTATATTGGTCGTGATGATGCGACCAAAGACTCAAAGGAGGGAAGTCCTGAAGGATTCTGACCAGTTTGCTTATATTGGTCGATTATTTTTGTGATCCCAAAGTATCTTATTTATCCTTACAGCTCTGTCACCTGAGGAGATTAAAAGCTGGATCAAAATGATCTGCATCGGAGAGCCTGGTGAGAAGGCTGATTTTCCTCGGATCTTAGTGACTATTTTCGCAGAAGAGAGGGCTGAGAGACTTAGGGTAAAAATATCAACCACTTTTCATCTTTTGTATACTTTCTGATCAGTTTACCCTAAATCCTCTTTGATATGTAGTCGGTCGGGTTGAGGATCAAAGAGGCTACTAAAAGTTGTGAGCCGGTTGATGCTACGACCACTCCTACGACCATTCAAGATGGTGGTCTTATAGAGGTAGGTAACCGAACAGAAATGTCTATTCTAGATGAAGGACTTTCATCACCAAACTAACTTTGATTGTTAATTTAGGTGGTTGTCGTGGACTCCAATGTGGTCGCTCAGGACCTGCCAGTTGCTACTGAAGCAACTGTTTTGGAGACCGACGAGACCACACCCTCCGACCCGATGGTTAGGGATCTCATTCTCGACCAATTGGTCGAGAACATTTCTTCTGACCTTTGGTTAGAGGACGTAGCGGGTCTAACCAGCCCCACTGGACCAGAACCAGTGAAGTCAGTTGAAAAGAAGAGGAAGAAAAGCACAACAGATTTTGCATCGGTGCGCTTCAAAATTAAGACCAAGAAATAAAGACTTATGTAAGTAATTACCTCTGATGTCTTTTTTAGTCTTGAACCCCTTTTTTCTTCTTGTCGTTTGTAGATCCTATGGTATTCCGGTTGATGACAACAAGAACACCCTTCAGGAAAAAAAACTCCAGAAGAGGCTGAACCAGCCCCCGAGCAGGTTGTAGTACCAGTTTAGGAACCCGTGTTGGCTCCAACCACGCCTGCAGAGGTGGTGGTTCTGACCACACCTATAAAAGGTGGTGGTCCTTGAGGAATCTCAGCAGGTTGCGACCCCTGCTGAGAGTTCTTCTCGTAAAGTCTCATTTCCTCATCGCCTGCGGATCTTCAAGGATGAAGATCTTATTGAGGCTTGGGGAAGAATTTCGGACCGTCAAGCAAAGACGAGTCCAGACTCCATTTTTGCCGAATATAATAACATAGTAATTGAGGTAATCTTCCAGAACCACGTTTAATAGCCTTTCCCTTAGAAGATACTTAAGGGAGTTTGTTATTGTTTGTAGCATTTTGTAGAGAATTTTGCTGTGGTCGGAGGACTGTCACAGCGAATAAAGATCTTAGAGAAAAAAAAACTCCAAATAAGAAAGTAAGCACCCTTGTAGTGTCTACTTCTCTTCTTCTTTACCATTTGGCTCTTTTTCTTTTAACTAATTCTCCCTTTTATCATGTTTGATAGATTCAGAGAAGCTTAAAGAAGTTATGGCTAAAGAAGCCATAATTATCAAGCTTAAAGAAGAATGTCAGAACAAGGACCGGTCGATCGAATATCTGATGATCAGACATATGGAAGTCCTTGAGACTATCGAGAAGAAGTGCCAAGGTTACTGATCGTAAGCACGACCAGTATGCTTTCTTTCGCTAGTCGTATATACTTATATTTTGATTTACTCGACCAGAGCAAACCCAAGCATTGAGGAGAGTAGAGAAGGCTCTCGAGTTCGAGTGTGGCAAGGAGGCAGCCTTTGGGCAAAATCTTGAAGAAAAAGTCAAGGTCTTCAACAAGATGCTCTTCGATATGGGATTGGGAATGCACCTACCTAATTTAGGAGATCTCACAGAGAAGATCAATTACCTTGGCCAACAACTCGAAGACCTCAGGAATGTCCTCAAGACAACTTGGGAGAACCATGCGCATACCATGCTTGACGCTGTAAAGAATGGAGTTAGTTTTGCTTTAGCAAAACTGAAAGTCTCTGATCCTTCCATAAATCTTCAAACTGTTGAGGAAGACTATAACTGCTCGGGAGAGGAAGCAACCAAAGTGTTCGAAGAAATGGCGACTCTCGGACATAAGGTTGCGGAGCAAATGGAGGTTGGGTCTCCACGCAGCAACGAGTCTGGTAGCTCCGAGAAGTAGAAGAATGTAATATTTTGACAGTTGTAAATAAAACTTACCTTTTGTCATTAATGAAGTCTTTGTTTTATCTTCCAAAATTTGCTAAATACTCATATATTTCCTAGCTCCCAACTGCTTATGTTAGTAGAAGAACATTACTAAAGAAGCAGTAGATCAAGAAAATGAACAAATAGCTACAACCACGGTACAGAGCATATCCTGATTATGGTATAAAAATGATCTAAATATCACTAGGAAATCAGTGTGGTCGGAACTAGCGTTTGATTTTGAGTAGTTTTAGGTCATTTCCATAATCAAAATACAGTGAAGTATTTTGTGTGGTTGGAAGATGGATAATACTTATATTGATCGATAAGAAAATATGCAAATATGTATGCAAAAAATGACAAGTGAAGTTATTTATATATCATATCCAAAACTGGTCGTAAGGGTTGCTAAGAACTAGAGACTAAAAGAAACACTTCACATAACGTGTCCATACTCAAGTTTCGACTGGCAGCGAGGATCGTAAGAAATGGACCGTCGCTAGGAAGCTCCTTCCAGTGGGAGGATCACGTGCGGAGAAGGAGAGACTTCAACTAGGAGGCTTTCTGTGTCTCGACCAGTAGCCAAAACAGGAGTTGAACAGAATGTTGAATGTATGAAACGTGGTCTCTGAAATCTTATACATGCAAAGTACTATATGTAGTTACTTGTGTGATGCTCCGGTTACTCGTATATTTCTTTAAGAAAAGAGTATAGGTCGCGTGTGAGAACCATTTTCTGAATGGTTACAACTAGGACCCTTATGGCATTTGACTGATAAGTCATAGCCATAGAGTAATAGAGATCGTTAGAAAGGATATCAGAGAGAATTTGTTCTTCTCCGACCAATTAGGCAACGATAGTATAAAACCAGATGATAAGATTGACATATAGACAACATCATTCGTCGGAAAGTAAAGGAAATGTATCTTTATTAATAAATTGAAATAATGGAAAATACAATTAAACAAAGAACTTACGCAATTGGTCAATATTCCAAGAGTTGGACAAAACACGCCCATCAGACATAGCTAGTCGTACCGAACCAGGTTGGGTAACTTCTACCACAGTGTATGAACCTTCCCATTCGGGGTAAAGTTTATTGCGATTAGCCTGATTCTGAATTCGTGAGAGAATCAGATCACCTACAATTAGGCTGTGAGGTTGCACCTTACGACTGTGGTACCTTCGCATGGCTTGTTGGTATACCGTCGATCGTATGATAGCTTGGTTTCGTCGTTCTTCAAGGAAATTAACGTCGTCGAGTCTTCATTGAATCTGATCGTTCTCATTGAAACAATCAGTTCGAGCAGAGCCTATTTGCAGTTCTGAAGGAAGCATGGCTTCAGGACCAAAAACCAGAAAAAAAAGAGTTTCACCGGTCGCACGACTGGTCGTGGTTCGAACAACCCATAACTCAAAAGGAAGTTCTTGAACCCAAGCTCCTGACCGTGTTGTTAATTGGTCGAATACTCGACGTTTTATTCCTTGCATTATGATTCCATTGGCCCGCTCAACTGCTCCATTGCTCTACGGATGAGCGACAGAAGTGAAATGTATCTTGATACCGAGATCCTCGAAGAATTCCTGAAAATTTCCGCTAGAGAATTGGGTACCGTTGTTTGTGATTATATGATTGGGTATGCCAAATCGTGTGATGATGTTTTTTCTGAGGAACCTTTTAGCGGCTTCAGTTGTTGTTTTAACAACAGGCTCGGCTTCTATCCATTTTGTAAACGCGTCAATCATGACGAAAGGGAATTCAAAGCCCCCGGGTGCTCTTGGGAAATGTCCCAGAATGTCTAGTCCCCAGGTTACAAAAGGCCAAGAAAAAGGTATTGTTTGCAAAGCTTGTGTCAGCTAATGTACTTATCGACTATGGAATTAACATTGTACGTACTTCGTCACGAACTCTTTGGCATCATGAAGGGAAATTGGCCAGTAGTATTCGTGCCTAAAGGCTTTACCAACCAACGTTATGTAGGAATGTTGTGCTCCATAGACTCCTCCATGAATGTCGGATAGCAATTTAATGCCATCTGTTTGACATATGCATCTCATCAATACTCCGTGAGATCCTCGTTTATATAAGGTACTTTCGATCAGAGTGTATGATTTACCTTTTCGAGCTATACGATCAGCCTCTAGATCATCGTCAGGAATAATGTCATACTGAAGATAATTGTGGATCGACGTCATCCAATTTCTACCGTGATCGTGACGGCACCAACCGTCAACGATCTATGGACCAGCATGTTCTCAGGATCGACTTGTACGACCTCTAGTGTGAAGGACCGAAATGGCAACAGAGGGGGTGAATGGTGCCTAAAAATTAATACTCCCCTTCACTGTATTTAAAACCAGCCTACAAAGATCTCTGAAGATCTAAAGAAGGTAAATGAAGCAAGATCAAATAACAAAAACAAGTTTCAGGCTGTTCTTCTGGAAATCGGAAGTTCCGGACAGTAGATTGCGGAAGTTCCGCTATGTAGTTCCATGATGTATAGCGCGGAAGTTCCGCTTATGTACTTCACGCATAAAATCTAAGCTCTGATTATCCCGATCAAGAATGTAACGCTCGGTTTTTGCCCAAAAATCCAAACTAATTAATCTTGAATGCTCTTCTCAGGTCAAGTTTTACAGGCATCATCCTAAACATCATCTTGACCTTATGGAGAAGAATCGCAACCAAAGATTCAATAATCGAGCCAAGAACGGATTTCTTGAGAAAGGGGCAAGAAAGACCAAAACTCACAATAGGCACGATTCTCAGATTCTCAGCTTATGAAACTTTGATAATAGATTAGCAATATCAAAACGATTCTAGATATGAAGATTCAAGCTATTTCATAAGACGAATCAAGAGATACATCAAAACCCTAGCTATTCAAGAGAAGAACAGAGAGAAGGAAGAGGACATAACCAAGTAATCAAAACTCAGAGTTTCATTGATAGATATCAAATGTTTACAGATGGAAACACAGAGGGATGATTACATAAGATTTCAGATCATACTCTCCCTCTCAACAAGCTCTCAAAAAGCAAAACAAATCCTTTTCTAGAGCTAACCCTAATTTTCTCTCAAAAGGTCTAACCCTAACTCCAGGGTTCTCCCCTATTTATAGCCTTTGCTAATGGGCCTCCAACCCATTAAGCCCGCTACACCCGAACGGAACCGCCTCCACTTTTGCCGCTTTGCGAAAAGACCCTTTCGCCCCTTGCGCACCTTCTGGAAGCCTCCCGTACACCTTGTTGTGCACGACTCGCAACCGCTTCAAGATTCACACCGTCTTCGACACATCCCGACCGTTCGACCTCAACGCCTCCTGCGCTTAGTCCGTCCACGTGTCTCGCCACGACTCCATCTTGATGCCCGCATCAACATGCATGTAAACACATCACATAGCATTGCACAATATCATAGCATCAATATTTGTATAAGACTCAAACTCATACTCAATCAAAATCACAATTTATCCTTCTACGCGCGATTCGACACAATCGGAAGTTCAAGATTACCACAATGAAGTTCGATTTCGAACATCCGCACTTGTCGAATATCGGAAGTTCGCGCTCAACAACTGCGGTAGTTCCGATATCCGAACAACCGACTTTCCAGATATTTAATTCGATTTGATATCTTAGAGAACACACAATGTCGAATTTTCGGACACTCGCTACCCTTGTGCGGAAGTTCCGATTTCTTCAATGAGAGCAAAACCGGATAAAGCGGAAGTTCCTTTTCCAACACCGGTAGTTCGATTAATCGAACTTCCGCTCCATACACAGTAGTTCCGATTTCCTGTCTCACCTCGTAAGCACCCAAACCAAAACCTCAACTCTCAATCTAATCAACACACTTGTCAAATACTCATCACTCAGAGTGGAGGACCTCTCACATGGTCTTTCAATTTCCCCTTGATGAGTATATTGACAATTACCGAAAAAGCATAAGATGAGTTTGAGATTACAGTCAACCAAGGTCTAAACAAGAGTAATTAAGCACAAGACCAAGTTGACACAAAGAAAAAGACTTGAGATGAGATGAAAGAGCAATTTTCGCACAAAACTCAAGGCTTTTCTTCAGAAGGCTTTTTCTCACAATCATTCTCCCCCTTTGGCAATAAAATCATCAATATGTAGAAAAAGGAGGAAAAGACTATATGATGTTCATTTTAAGCATTAGGAGCCATGTAGATTATCCAAAATGACTATTAGAGTATTACACCAAGCCATAACACAGAAGAATGCTATCAAGATCATGACAATCGATGTATAGAAGAGCTAAGACAGAAAGTCCATAATCTGATTAATGATCCAGTTCTTTAGCAGGTCAAATAAGTCAAGATTGAAGTCTAGCTAAAGATATCCAAGGATGATACAAGCCATGTCAAATAATCTAAGTTGAACCAAGAAGACTCATACTGAACAGTTTAGAGTGCTACCAGTTGAAGAAGGACTCATTTTATCCAGAACTTGGTCCTTTTAATGATAAGCAATTTTAGCACATTTTTCTTTTTTTAAAGCTCTTTATGGTTTTATCTAAGTAAAGCAAGCTCTGGACTAGGTGCCATCCACAACTGCCTCCTAAGCTTCAACCAATTTTTCAAATCTTAGCCATGTGCTAGATCCCAAGCCTTATGCGACCACTCCAAGCAACAGACTTAAGGAGGTGATCTTAGGTCATCCAAGGCCCCCGAGTTCATGCCTAGTGCAATGGCAAGCCGTCTCATGAGAAAGATTTGGTGAGATCAGTTTTTTCGCACAAACGAGATCATTTTTGCTTTTGAAGTTTTTAGACCAGTGATTAGAGATAAGTCATGTTTCTTAACAAACTGACATAGCTTACTCAAAAGATCAAAAGAGATTCAGGACTCAACTCAGCCTACTTGACATGGCGAAAATCATAAAAGGATAGTTTCAACCAGACTAGTCTCAAGAGCTATCATGACAAGTGTCGGACCCGGGAACGAAGGATCCCGAATCCTCTGTGTTCATACACTAGTCCAGGATTTCCAGCGTACACAGTTACAAAATGGTATCACAAACATATCACGCATTTCATTAATAGAGTAATTCAAAGTTGGATACAAACGGGTCCAATGGCCAAATAATAATTAAGTAAATAGCACAGCGGAAGTAAAGCAGTAGTAGTAGACCAGAACAATTCGCCACAGACAGTAATCGCTGGGCGCGACCTAAACGTCGGTGTCCTCACCGTCCGGTAGAAGTCTTCTCTGAATAAAGATATTGAGAAGAATGAGCACTACAGCCGCATAAGTCACACCCAATATTGAATGGTAATGCATGCATAAAGTAGTCAAGGGATAATGGCAGGTTATTTGCATAAAATGGCATTTTGATTTTAAATAATATTAATTTCAAGGCCATTTTATATCTTACCTAAAATCAAATTTAGAAATGACAAAGTTTCAATGTGGATAACCTCCATATTTGGTAGTGAAGGATACCCTCCTATGGCTAACGCCCAATTTTTCCACAAGGATAAATTTTCACTGAAACAACTATTTAAAACATTTTAAAACCAAAAATAAGTCTAACTCGGAGTGGCTTTGCTAGCATGTCCATAATCATGACGCGCTATTCGAATAGATTTTACTCTGCGAGTTGGTACAACTTTACCTACGAGAGCAGTTTGCTTAACATGTCGGCCATTACACGCTTCGAAGGCGTGCGACTAAGCAACTATCACAAGGTCATTACAATGTTCTACCCCAAAGTACTCATGCCGCTAAGGTTTCGCCTCCTTTGGACTAACCATCCTCAGGAGCCCCTCTTGCGCCAGTGGGATCATTGTCTAATCGACTCCCACTCATACACATGGCACGAATATCTATGGAATATCCCAAATTATTAAGCCAGGTTCTGGCCACACAGACCAAGTGGTAGTACGAATAGGCGTAGCAAAATGCGCTCAAAGGCCGGTCCTCAATTGACTTGGGCGACTTTCAATTCAAACCATGGGCTTTAATCCTAACAGATTAAACCGTGCATAAACTCGCACCCACCATTCCTCCGTTTAGCCCAAGTCCAAATCATTTTCATTTTGATTAAAACCATCTTTACTGCACCTCCATGGTAAGATAATACCATGGATTAAACTTTTTAAATCAAATTGAACTGATTTGGCTAAGTTCCCCAAAAACTCAAATCATGACCTAAGCATTTGCTAAGCATATATACTTTGTATAAATTTTATCTAAGGGTGACAAGGAATGACTTCCAACATTCAAATTGGCCATACAAAAGAATTGGTATAACTAAGCATTTAAAGCGGAAGCAAAATAATTGATTAAAACTATGCATGCAATAATTATTTAGAAACTGAAATAAATAACTTTAAAATATTAGGGTCAACATGGTCAAAGTGTAACTTGCCTTCGTTGAAGTCTTGAAATTCTAAATCTTCAGTAGGGTCCAAATCCCCGGAATCGTCGAAGTCTAAACGTGAAAATACCACAAATCAAAAGAAATTCAACTATATTCAAAAGATAAATAAAACCAAATCAAAATGAAATTATTTTATTTTATTTAGCTAGATAATAATTTTCTAGAATTTTAGCAATTTGAATCACTCAATTTGGAGTTAAGATGCAAAAGATATGAATTTTACAAGTTTAATCCTAATTCGAAATTTTTCGATTTAAATTTCTAAAGAAAATCATTTATTGCGCAATACCGACGTCAGCCTTCCGATTTTCTGAAACTGAAATTAATTCCGACCGGTGGGCCCCACGTGTCATAGACTTGGTTTACATGGACCCAGTTCACGCGCTTGGTGAGGAGGTGGCGCCGACTTAGGGGCGCGTCGGATCCACGTCGGACCGGCCGAGGTGGCGCCCACGAGTGCGCTTGCGCGTGGCGAACCACGGTGGCAGAGCCAGCCGCGGCGAGGATCAAGGTCGCGGCGCTTCTGATCTTGCGGCGAGCGGCGAGTGTGCAATCGAAAGAGGAGGAGGCGGCGAACGTGGTGCTCTCACCCACTCGGCGCTGGCGAGGACGAGACGGCGGCGTGGCGAAGAAGAAGCGGCGCCGCGGGTGACGGCGAGTGGCGGCTCAGGGTTCTCCGCGGCGAGAGTGCGCCGCCGCGCGGTGTTCGGTGATCACGAGTGGTGGTGGCGGCGGCGCGCGCCACGCAGCGGCACAAACGAAGCTCAAGCCGGCGGTCGTCGGCGGAAAATCTACGATTGCGGCGAGCATACGGCGAGAGAGGGGAGAGAGTGGTGGCGGCGGGATGAGCGAACGGAGGCGCATGGGGCTGCCTTTTATAGGGTCGAGGGGTCCGAGGCGGTGCGGCGACATCGGGGACATGGCGGCGGCGGATTCTGGGATCGTGGCGCACGACGCGGAGAAGGGGCAAGAGGTGGGGTCGTGCGGAGGTGGCGCGGGTCGTTCGTGACAGCGGGAGGAGCGAGGCGGTTGGAGGTGGCCGTTGATGAGAGCTCGGCCGCAGCGGCAATGGCGATTATGGCGTGGCGGCCGTCGCGGAGAAGAAGGCGGCGGGAAGAAGCAGCGGGTGAAGCGCCGTCCGATTTTAATCAGACGGTTGAGCGATGAGGAGGCGCGAGAGCGGGGCCGGTAGATGACGATCGGACGGCCAAGACGCTGGGAAAAGGGCCGGGCGTGAGAGGAATAGGAGGCGGGCGTGAGGATTCGCCCAAACACTGCTTTGAAGATTTTAAATTGATTTCTTAATTTATTTAATCCGGTTAATTCAAAAGGGCTTAGAAAATAGCAAATAAATCCCAAAATTCTAGAAAAATTGACATAAGTCTCTAGAATTATTCGGACTTAATTAAAATAGTTCCAACTTAAAGTTGTTAATATATTTTGGAAATAAATTTATTTTAGCTTTAAACCAACTAAAGAAAAGCTTTTAAAATTTGAATAACCACAAAATCAAATAAGTTTTAAATTTTAACCAAATTGAAAATTTTGAAACATTACAAACCTACCCCCTTAAAGGGAATCTCGTCCCGAGATTGATTTGGTCGACAAGCAGGTGGGGATAATCGGCTTTCGGATCTTCTTCTCGCTCCCGGTGGCTTCTTCTTGGAGTGATTACTCCTTTGGACTTTGCATGAGCGGATGACCTTGCTTCGTAATCGTTACGCCACATCGAGAATCTTGATCGGTTTGTTCCACATAGGTGAGATCTTCACGAAGATCGATGCTTTCAATCGGTGTTTCTTGATTGGCACTCTGAGACACTTCTTGATTGGGAAACATGAAAGACATTGTGAGCAGCGGACAAGGATCTTTGGTAGCTCAGGCGATATGCAACTTCACCTCTTCTTGCCAAAATCTTGTAAGGTCCTACAAATGCAGGTGCGAGTTTTCCTTTTATGCGAATCTTCTTACTCCTCTAAGGGAGTAACTCGGAGATAGACAAAATTTCCTACTTCAAATATCAACTCCTCAAGCGATTATCGGCATAACTCTTACGCCGGGTGCATGCCACCTTTAGGCGTTCTTTTATTGTTTTAACTTTGCTTTACGCTTCTTTGATCAACTCTGGTCCAAAGAATTGATGCTCTCCTACTTGATCCCAAAGGGTGGAGTTACGCATTTCCTACCATACAAAGCTTGAAGGAGACATCGCAAAGCGGCTTGGTAGCTATTATTGTATGAGAAGTCGCATAGGGTAGATTTTTGTCCCAACTTTTCCATAATCTATGGCACGAGGCTCGAAGCATATCTTCAAGAATTTGGTTGACGCGTTAAATCGGCCATCATGTCAGGGATGATAGGTGTACTAAAGTTGAGTCTGGTTCCCAAAGCTTCGTGCGAGCTTTTCCAAAACCGAGAGGTGAACTAGGAACCTCATCGGACACAATCTTCTTAGGTACACCGTGTAGACAAACTATCTTGGCCATGTCTGATTCGCTAACTTGTTACTTTGGTATGTTGTCTTGGTAGGGATGAAGTGAGCCACTTTAGTCAATCGGTCAATTATCACCCAGATGGAATCACATCCTGATTGGGTCCTAGGGAGTCCGGTGATGAAATCCATACCAACTTCCTCCCACTTCCATTCGGGAATTGGTAACGGTTGTAGCAAACCAGCGGGTCTTTGATGCTCTGCCTTGACTCGCTGACAAACATCTAGCAGCGACGAACTCGGCAATTCCTCGCTTCATCTTGACCCACCAATATTTTCCTTCAAATCTTGGTACATTTTGGTATTCGGGATGAATGGAGTACGGCGATTCATGAGCTTCCTTGAATCGACTCCTTTAACTCCCTTGATCGGGCACACAAATGCGGTTTCCATACCACACTGTTCCTTGCTCATCTTCAGAAAAGCCTGGCGCTTTGCCTCTTCTCATATTCTTCTTAATTTCTTTGATGTCCTCATCTTCTAACTGCTTCCCTCTTATCTGGCTCTGAAGAGTTGGTTGAACTTCCAAAGCGTTCACGCACCCTTGATTAACAATCTCCAAGTTCAGATGTTTCAATTCTTCGTATAACTCGGGCTGATTCTCCTGAACTAAGATGGTGTTGCAATACGCCTTTCTGCTTAGGGCATCTGCAACCACATTTGCTTTGCCCGGATGGTAATGAATCCCAAGGTCATAATCCTTTATCAATTCCAGCCATCTTCTCTGTCGAAGGTTAAGGTCAGACTGGGTGAAGATGTACTTCAGACTCTTATGATCTGTGAAAACCTCACAGCGGTTGCCAATGAGATAATGCCGCCAGATCTTCAAAGCATGCACAATTGCGGCTAACTCAAGATCATGAGTCGGGTAATTCCCTTCATGAGGCCTCAACTGCCGAGATGCATAAGCTACAACCTTGCCCTCTTGCATCAAAACACAACCGAGTCCCTGGCGAGATGCGTCGCAGAAAATCACAAAATCCTTGTGGATATCCGGTAGGACTAATACAGGGGCGGAGACTAGTCTCGTCTTCAGCTCTTGGAAACTTTTCTCACAGGTATCTATCCATTCAAATTTCTTCTCCTTCTTCAGAAGTTGTGTCATTGGTTTTGCCATTTTGGAGAATCCTTCAATGAATCGGCGGTAATACCCAGCTAATCCAAGGAAACTTCTCACTTCTGTGACAGATTTCGGTTGTTTCCAATCCAACACTGCTTCAACTTTGGCTGGATCTACTGCAACTCCTCCTGCTGACACAATATGTCCAAGGAATGCCACTTGGCTTAGCCAAAATTCGCACTTGCTGAATTTGGCATAAAGCTAGTTCTCTCTGAGTTTTCCCAAAATTATCACGAGATGGTTCTCATGTTCTTCTGCGGTCTTTGAATAAATAAGGATGTCATCGATGAAGACAACCACAAACTTATCCAAGAATTCCATGAACACTTTGTTCATCATATTCATGAAATAAGCAGGGGCGTTCGTCAAGCCGAAAGACATTACTGTAAACTCGTACAGTCCATATCTAGTGGTGAAGGCGGTCTTGAACATCTTACGTGCGATCTTGATTGGTGATAGCGGATCTCAAATCAATCTTGAGAAAACACTTGCTCCTTTCAAGCTGGTCGAACAGGTCATCAATCACAGGTAATGGGTACTTATTCTTGATTGTCACCTCATTGAGTGATCTGTAATCCACACACATCCTCATACTATTGTCCTTCTTCTTGACAAATAGCACTGGTGCTCCCCAAGGTGATGTACTTGGTTGAATATACCCTTTGCTCTGTAACTCTTCAATTTGTTTCTTCATCTCGCCAATTCATTAGCGGCATTACGTAAGGTCGCCGAGATTGGAGCGGTTCCCGGCACTAAGTCAATTAAGAACATTATATCCCTATCCGGTGGCATGCCGGGTAAATCGTCAGGAAAAACATCTGGAAATTCTTGCACTACTGATATATCTTCAAGCTTCGACTCTTTCAAACTCGTCAGAAAAGATCTTCCTCTGGTACAGGTCTTGGGCCTGAATTCAACTGTGACTCCTTGCTCATTGGTGAGGATGATAGACCTATTAGCACGATCTATTCGTCCTTGATTTTTGGCGGCCGGTCCATACCAAGTATTACATCGGACCTTGAGATTGCAAGACTATCAAGTCTGCCGAGAAGGGACTCGGATATTTCCAAGGTAAGGTTAGGCGAAAGAAGCGGTTCTCATTTACGAACCGGGAATGGATTATCATAGGGTTGTCTAGAGGCGGTAAGTAACCCGTTTTTCCACAAAAGCATTGGATACAAAGGAATGCGAAGCTCGAGAATCAAACAAAGCGATCTTGTGCGAATTAATAAGGGCGTACCAAGGGCGACATCGGTCTTGCTGAGCTTCCTCTCTTTGTGGCGTGGTTCACACGTCCCTTCGTGAACTGGTTCGCTGGCTTTGAGGTGGCGTTGGTGGTTGGAACTCCTGATGTTGGTCTAGCTGGTGTTGCAGACTGTTGTCTCTTCGGGCATTTGTTGGCATAATGCCCGATCTCATTACAATGGAAACATGTCTCCTATTTGTTGAAGGCGTTGGGTTCTTCTGCTGGCCCGCTGCGCAGTGCATTGTTGCGGAAACCAAAAGAGTTGGGGCGTTGTGTCGGTGCTGGGGTTCTATGGGTAGAAGACTGGAATCTTCCACGCTGGGGTGGCGGAGGTTGAACAAGGCGAGGCTTGGGTTGTCCTCCGGAGTTGAATTTTTGGGCGGCCATCCTCCGCTTGCGGTTCTCCATCTCCTGATGTTTGGCCTCCTGGCGAAAAGCTTTGTTCACCAGCTGCTGGAAGTCAGTGTAGTCCTGGGAGATCAGCTGGACGGAGATTTCATCATTCAGGCCTTCCATGAACCTTTCCTGCCTTTCTTCATCTCTAGCCACATCTGCTGGGGCGTAGCGAGCAAGCTGGTTGAACCTATGCATGTACTCTCCCACTGTGCGGTTGCCTTGACGAAGTGCGTGAAACTCTCTTTTCTTTAAGGTCATTATTCCCGCGGGAATATGTGCATGGCGGAAAGCCCGCACAAACTCCTCCCAAGTGATAGCTGCGCATCGGCATGGCGATGTTGAAGTTATCCCACCATTCGATGCGGGGCCATTGAGCTGATGAGAAGCGAACAGGACTCTCTCACGATCAGTACATTGAGCTATATCTAGTTTCTTTCCGATAGCACGGATCCAGTCATCGGCGTCCATCGGCTCTGTGCTGCTGGAGAAAGTTGGTGGGCGCATACGCATGAACTCTGCCATGGTAAATCTCTGCGGAGGTGGAGGGGGTGGTGCAGTCCGAGTTGTTGCCTGCACATTCTGCATGCTGTTGAGGGACTGGGCTAGGAGGCTAATCAGGTGGTTTTGGTTCTCCATCATCTGACGCCAATCCGGTCCTCCAGCTGGTGGCGGTGGTGGTTGCTGCAGGATTCTCCTGATAATCCATGTTCTCGTTGCTCTGTCCTCGGGCACTACCGCTGCCGGTACGAGTTGTCACCATCTGCTAGAACTCCAAGATTTAGACGAGCTAGAAGGAAGAGGAAGATCTAAAGGGGTAAATTCTAATAGCCCAAGAACACACAAAGCACTCAAAGCGAAGAACAATTTTCCAAGAAATTCTTTATTAAATATTTTTTCTTCAATGAAATTATGGCTACCACAAAGGAATTGATAGCTCATAATTCTCGTCTAATGATCGCACTCTGGGAAAAACAACTATGGGGTACTAGGGTATAATCTAACTCACTAGAGCTAGCCTCGCTCGCCTTATAGCGAGCGGCTCCTCTTCTGCTGACTTTTAACCTCTCCTCCGCTTCTGTAGTCGATCTTGGCGGTTCCCAAGTCTTCGTGGTGTTTCAGTATGCATAGTCCATGGCCTTTGCTAGGTCCACTTGGTGCGTCGGCTCGGGAAGATCCTCGCCCGGGCGAGCGGAAAGTCTTATCAACTCGGTCGGAATATCTGTGGTGATAATGGAACCGGTGCCTTGAAAGTAGGGTCATAGATATAGCGGAGATGGCGGATTGCTTCTCTCGCGCATCTGGATGCCATCGTGAAGGTATCGCGTCGATCGGGGCATGGAAAGCGTGGAAATGGGTGCGTCTGCAAGGTCGGCGTGAAGCGACGCCGACTCTCCAAAGGGTCGTCCTTCCATCTCGCCCCTGTAGCCTTGGTAGTCTGGCCTTTTATGGTACTCCAGGTGTTGCATCATCTCCCAAAGAATCTCGGCCCAATATCCATGAAACTCCATGGGAAGTAGCGGTGGGTCTTCGACCATCTAAACTTTTGAGAAAAGGTAAGTCAGTAAGCTTTTTAGAAAGAAGGGTTGAGAAGGACTCTGGACAGACTCAAAATAGTTTTAGTTTTTGGAAATAAATCCTTAAGACAGTTCTAAGGCTACAACCTACAGTCGATATGGCTCTGATACCACTTTTGTCGGACCCAGGAGCGAAGGATCCCGAATCCTCGTGTTCATACACTAGTCCAGATTTCCAGCGTAACACAGTTACAAAATGGTATCACAAACATATCACGCATTTCATTAATAGAGTAATTCAAAGTTGGATACAAACGGGCCCAATGGCCAAATAATAATTAAGTAAATAGCACAGTGAGTAAAGCGATAGTAGTAGGCGAACAATTCGCCACGAGCAATCGTGCAGAGGCGCGACCTAAGCGTCGGTGTCCTCACCGTCTGGTAGAAGTCTTCTCTGAATAAAGATATTGACAAGAATGAGCACTACAAGTAGCTATAAGTCACACCCAATATTGAATGGTAATGCATGCATAAAGTAGTCAAGGGATAATGGCGGGGTTATTTGCATAAAATGGCATTTTGATTTTAAATAATATTAATTTCCAAGGCCATTTTATATCTTACCTAAAATCAAATTTAGAAATGACAAAGTTTCAATGTGGATAACCTCCATATTTGGTGGTGAAGGATACCCTCCTATGGCTAACCGCCAATTTTTCCACAAGGATAAATTTTCTGAAACAACTATTTAAAACATTTTAAAACCAAAAATAAGTCTAACTCGGAGTGGCTTTGCTAGCATGTCCATAACATGACGCGCTATTCGAATAGATTTTTACTCTGCGAGTTGGTACAACTTTACCCACGAGAGCAGTTTGCTTAACATGTCGGCCATTACACGCTTCAAGGCGTGCGACTAAGCAACTATCACAAGGTCATTACAATGTTCTACCCCAAAGTACTCATGCCCGCTAAGGTTTCGCCTCCTTTGGACTAACCATCCTCAGGAGCCCCTCTTGCGCCAGTGGGGCTGGCATCTAATCGACACCCACTCATACACATGGCACGAATATCTATGGAATATCCCAAATTATTAAGCGAGTTACGCCCCACAGACCAAGTGGTAGTGCGAATAGGCGTAGCAAAATGCGCTCAAGGCCGGTCCTCAATTGACTTGGCGACTTTCAATTCAAACCATGGGCTTTAATCCTAACAGATTAAACCGTGCATAAACTGCACCCACCATTCCTCCGTTTAGCCCAAGTCCAAATCATTTTCATTTTGATTAAAACCATCTTTACTGCACCTCCATGGTAAGATAATACCATGGATTAAACTTTTTAAATCAAATTGAACTGATTTGGCTAAATTCCCAAAAACTCAAATCATGACCTAAGCATTTGCTAAGCATATATACTTTGTATAAATTTTATCTAAGGGTGACAAGGAATGACTTCCAACATTCAAATTGGCCATACAAAAGAATTGGTATAACTAAGCATTTAAAGCGGAAGCAAAATAATTGATTAAAACTATGCATGCAATAATTATTTAGAAACTGAAATAAATAACTTTAAAATATTAGGGTCAACATGGTCAAAGTGTAACTTGCCTTCGTTGAAGTCTTGAAATTCTAAATCTTGATGGGTCCAAATCCCCGGAATCATCGAAGTCTAAGCGTGAAAATACAACAAATCAAAAGAAATTCAACTATATTCAAAAGATAAATAAAACCAAATCAAAATGAAATTATTTTATTTTATTTAGCTAGATAATAATTTTCTAAATTTTAGCAATTTGAATCACTCAATTTGGAGTTAAGATGCAAAAGATATGAATTTTACAAGTTTAATCCTAATTTGAAATTTTCGATTTAAATTTCTAAAGAAAATCATTTATTGCGCAATACCGGCGTCGACCTTCGATTTTCGAAACTGAAATTAATTCGACCAGGTGGGCCCCACGTGTCATAGACTTGGTTTACATGGACCCAGTTCACGCGCTTGGTGAGGAGGTGGCGCGACTTGGGCGCCAGTGTCGGATCCACGTCGGACCCGGCCGAGGTGGCGCCCACGAGTGCTTGTGGCGTGGCGAACCACGGTGGCGAGAGCAGCCGCCGTGCGAGGGCCGAAGGTCGCCGGCGCTTCTGATCTTGTGGCGGCGGCGAGTGTGCAATCGAAAGAGGAGGAGACGGCGAACGTGGTGCTCTCACCCACTCGGCAGGCGAGGACGGAGGCGGCCGTGGCGAAGAAGAAGCGGCGCCGGGTGACGGCGAGTGGCAGCTCGAGGGTTCTCCGGCGGCGAGGTGCGCACCGGCCGCGGTGTTCGGTGATGCAGTGGTGGTGGCGGCGAGGCGCGGCGGCCACGGCAGCGGCACAAACGAAGCTCCAAGCTTCGGCGGTCGTCGGCGGAAAATCTACGATGCGCGCGAGCATACGGCGAGAGGGGAGAGAGTGGTGGCGGCGGGATGAGCGAACGGAGGGGCGCATGGGGCTGCCTTTTATAGGGTCGAGGGTCGAGGCGGTGCTTGGCGACATCGGGGACATGGCGGCGGCGATTCTGGGATCGTGGGCGCACGACGCGGAGAAGGGGCAAGAGGTGGGGGTCGTGCGGAGGTGGGCGCGGTCGTTCGTGACAGCGGGAGGAGCGAGGCGGTTGGAGGTGGCCGTTGATGAGCTCGGCTGCTGCGCGGCAATGGCGGATTCTATGCGTGGCGGCCGTCGCGGAGAAGAAGCGGCGGGAAGAAGCAAAGCGGGTGAAGCGCCGTCCGATTTTAATCAGACGGTTGGCGATGGAGGAGGCGAGAGAGCGGGGCCGTGAGATGACGATCGGACGGCCCAAGCCTGTGAGGGAAAAGGGCCGGGCCGAGAGGAATAGGAAGCGGGCCGTGAGGATTCGGCCCAAACAACTGCTGAAGATTTTAAATTGATTTCTTAATTTATTTAATCCGGTTAATTCAAAAGGGCTTAGAAAATAGCAAATAAATCCCAAAAATTCTAGAAAAATTGACATAAGTCTCTAGAATTATTCTGGACTTAATTAAAATAGTTCCAACTTAAAGTTGTTAATATATTTTGGAAATAAATTTATTTTAGCTTTAAACCAACTAAAGAAAAGCTTTTAAAATTTCAGAATAACCACAAAATCAAATAAGTTTTAAATTTTAACCAAATTGAAAATTTTGGGCTGTTACAACAAGATTTTAATTCAAGTTTAGCATTTTTAAATACCTTAGCATGGCAAAGACTAAACTACACATAAAAAGTCATGATAGATCTAGCAGTTTAGCATAAATCATGGCAAGATGTAAAACAGTGAAAACATATCATAAGGGATAATAAACAAGGCTCCATTTGATTATAATGCAATGCGGAATGAAATGCACAAAAATCCAGATTCCCTTCAGAATGAGATGCATCTTTTAATTCAGGTTGAGTTATGACAAAATTAAGAGTATGGAATAACCAAGAATAACTCCCCCTGAACCAAAGGAACAAAAACGAGAATCTGATAAGTAAAGCAGAAAAGCGATCCTTTAGAGCATAGAAAAGATATAGAAAACTATCGCTCAGACAGATTCTTATCTACCCCATATGATTCTAGGACTATTAGCTGATCTACACAAACACTAAGGAGCAAACACTGTCCCTGTCTACCCAAGGGTGGCCCGACCCCTGCTAGAACCTATAAGAAGTGAGTAAGCTCTACTTAGAGAGGAAGAGACAACTAATAAGCAGCATCCTAGAAGCACAAGACAAGAAGTAGCAGTCAAAGCAATGTGGCAAGAGAAACACTCTAACCTATTTGGAAGGACTTCAACCGAAATATTAAAAGAAATGAAACGAGAAGGAGTAAGCGTATAATATAATATAATATAATATAATACAGAGTAGCACAACGCTCCCCTCACAAAGAATCCGTAAGGACAAACCACCCCAAGCTCTCCCATCAGAGTCAAAACCGAGAGCCGCCCAGAGGCTTAGTGAAGATATCATCGCCAACCGGTGCTCACTCTCCTGGCCGAGCACAATGTCACCCTTCTCTACATGGTCTCGAAGAAAGTGATATCGATATCAATATGCTTGGTCCGAGAATGTTGCCTTTGGGTTCTTGGCAATGCAAATCATGAGGCGTGTTATCACGAGAAGAGTGGAGCGCATCGATAGATAACCCGAAATCTGCGGTCGAGACCATCAAAGCACTTGGCTCTGACAAAGAATCGGCTGCGACAGCGTGCTCGGCCTCAGCGGAATTGCGCAACACCGGATTGCTTCTCGGCGACCAGAGAGGCGAGAGAAGTGCCAATGAATTGGCAAGTGCGGAAGTGCTCTTCCTATCTATCCTACTGACCCGGCAAAGTGCGCATCGGAGAAAGCTCTAAGAGATAGACAAGAAGAGGAAGAGTACGGATGCCATAGTCAATGGTAGCTCGAAGGTACCGAAGATGCGCTTCACCGCTTTGACGGTGAGATACGCGAGGAGAAGCTCAAACCGAGCACAAAGACACACGGAAAAGTGTATGTCCGGTCTCGAGGTCGGAGGTACAAGAGAGAGCCAATCATGCTCTGAAATCCTTTTGGTCAGCGAGTTCGCCGTCTTCATCTGGATCCAGAGCGGTGTAGATGCCATTGGAGTTGATCTTGGCTTTCCATCATTCATGTCGAAGCGCCTGTGAGGTCTCGAGTGTATTTGCCTTGATGAAGGAAGGTGCCCTCCAGTCATTTGATTTGGAAGCCAAGGAAGAAACTCAACTCGCCCATCATGCTCATTTCAAACTCCGAGCTCATGACATCGGAAAAGCGGGAAAGCGAGAGCATGCGAGGAGCCGCCAAGATAATGTCATCCACATAGATGCAGGATGACGGAAGATCGGTGCCAAGGCGGATGAACAAGGTTTTGTCAATTTTACCCATCTCAAAACCATGGCTCAGCAGATAGGACTTAAGCCTTTCATACCAAGCTCTGGGAGCCTGCTTGAGTCCATACAAAGCTTTGGAAAGCCTGTAGACATGGTTAGGGTATTTGGGGTTCTCGAAACCAGGAGGCTGTCTCACATAGACTTCTTCCTCAATAAGGCCATTGAGGAAGGCACTCTTGACATCCATCTGGTAAAGCTTGAAACCCTTAGAAGCTGCAAAGGCAAGCAGGATTCTAATGGCTTCAAGTCTAGCTCAGGGGGCAAAAGTCTCTTGAAATCTAGACCCTCAACTTGAGAGTACCCCTGAGCTACCAGCCTAGCCTTGTTTCGAATGACTAACCCATCTTCACTTTGCTTGTTCTTGAACACCCATTTGGTCCCAATGATATTGTGACCTTGAGGGGCTCAACAAGGACCAGACCTTGTTCCTTTCAAAGTTTTCCAATTCCTCGTGCATGGCGTTAGTCCATGACTCATCAGAAAGAGCATGACAAACGTCTTTAGGCTCAAATGAGGCGCGAATGCGAGAATGGAGACAAAGAGAGATAAGCCGACTTTGGAGCGTGTGACACGCTCAAGATGTCTCCAATGATCTGCTTGTGAAGGATGGTCCTTTTGAATGTGTCTTGGAGGTCGGTGAGATGAAGACGTGGCCTCTACCTCATGATCGGATGAGATAGGAGCAGAGCCACTAGCTTCGGAAGAAGCGAGAAGGTAAGGGTGATCTCCTCGAGTGCAAAGTGGAAGAAGGCACCTCAAGAGGAGGAGATGGAAGCTGGATCGAGTAAACAACCCTCATCTCCATCCTCCTCATCGTCCACAAAGATGGACTCGGTGCTCTAAAGAACACGAGATATCGGGCCTAGTCCTCGGGTGGCCTCATCGAAGGTCACCTCACTGAGTTTCTAACAATTTACTAGACTCATGATTCCAGACTCTATAGGCACGAGAAGAAGTCGAGTAACCCGTAAAGATCCCATCACAAGATCGTGACTCGAACTTATCTAGGTTCCCGGACTTGAGAATAAAACACTTGCAACCAAACACACGAAAATGCGAGGCGCTGGGTTTCGCCCATATCTCAACTCATAAGAAGTGCGATGCAAGAGTGCAGAAGAAAAACTCTGTTAGAAACATGACAAGCGGTAGCAATTGCCTCATTAAAACTTCCTAGGTGTAGAGTACTCATCAAGCATCGTCTGGCCATCTCGACCAAGGTACGGTTCTTCCTCTCCACAACGCCATTTTGTTGGGGGCGTATGGAGGCAGGCGGTGCTCTACACTGTCTCACCACAAAACTCTCAAAGTAGGAATTCTTGAACTCGGTGCCATTATCGGTCGCGAATTTCTCGTAATGCACTGGGACTCAAGAAAGCCTACTAAAAGACCACGAAAAAAGTAAGCGTCTCATCCTTGAGGCTAAGAAAAATACCCAAGAATACCTCGAGAAGTCATCGACCACGACAAGTACGTACCACTTCCCTCCTCTTGCACTCTAGTTGGTCCCATGTGTCCATATGGGCGATTGAACTGTGCATCTGTCATAGTCATCATGAATGGAGGATGCGAGCGGCAACCATTTTTTGCCGTGGCAAGGAGCACAAACAAGATCCTTGACCATTTTGAGTTTTGGCAAACCACGAATGAGATCGTGACCGCTAACTTTCGGGTCGATGATCAAATCCTATATGACCAAGTCTCCTATGTCGAGAAAGTCAAATCACGGGATTGAAGCAATTAAACATCGGAGAGGATCACGGTAGATCCGGAAAAATCAGCACGAAAGATCCTCCCATATCGAGAAATCCATAAACTAGACTACAGAAGAATCAAGAATTTTGCAATTGTTTTCTTAAAGCTCACCTCGAAACCGTCATCGGTGGTGAGAGGCGAAAGCGATTATCTGCGACTTACTTACTAAGGCAACATCTTTTAAAATAAAAGAATCATTAATGCTCCACAGTACCTTTAGCGATGGCGCGCCCAAATGAAGCATCTCGAAGGTGATCGTCTCATCACGGAGCGCGGGCTAGGGAAGAAAACCAACGAGACTCACGGTCATATAGCGTGAACAACCGAGTCTACAATCCAAACCTTTCCCTTCGGCCGGCGACCACGAGTCAAGCAGTAAAGTCTCGATCTTGGGGTGAATCAGCGATGATTTTGGCACCCAATACTGAGTAACACGGCGAACAGATGAAGTAGTCAAGCAAGACTGACCTCTATCTACCCTACGCTCTCTGTCACTCAACAAGTCAAAAGATCTCAGCCTGTTGCTGAATCCGACTGCTATGGAAGAGCGAGTCGAAGTGCGATAACATCTTGATCTCGCCATGAGTAGCTATCTCGAAAGGAAAACGAGATCTACCCTCGGGGCGGCGGAGATTACGACCAAAGGGAGCATGAGGACGAAACTCGAAAACTCAAAAACCAAGTCCTCGATGCTGCCCAAAATCATCAGATGGAACAAATCTAAACCTCGTGTTGGTCTTAGGTGCACTCAAGATCTAGGGCTGACCCTGAATGTGCCTAAGAGACTCAACACGGTCTCTACGCGCGATCTTGGCGCGCCTGAAGCAATGATCAACTAAATGTCCATCTTTACGCGGAAGGTGCAATGATACTTCGCCTTACGAGAGGCGAAGCTGCGAGTGGAATCACCTTCTTTGTCGAGAAATCCTTTGAACAAAACCCCGACTTAAAATTTACTTTCTCGGTTCTAGGCTTAGTTTTGATCACACACAGTGCTATGGTTTTGAGCACGACGGTGGATGCTTCCTCATATCCTCCTGGATATCATATCCTAGACCACGATTAAATCGCAAATTTTAGATTTGTCTAGAATGAGATTGAGCTTTTTCTTGCCTCCTACAAACCTCTCGAGAGTGTTCATAAGATCTGACACTCCCGAAAGAGAGGTGCAAGAAGAGCGAGGGGAAGAAGGGACGGAGAAGGTAAGGGGCGGAAGAAGAACCAACAACGAGAGGAAAGATTGGCTTGTGCACGCACGGTACCGACTTTGGGGGACGATCCTCTTGCTAGCAGATTGGTTCACGTTACTAGGCGTCTCTACCAAACCCTTAGGCTTCTTCCCAGCACACACAATACAAGCAGATGATTGTGTCTCTAGAAGGTCCTTAGTTAGCTTCACACATTTTTCATCCAATGCAACCAAATCACATTTTAGTTTATTACAATGATTGCAAGGTGAGCTAACAAGGTCCTTAGAAGCATCTTGAGCCAATTTATTCTTGTGATCAATCTTTTCTTGAAAGCTGCTAGATCTGATTCTAATTTGATTAACTTAGGACAGTTTAAACAAGAAACAATAGGCTCTAGTAAGCGCGACTTGAATTGACAATTTTGTGATCGCCTGCTTTAGGTTCATCTTGAGATTATTACAATTTTCACAAGTTTCAGGCAGATCAAGCAACATGGTATAAAGACCTCTAAGCGAATTGTCCTTAACCTCACATGAGGTGCAAGCGATAGCCTCAATAGTAGTGGATGCAGGAGGTGCTACCCTACTCATCTCTAATTGACAAGAAGGCTAATGTTCTCTACCTTAATCATGTCAAGTTCGGAGGACACACTATCATGCAAGGTCCTTAGTTTTCCATGTCATCAAGCAAAGCACGACAAGTGTCACAATCATCACGGAGGGAGCGGATGTAAGTAAAGTAAGCTCCGTGATAGTCTAGCTACTTCCTTCTCCAACACGAACACTTAGCCTAGACTTAGCATGGAATCTACCTAGCTTAAGAAAAGCATCATTAAGCTGGTCATAAGTGGGACTAACCTCATCGGAGTCGGAGTACAGCTCATTGTCGCTCGATTCGCCCCGAGGGCCATGAAGCACATCTTGGGAGAAGTTTGTCGTCCTTGGGATCATGATCGTCCTTCCCATCATCGTCCTCCACCCCTCCACCTCATTTGGTGTCCGGTTAAATCGAGGCGGTGAGGAGCGATGGAGCAACTTCTTTGCCTTCCCAAAGTTGCGGAACTTCTTCTTGCCTTGATCAGTCTTTGAGGGCTTCGTGTTGCGGTTCTTGTCGATGTAGTCGTTCTTGCTTGGACCGCCATAGTCACCTTTGCCCTTCCCAAGCTTGGGACGGTTTGCTCGGATGTGGTTGGGGCCACCACACTCGAAACAAATCACAGGACCTCCTCTTTTACCATCCCTCCTCCTCTTGTAAGCATGAGAAAACTTCCGAGCTAGGAGGGCTAGCTGTTCATCCTCAAGCTGCTCTAGCGATCATCGTTATGTCACGAGAGCAAGCTAGGAGAACCCGTGTCGACTCGGAAGAAGATCCGAAGTAGGATCGGTGACTAAAGCCATCATTGTGACTTGACCTTGAGAGACAATGTCAATCTCGTGAGTCTTGAGACGCGAGTAAAGCGCATCAAGAGTCGAGTCGAGAGGTCCGTGCTATCTTTGATGGTAGTCACTTTCATCTCCCAAACACGAAGATCAAGTCGAAAGCATCTGTCGGCGTTATCCGAGTCGGGGTATGTAAGACCGACCGCTCGGAGGTTGCTCAAAATCTTGTGAAAACGCGAAAAGCACTCGTCAAGAGATTCACCAAACAAGCATCTCAAATTTCTTGTATTCACGCTTGGCGGTCTTGTCGAACCGTCTTAATCTGGTAGTGCCCTCATGGTATGCATCGAGGTCACCCGGATGTAAATGTAAATCAAATGAGAAATGCGATCAAACTCATACTGCTCAAGCCACGAATGATTATGTTCCTTGCCTTAGCATTTGCCTCAACATCGGCCATGTTTCCGGCATTGATGTTCTCATCGGTAGGAGCGACAAATCTAACCTTCACCTTTCTCCGGATGGCATACCCACGAGCACGGATGTAAGTTTCCATTCGGCTCTTCGGAAGGGTAATCGGACCATCAAAAGCTGGAGGCTTTGTGGAATACTTGTCCGTTGCCATGGCTCAACCGACCGGTTAAGATCTATCAAGAAGAGCTAACCGGCTCGATACCAATTGAAGGACCGAAATGGCAGAGAGGGGGTGAATGGTGCCTAAAATTAATACTCCCCTTCATCGTATTTAAAACCCGACCTACAAAGATCTACGAAGATCTAAAGAAGGTAAATGAAGCAAGATCAAATAACAAAAACAAGTTTGTTTGTTCTTACGGAAATCGGAAGTTCCGGACGAGATTACGGAAGTTCCGCTATGTAGTTCCGCGATGTATAGCGGAAGTTCCGCTTATGATATTTCACGCATAAAATCGGAAGCTCGATTATCGACGATCAAGAACGAGCGCTCGGGTTTTGCCCAAAAATCCAAACTAATTAATCTTGAATGCTCTTCTCGGGTCAAGTTTTACAGGACATCATCCTAAACATCATCTTGACCTTATGGAGAAGAATCGCAACCAAAGATTCAATAATCGAGCCAAAGCGGATTTCTTGAGAAAGGGGCAAGAAAGACCAAAACTCACAATAGGCACGATTCTCGATTCTCGACTTATGAAACTTTGATAATAGATTAGCAATATCAAAAGCGATTCTAGATATGAAGATTCAAGCTATTTCATAAGGCGAATCAAGAGATACATCAAAACCCTAGCTATTCAAGAGAAGAAGAGAGAGAAGGAAGAGGACATAACCAAGTAATCAAAACTCGAGTTTCATTGATAGATATCAAATGTTTACTGAGATGGAAACACAGAGGAATGATTACATAAGATTTCAGATCATACTCTCCCTCTCAACAAGCTCTCAAAAAGCAAAACAAATCCTTTTCTAGAGCTAACCTAATTTTCTCTCAAAAGGTCTAACCCTAACTCCGGGGTTCTCCCTATTTATAGCCTTTGCTAATGGGCCTCCAACCCATTAAGCCGCTACACCGAAAGGAACCGCCTCCACTTTTGCCGCTGCGAAAAGACCCTTCGCCCCATGCGCACCTTCCGGAGGCCTCCGTACACCTTGTTGTGCCACGACTCGCAACCGCTTCAAGATTCACGCCGTCTTGACACATCCCGGCCGTTCGACCTCAGCGCCTCCTGCGCCTAGTCCGGTCCACGTGTCTCGCCACGACTCCATCTTGATGCCCCTGCATCAACATGCATGACGAAACACATCACATAGCATTGCACAATATCATAGCATCAATATTTGTATAAGACTCAAACTCATACTCAATCAAAATCACAATTTATCCTTCTCTGCACAGTTCTGGACACAATCGGAAGTTCCGCACTTACCACAGCGGAAGTTCCGATTTCCGGAACATCCGCACTTGTCAGGAATATCGGAAGTTCCGCGCTCAACACTGCGGTAGTTCCGATATCCGGAACAACCGACTTTCCAGATATTTAATTCCGATTTGATATCTTAGAGAACACACAATGTCAGAATTTTCGGACACTCCGCTACCCCTTGTGCGGAAGTTCCGATTTCCTTCAGCCGAGAGCAAAACCCAGATAAAACGGAAGTTCCTTTTTCCAACACCGGTAGTTCCGATTAATCGGAACTTCCGCTCCATACACAGCGGTAGTTCCGATTTCCTATCTCGACCGTAAGCAGTCCAAACCGAAAACCTCAACTCTCAATCTAATCAACACACTTGTCAAATACTCATCACTCAGAGTGGAGGACCTCTCACATGGTCTCTCATAGTGGAACATCTATGTTCTCGGAAAGCTCGGCCACTGAGGGTGAATCGAGTTGCTCGAGAAAAATTCTGGGCGGTACAGGTGACCTGATGGAGGCTATCTGCGCCAACTGGTCTGCCAGAAAGTTTTCCTTTCTAGGAATGTGTTGGAAAATATCGCGTGGTATGGAACAAATATAGCATGTGTTCCATTCATCACACGGTGAGGAATATACCTAGAGTTAGATCCGGATGCCAGTTCATTATTTTTACAAGCAGTCATCTGGTCGGGGACTAGGCACAGGACCTCATCTAACCAGGTTTCCCATGGCATAACCTCTGGAATCCTTACGACTACGGGGGTCGTGAGCCTTAGGGGTTACGACCACGAAGACATATTGTCTTTTATTATGTATTAAAGTAATACATCGATATTTTAATCCTCGTCACTCACACAAAGCTAATATTTGGTATTGGACTAATCATGGTACATTATGCCAACTTTAATTAAAATTGAAGATTAGGTACAACCATAAACCTTGATGAGAGTTTATGAAGCTGTAGTAACAGGAATCCGCATAGCATACAAAGCTTTAGTTGTGGTAGTAGCCCTTTTGTTCCTCGATCATTCGACCTCGATCCACAATCAACTGCCAAGAAAGCAAAACATCAAGAGCAAGAAAATGATACCACAATTTCTAAAATGGTCGAGAAAATGATTAAGAGTAGAGTGTCCGTACATTGCAATAGATCTTAAATAAATGATACCAGATGTAATAAAGTTACATTATTTTGTTTTTAGAATTTAGAGATTTATGGTATAATGAATCATCTACTTGAGCTATGTTCCAACGGAATGCATTTGGTCCGTACTCCAAACATTCAACGGAATATAGAATTTGGCTAGTACTCCAAACATCCAAAAAATATATAATTAGTACTGGAAGGAATATATTGAATTTAGATGAATTTAGGAACAAAAATCAACGAAATCAGAGGTCGTATGAAGGAGAAAGAGCATGCGGAATTTTATCGAATTTGGAAAATCCAAAAAATTGGAAGTGGGGGAATATTCCTTGCCAATTTTAAAGGATTAAATCAAAATGCTCGTGACTAGGACCCATTTGCTAGTGAAAGAGATGGATTAGAGAGTGAATGAAATGTGGGTCCTAGTGCAATTGAGAGAGAGAGAGAGAGAGTGAAGGAAAGAAATAGGGGAGGCGGAACAGAGTAGGGGCATAGGTAGCGATGGCGCGTGGCACCGACAGCAGATGGCTGCATAGGAGCGGCCAACGACGGCTAAAATGAAACCCGAGGGGGTTCCCTAATTGCAGGAGGTGGCGGTGGTGGCGGAGGGGCACAGGGCCGGGGGCGGCTTGGGCGCGCGGGCGCGCGATGGCACCAGTAGAGCGGTGGCACGGCAAGGAAGGTGGCATGTGCACGGATCGGGCAGTCGCATGGGGAAGCGACCGGGCAGGTCGGGGTGGTTCAGGAGTGGCCGAGGGGGTGTGGCGGCTTGCTTCGGTGATGGAGAGGCCAAATCGAGGTGGGAGATGGGTAGAAGATGACCTGGAACGCGACGTGACACGGTCTAAATGGCGAGGAGTTCACTGGAGAAGAAGATCGGGCGATGGGGAAGATTTTGTCCTAGAGGGAGAAACGATGAAATTCCGGTGATGTGATGCAGCAAACATGAAATTGAATGAGGGGAAATGAGCACTAGCCTTGGGAACACGATGTGACTGTTGGTGATATGCCCTAGAGGCAATAATAGGGATGATTGTATCACGTCTATGCTTATGGGTTATTAAATAAGGGTTATTCTATTCCTTGAATGAATCATCAGTTATAAAGATTAACGAGTATGTGACTTGTTGGTGAAGCTCTTTTAACTTATGATGGTGTCGTTCCAAATGCATCCGTCGAATGTCACTGGTCAGAACACTAGTGACTTTATCGACTGGCACATGTATTGATTGATGATCATGTTTCGCTTGTCATAGATATAGGGATATTGAATCAATAATGTGAAAACGTGTTAGAGAACATGGGGTTGGATAGACCCACCTTGAGACACTATTGAGATTATCATGATTCTATGTGTCATTAGTTGGTCTCAAGCAACGTTAATGTATAATACTTAGACCTGGTATTAACTTGATTTTCTACATGTGTAATAGTACACTTAGGGGTTGCCAAACGCTACTCATAACTGGGTAGTTGTAAAGGTAGCTTTCGAATATGCTATGAAACATGCAGAGGAATGTGCTGGTCGGATATGGGATTTGCCCCTCCTAACATAACAGGAGAGATATCGCTAGGCCCCTCGATGTGGTCAGATAAAGAAATTGCATGGCCATACCTTTAGTGGTCGAAGAGTTCGACCATGTGAAGTTATCCGACACTCGATCGAGAAAGTATTGAACAGTCCATGGATGACACAACATCTCACTTGGAGTTCAAGCAGATACCATGAGGCAAAGGAAAAATACACGAGCTGGTCGTTTAGTTCGATCAGATAAGGACTAGTCATATGGAGATACGAGTTGGTCGAACATGATCACTAAGTGGACATAACCTGGTCGTAAGGGGTTACGAACTGGTCGAGACCAAATAGGACCTGGTCGTAGATCATATTGCATTAAGGTTCGTTTGATATAATTTATGTGTATTCGGTAATCGTTATGTCCTGCAAGGTACCATTAATGACTCGTGGTCGGAAAAGGTTTTTGAGTCACAACCGATTACGCATGAACCTATAGGGTCACACACTTAACAGGTTGGAACAAACGTATTCGGATAGGATCCATCATTGGCTCTATATAAGGAGATGCTTGGGCTATTTGGGGGCAGACAAGGATACGTGAGTTGTTCCATCAAACCCTAGCTGTATCTTCTTGAGAGAGCCTTCTCGTGCGACTTAGTTCTAGCACACCGGCGTACGACGTTCCTTCCCTGGACATGTGGATATCGTAGAGGCGCTACTGCGATTGCTGTTGCGCTTGAGGACAATCCGCGACTTTGCAAGGAAAGCAATCAGTTGCTGAAGGAGACGATCGACGACAAGGATGCTGGACGATTGATCGACTATGTTGAAGATTAGCTACAACCACTACATCGACGCGCTTTTCGTTTGACCAGACTGCTCCCACTCTTCTTCCACTGCATTGTGCGTCTGGTGGTAACTAACTGTGATCTTCTACTTGCTTGGCTTCCTGGTTTACGTGGTAGAATTTTGAATTTCCAGCTAGTGTAGCCTACCCGTATCCCTTCAGTGACACGGTTAGGGATTCAAAATTATCACCGAAAAAACGAGAGCACAAAGCAAGTTGGTGTGGCTGGTGACGGGGAAGAAGCTCTCTTGATGGCGCGCGTCGGGAAATAGCTTCTTTATGGCAGGCGATGATGGGGCAGCATGAACGCGACAGTGATGGCGGAAGTGATGGCGAGCGACGCAGCTGGCATAGGTGGCACGACTTGGGCGGTGTGAGCGTGCACAGCATGGCCGGGTCAAAGGCGGAACAACGCCAGCTCGAGTGTGGCTCAGGCGCGGAGGAGAGGGAGGCATGGGGCGGATAGGAGGAAGTGTCTGGGTGCTGGTTTGGCATGGCATGTGCAGCGGTTTGGTATGGGATTTGGGGAAGAATTAGGGAGAGCGTGCGCTGGGGAGTGGCTACTGCGGGGAAGAAGTGTGTTGTGCACGTGGGACGGGTGGGACGATCGTCCCCACTTAACAGTTAATTCTGTGCATGTTTTGTGTGTGAATGACTGAATTAATCACAATTTGATTGGTGTAACATCCTAATTTTCTTTATTTTGTAAAAATTATTTTATAGAATTTGGATTTTATTTAGAGTTCTATGGATTTTAAAATCCTAAACTTTATATTTTTGAATTAAAAATTAGTTCAAATCTCAATTCAATTCCCTTTTCCCTCCAATATGTCATAGGTCAAGTCCCATCCACTTTCCTCTTCGGCCCAAGCCCAAACCTTTCTACCCTCCGACCCATCTTACTTTTTCTCCCTCTTGGCCCAACCAGCCCATCTCCCTGCTGCTCTGTACTCACTGCTTTTGCCCTAGTCATGCCCACGCAGCGCCGCCCAAGCCGCGTTGTGCCCAGTGCTGCATGCACTGCCTTCATCGAAGCATCGCACATCCTTCTCATGAGGACATGACCTTTATGTATATAATCATATTTGCTATGCTTGCTATTCCCATTACAAGTGCTCGTACGCTTCACTTAAATTATCAGGTAAGCTCGTTTTTAGGAGTGTATTTATATTATATGAACTATATGATGCTACCTAATAATGAAAATGTATATTTGTGTAGCATCACATCACTTTTTGTCCAAGCTAAGCAAGAGTTCGAGCTGGACATGTTTTGGAATCCAATTCAGCCTCTAGAGACAACACTGACTTCAAATGTGCATAACTTTCACATACGGAGTCTGTTTGAGCTCCACGAGAACTTGATGGAAATCTTATCTCGTCCTTTTTCCAACGGATCTAGCGTCATCTTCAAATACCTTATGTACGCTCCACAATCACCAAAAGAAAGTATGGCATCACCTGTTTAGGCCAAATTGGGCCTTGTAATGCTTGGGACCAAGGGAAGGTGCCACCCTAAGCGGTCCATACTGTTCATGAGGCATTATTCACATATGAATAGTTCCAAGAATAGTACCATCAGCTATTTTGTTAGCTATGTGCAGCTTCCCCTTCCCTATATAAGGAAGTCACACCCCTTTAGTTTCCTTGGATTTTATTTAGTTAAAAGTTAGCTTCATTGCAACTTCATGTATTGGATTGAATCGATTAGACCAACCATAATACCGCTATAGAATCCTAACTTTATCAAATATTTTAATCTTATTTGCAATTTCAAATTGCTTATTATCTTGTTCTTGTGTGTTCTTCGATTGCATGCAGGAATAGACCTTCGTGGTCAGGTTGATAATAATCTCGAGTTGGTTCATCGATTGTTGGGCATATTGGTCATGTGTGATTGGTAGCCGAATCGTGAGAGTCGTTTGCACCAAAATTGAGTTATCCTTATCACCGAAAGATCAGGACACTCATTGTCGCATTAGGTGGTATTAGAGCTTTTGTTCATCGACGAGATTTTTCCTTTACCTACAGTCCATGGAAAAAAAATAGGGTTAGTTCATCCTTGTCCTAGCCTCTTTGTGCTTTGCAATTTTTCTTTTCAGTAATTTTTGCTTGTTGAATTATTGGTTACATTGTCATGTCTAGTTGCTGACTTCTAGTTCTAGTTATTGTCTATTTTATCATTGTCTAGCTTGCATCTTGATCTTCCTATTCCTTTACGTAGTTTCATCATTATGTCCGACTTCATGACAAAAAATCTCCTGCCGCTTGCTGTCGCGGCAACCATAACCGCCTGCCATCATAGCCACGGAAACACAAAAACCCTGCCATAGCTGCCGCGGCAGCCACAATCTCTGCCATTACTACCACTCCCTGTCGCGGTAACCACAACCTCCTGCCGCTTGCTGCCACGGCAACAAAAACATCCTGCCATCAAAGCTGGGGAAAACAAAAGCTCCTGCCATTGCTGCCACGACAAACACAATCTCTGCTACAGCTACCTCTCTCTGCCAATCCTTGCTGAGGCAACCAAAAACTGCTACCGTGGCTGCCTCTCGCTGCCACGGCACGCATCCTACCACCGTTGCAGCTCTCTGCCGCGGCACCAAAAACAACCTTCCACCGCAACCTTTCGCTGCCGCGGCTCTCATCTTGCCGCCATGGCACGCATCTTGCCGCCGCTGTCACTTCCTTGCCGCGGCACCAAAAACATCCTGCTGTCACTGCCGCAGCACGCATCTTGCTCTACCACTGATTTCTCTCACGACCAGGGCAACCGCAGCGCCTGCACCGTTTTCCTTCCGCTGTCGTGGCAAACACAACAAATATACTGCCGCGGCAACCACGTCCATTACGAATCATTGCCGTGGTAACTAAATGCATGTCGCGGTAGCCACTAGTGCGCCCAGCTGCAGCCGCTGCCAATCTCTGCCGTGGCAGCCGAAACTCTTGCCACCGCTTGATCTTCCGTACCGTGGCAGCCTAAGTCCTCCTGCCACCATTACTACTCTTTGCAGTGGTAGCCACTGGTCGCTGCTGCCGCTGCCTCTTGCCGCCGTGATAACCTCGTGCTAAGCCGGCAACAGTTTTCTCTGCCGCGGCAAATATTTTCTCTACTGCGGTATGCTACAATATCAGCCGCTGTTTTGAAGTTTCGGAAAGGAGCAAGAATCAAAAAGGGAAACCATACTCATTTGGTTTCGGTTGTTCAAAAGTGGAAAAACCAGAAGAAAAAAAGAGAAGGTAAAAAAAGACACAAGCTTGCCAAAACCAGTGAAATTGGTGGAGTCCTACATATAGCCACAAGCTTGCACAAAAAAATTTAGCAAGTTTGGCCTAAGGGTTTGAAAGGTATAACAGTTTCAAATTTAAACCTGAGTCGGTTTCGAGTCCGATTACGATTCTATTTCCGAGACACCTTCAGTAAAACGGGTATAACTTTTGCTTACAGTGTCTGTTTTGGATGTTCTTGTACTCACTGGAAAAGCTAATGACAAGGCACATCCTTTCCAGCTAAGACACTGGGTGCCTTCCCGGAGCCCCAAAATCGGCCATCTTCGGCCCCGAATTCGCATTGCAAGTTTTCAGTTTCGGTTTTTGCCTTTTTTTTCAGTCTTCCCTTCGGAATTTGGGGATCGCCTCAACTAAAAAGTTATAGATCTCATCGAAACCTTTCAAAAGAGCACATATAAGCCATATAAAACTTTGTTTTTATCTTTTGGGACTAGCTATTGTTTACTGCTTCAACTAGAGGGTTGTTTACATTGCACGTTATTCTGATTTTGTGCTCTACATCGTGTGAACAATCTTGTGCCCCTACAAAAAAAAGTTTGATTAGTTGGCTAGAGTATCTCCTAGCATTGATCTTTGTGTGTGTGTTCATACACTTTTCTTGGTAGCCTTTGATTAGCTAGCTCTTTCTAGGCTAGGATCAACAACATTGACTAGTACTTTGAACAATTTTTCAACTTGCATTTACTGATTTAATTGTTGCTAATCTTTGCTACCATATTGAAGCCTATCCTAGCTCCACCTCTACCATTGCACAGGTACCAGTTGCTTGCAACTTCGTGTATTGGCTTGAGTCGATTAGACCAACCATAATACAGCTATAGAATCCCAACTTTATCATATATTTCAATCTTATTTGCAATTTTAGATTGTTCATTATCTTGTTCTTGCGTGTTCTTGATTGCATGCAGGAATAGACCTTTGTGGTCAGGTCGATCGCGCTTCTAGCAAGGTCGATAATGATCTCAGAGTTGGTTCAGCTATTGTCAGGCATATTGGTCATGTGTGATTGGTAGCCAAATCATGACAGTCGTCTCCACCAAAATGGAGTTATCCTTCTCACCGAAAGATCGGGACACGTATTGTCGCATCACCTTCGGTTTGGGAAACACTCGCCATCACTGCGCCATCATCACTCACTACCTTAGTTATTTCCCTTCTCACATTATTTCACAATCAAGACGCAGCCTCTATTCAATCCGTGGAACCCGTGCCCTGTCTAGTTTTTGCCGCATTTGGCGCTGTTAGCGTGTGAATTAGAAAAATATTTTCCTCTCTGAATTAATTTTGAAAATAGCACCACGAACAAGAGGAGACGCGACACGTGACTTGTCCGTGCACAAGGCGGCCGAACTTGCCTCCACCGTGCCCCTGCGAGCCGGATATTGCTCCAGCGTGCCTCTAGGGCACGGACAAGGCGAAGTCTAGCCCGAGGGGCACGGACTAGGCATTGCCATGCCCCTGCAATACGGTAGGCGTTTAATAGGTGTTAAAATGGGTTAAAATTGATTTATGACACTATTTAAGCATGGTTTGATAGTATTTAAATACTATTTAAAATGCTATTTGGCACTATTTAACACTTTAAAAAATCAGCAAAGAGCACTTTTTTCTTTGATGTTTTTTCTTCTTGTTTTTTTTGCGTCTCACTCAGAGCTACAAATGTATTATCACATGTATAAAAAATCCACAAATCTTTTCACATGAAATCATGCCGCAGCACAGCAAAATTTCCATGAGGTAGCAACGATTCACCAGCCGAGGCAGTAGCGGCGGGTAGTACTACACTATCACCGGCCGCAGCAGCGGAGGTGCATGTTCACCCATGCTTGATACTATTTAACACTTTAAAATTTTCAATCAAGGGCACTTTTTTCTTGTTTTTTTACTTCTCACTCGCAACTTCAAATGTATTATCACATGTACCAAAAAAATCTATTAAAATTTTCACGTGAAATCAAAGTGCAACATAGCACGCAGCTTCAAACTTGGATGTCAACCATCACTATCGCCACCCATTGCTTCCCTCGGTGGCTCAATGAGTCGCTGGACAGTGGTGGCCTGATGCCCTTGCTACTAGGGTTTGGTGCCTACTTACTCGTGTCACCATCGTAGTCTTGCTCTCGCACATTCGCACATGAGTCGAAAGCTATAGTTACATTATTATATGATCTGCATGCTAAATATTTCCCTCAACTGGTTCATAGACAAGCTTATACTATCACATGTCAAAGGTTGTGGTTATGGTATTATATGATCTGCACATGCCTCCCCCGTCTTCGCGTTCGGTGATTGTATACTACTGCCCACCACCGCTACCTCGTTCGGTGAATCTTTGCTGCCTCAAGGAGATTGTGCTGTGTTGCGTCGTGATTTCATATGCAAAAATTTGTGGAATTTTTTTTGTACATGTGATAATACATTTGAAGCTGCGAGTACGAGGTAAAAAAACAAGAAGAAAAAAATTCAAACAAAAAAAGTGATCTCGATTGAATTTTTTTTAAAGTGTTAAATAGTATTTTAAATAGTGTTAAATAGTATAAAATGGTGCTTAAATAGTATCAAATAGTATTAGATAGTGCCAAGAATCATTTTTACCCATTTTAACACCGATCGAATGTCCACCATGCCCATGGGGCACAACAATGCCTTGTCTATGCCCCTAGCGGCTGGACTTCGTCTTGTTCGTGCCCTAGGGGCACGGTAGAGGCATGGACGGCGCTAGGGGCATGGTGGAGGAAAGTTTTCCTCCAAGGGCACGGACAAGTCACTTGTCGCGTCCCTGCTTGTTTGCAGTGCTATTTTTGCAATTGATTTAGAGAGGCGGCTATTTTTGCTAATTAGCGCACCAACAGTGCCAAATGCACCCAAAACTCGCATCCTCTCCTCTCCCTCCCTTGCCCTATGTCATCACCAAGACTGCCTCGCCCTCCTTTTCATTCGACCTCAAACCACAATATCTATCTTGTTGTCATTTCATTACAACGCGCCACACACCACCTTCTTCGCGAGGTCCAACCGACATTCCCGCGCGAAGAATCTAGACCTACCATTATGAGTTAATGAAGTATTTTTGTGATTAATGATAAATCTATTTGTGAGACTATCACTTCTATTGATATACCTATCGTGTAGTCTTATTTGGATGAAAAAGTGAAAATCCCAGAGGTATGCATTTGACATCATATTCTTATATCTTGTTGCATTCCTCGGATCCAAAATAAAGCTTGAACTTCACCAAAAGTCTAACTTAAAAATGTGCATATGTTCTTATTACACATTCGTGTATGCACATATTTAGGGGGAATTCACTCTATGTTTTGTAGTTTCATGAATATTGATCCATATTTTCTTATCCACATATGTTTGGGATCTCTACTTTGAAATATGCCCTTGAGTATATAAAACTTGTGTAGTTCATATATACTCACATTGCTTAATATTCAGTTATTTGTAATTATGATGGTTATCATCAATTACCTAAGAGGGAAAGATTGAAGTATCTTGACCCACCATTATGAGTTATGATATGTTGTGGTAATTAATGACAATCACATTTTGGACTAACATTTTTTATAAGTTGGTGAAATAGGTTGAGTCCTATGATGATGGAGACTTTGGATGGCATCATGAGTTGATTGTCATCAAGTCAAAGTTCAAGAAGAGGATACATCATATGTTGATCCATATCAAGACCACGAAGAGGAGATGATCATGAGTTGATCATCAAGTCAAGAGAATACCCATCATGTGGTGATGAAGGTCTAGTGAAAAAGATCATCATGTGTTGATGATATTCAAGTCAAGATTCGGGATGAAGGATGTCGTTGTGTGTTGATAAGCACCAAGACAAGATCACAAAGTGAAGGAATCCATCATTGGTTGATGGAAGGCTTGTGAAGAATGCATCATGAATTGATACATATCCAAGTCAAGAACTTGGAGTAAAGAATACCATCATGTGTTGATGGAAGTAAAGTGAAGGATGCATCATGGGTTGATGCAAATCAAGTCAAGGACTCGGACTTGAAGTAAAGATGCGTGTCATCAAGTGAGTGTGCAAGGCAAAGGATGTGTTCCTAGTCATTTACCGGTCTTTGTGTTTGCTTGAAAGACCGGATTGCTAGTATATGTTGTCGTACTATTAGGAGGGGTCTTGTCTAGAAGCTTGAGTCTCATTATGTGTTGATAGCTCAATCTCGCTTGCTCTAGCTCACTGTGGCATGATGCTATTATTTGCGAATGTGTTTTACAAAGAGTCGAGGCTCATGCATTAATCCTTGTAGCATGTGACTATATTTTACAAATATGTTTTGCAAATGGTTGAAATCCATGTACCTACTCCTTGTTGCATGATCTAAGTTTACAAATGTGTTTTACAAATTGTTAGGGTTCATGCATTGCATTTGTTCTTACCTCTGGAAAAATGTTCAAAAAATCCAGTATGACTGCAAGTATTGTGCGGTATTACTGCAGGTCGGTAATACCGAAGTTTACATGGCGGTATGAATTTTCCAGAGAGGAAGTTTTGCTAGTTTTATTGAAATCCCAAAATTGGTATGACCGCATTTGTTGAGCGGTATTACCACCAGTCGGTAGTGCATAAATCTAGTTGGCAGAATGTTTTTAATAGAGAGGATATCTTTGGGAGTTTTTCTTGAAACTTGATAATCAGTACGGCTGCATTTGACCGGCGGTACTACCGCAGGTTGGTAGTACCAAAATATGGATGGCGGTACATAAATTATAGACAACGTGTCTTTGGGAGTTTTGATCTCCCCTGAAAAACGGTATGACCGCAACACTTGAGCGGTATTACCATAAGTCGGTAATACCAAGTTTTACTTGGTGGTACGACTTTTTCAGAGAGGGTGTTTTTCTTGTGTTTGTTTGATCCTCTGGAAATCAGTAATACCGATAAAGCCGAGCAGTATTACCGCAGTGTGGTAATACTAATTTGTAGTTGGTGGTAGTACCGTAACTTTTTGTAACGGCTATATCAAACGCATTAAATGCACAACAGTCAACCGTTGTTTCTCGACTACGGTAGTACCGGTCCTAAATGCTGGTATTTCTAAAAATTCTGAATTTTTAAGGATATTTCTTCAGATGGCTAGTTTTTATGGTTGGGCTATATATACCCCCTTGACCGGTTGTGAAATAACCTTTGGCACTCTATTTCATTCTATTGAGCTAGTGTGAGTTTCTCCTCTTAATTGTGCATGTGTTGCACCTTGTGAGCAACGAGAGAGGTCTCTAGTTGCATTTATTGCATGTAGAGTTGGATTTCGTAACCATTTAAGCCTGTGCATTCGTTGCACGTGGTGAGAGTCAAGCAATGGACTTGGCTAATTACTATCGGTGATTGTTGACACCTAGAAGGCTTGGAGGTTGTCGAGACCCAAAAATGCAATTCTGGACCTTCTGTGTATTCTGCACTAGTCCAGGATCACGCTAGTGCACACAGTATCAACATAGATGACTATTGATCCACACAGGACGATTAATAGAATAAATGACTAATTTGAATAGCAAATAATGGTTTTGACCTTATGGTCGAGCTTACATTTATTAAGCCACGCAGGGCTGACAATAAATAAATAGCAGCAGCGGAACAAAATTAAACTCCAGCTGAATCCCATCAATTCACCACAGGCAACTGACTGGGATTAAGACCCTAATGATCATCACCTTCGTAGAACTCCTCCTCGAATGCAGGTAAAGACTCCTCCAGTTCTGTTGATTGTTTGAAGCAAGCATGAGTACACAACCGTACTCGCGAGTCATATCACAGAATGCAATTTATAGATGATGGCTTATTCCAAAGGAATGGCTTCTGTGGTTTTTTTTGCATAAATGCAACAATTGCAATTGAATACAAATAATAGATTGAAAACATAATTCAAAACAAATAAACAATATTAATTGGATGTTCATTTTCACAAAGGACACAAAGTCTAAACAAGTTATTCACACAGCCATATGACTTAGATCACACAACTCCCTTCCCAAATGTTTTATGAAAATCAACCCTTCGTGTGAAATCCCCGAGCATGTCCATGACCGCAGACGCGGCTATTCGAATATATCGATTTACACTTTGCAGGGATTGTACTCTTTACCCACAAGATACAATCAGTGTAGCTAGCACTGACCATAACAAAACCTTTCAGAAACTTCATCTCAAGCATTGAAACACCCGATGTGTTTTACCGTTGTCCAATTTGTACACACAGCCCTTGAAACGACACACACTATTGGATCTGAAAACAGCGAACCGCTCATAGATGTGACTCAAACACAGTGGTACACACCTTCCACCCTGTCACACAACCTAACCTATCTGCCTGAGTAGTCAATGTCAAGACTCCATAACTTACTAAGTTAGGCCCGTTCCATACCAGGCATGTGGCTGTATAGTAAGGCTCAGTTCAATGGTGCACAAAGTTAAGTCCTTAATTGACCAAGGCAAGACTTCCAATTTCTAACTAAATGTCACATAGACCAATATTCCCATTCACACAGTTTCCACCATATCACACAATATCCACCACTTGCCTCGGTCTAAATCTTTTCCCACCCTGTTGGTTAAGTGAAACACATGCCATCAACGAGTAATAGCACACAGCACACACAGTTTTATCACATAGTTTCATAATCACTTAGTCGAGTTTATATCTGCAACTCACATGAAATGATGACTCGTAGCATGGCTAAGCAATCTACTCGTATCTAACCAACCCATGTTGGTGCTACGATAATACAAACTAATAATGAACCAACCTAGGGTGACAAAAGATCATAGCATAACAATAGACAAGGTGGATATAACAATTTGGATTAATAACTAAACCCAAAAATATTTAATTAAATACATTAAATAGAATGCAATAATTTGAAACAAAGTATTTTGAAAACTGGGTTCAATATGATCAAAGGTATAACTTGCCTTGAAATCAGTCTAGGTACTGATCTTGATCCTGAGGCACTGCTCCTTCAAAAGTCCCCGAAGAATTAACATCTACTCGCAAACGAATAAATAAACAAAACAAATAAATAACAGAGTAAAAAAACTTCAAAAATTAAATAAAAATCTTAAATAAATAGATCTTGATTTTATATGAATTTAAAAATTTGAATGGGCTCAATCAGAGTTCGGATACAAAAGATATGGGCTTTGGAAGATTGAATCTAAAGAAAATACCCCAAAAAGGATTTATTGGATTTATCCGAATTATTTTTCTATTAAAAAATTGGATTATTGCACCATGCTGAAGTCAGCGAAGGATTTCTGGAAAAAGATAAATATAAAGAAAATACTAACATGTGGGACCCACATGTCAGTCTTACGACTCACGGTGGACCGTGCCACGCACGCGCTGACGAAGCACACACGCACGCAACACGTCGGCATAGAGGGTGATGCTGGCGCTGACGCGGCTCGCCACATCAGATCGACGGTAGCGGCGCTCGAAAACCAACGGCAACGACGAATGGTGGCGTCTCGATGAGAGCGGGTGGTCGCTCTATGTAGACCTTGCTATTGCGCACCTGATGGTACCTGTCTAGGCTCGAGAGGTCGACTGGGGTTGCCAGAATTGGCGCCGGAGCGGAGGACGAAGGTACGGTGTTGTCGGGGTAAAGCACTAGAGACACTCCGGGGTCACAAAGAGGCGCACAGGAAGGCTCTTGCGATGAGGAAGTTAGTGGTGCAGTCCACGGGGGCAGGGCGTCACCGGCGGTGGCAGAATTTGTGAAACCCTAATCTTCAGTCGAAAACTTAAAACTCCAATTGCGGCGGTGCTGGAGCGATCGGAGTGCGGCGGCTAGTGGTTTCGGCGTGCTGAGACAAGGGCGAACCCTAGGGCGCCTTTTATAGGGCCGAGGCGTGCCAGATTAGGGAATCCCCAAATCAAGATTTTCTCAGACTCTTTTGAATCATGAGATAGAGTTTCTTTTAATCCCGATTGCAAGCAGATACGGGTGCGGGAGAATCGGAGATACGATTTGGTAGCAAAACCGGGAGATTTTAGTTGGAGAATCCGTGTTGTAGGATTGAGCTCGAGAGGCAGTAATGGCGGACGCGGCGCTGCCTCGTGCGGGGAAGAAACCAAGTCGGACACGACGACGTTGTGGTGGGGCCCACGCATCAGTGATAGCAACAGCCCACGCGCGTTTGGACTCGTCTAATCGTGTAACATCCCAAATATGAATTTGTGTTTCAAATGTAAGAAAATAAAAAGAAATTAAAACTTTTCTTGCATCTTGAAGCCCTTAGTCATTTTTGTAATTCTTTTAAAAGAATTATGGAAAATGAAATTTAAATCCTCTTTTGACTCCAATCAAAAACCTTTGTGGCAAAGGTCTTGTGCCAAACCCTTGGAAATCCTTTCCCTGAGATCTAGGGAGGCTTGGCAACACCTCTGAATTATCTCATGATTTTTAGAAATTATTTGATAATTTTTGGAGGCAAGTCAAAATTGGTCAAACCCTTTTTCCCCTCTTCTGGAATTTCTGCAGAAAGATTTAAGGCTTGAAAATTTCTGAACTTTTTATGGGAGGTTCCTCCAGCTGTCAGCAAGCTCCAGTTAAAATTTTATAAATTTTAGAGTTTGTTTGCTACCCCAAATAATTCTTCAAAAATCAGATGTTTAAAATCCAAATTATAACTGGTTTGCACTGTTCCTCGGGTTCGAACCGGACTCGGGCTCGAGCCACTAGACTCGGTCCAACCAACTAAACGCACCGGCGCGGTCGATCGGGCGCAGGCGTTGTGAGCCGTTGGATCAGCATCGAACGGCCCTTGATCAACCGAACGACGGAACCGTTGTAATCCACTCGATCTAACTCAGCCGTTCGATTCCAATCCGACGGTCGGCGCGTCGTCTCCTTCCTCCGTCGGCACGGCGAGCAAAGCGACCATGGCGTCGCAGAGGAGAAACACCGCGTCGATCCACTCCTCGATGCGCTTTAAGCGGCTATCTCTGCGGCGCATTAAATGCCGTTGGGCTCCTCCCTCAGCGTCCACTCTCCAAGCGCTCCGTCGCTCTCTCGCTCAAATGGCCGGGTTGACCCGAGCGGGATATCGCCGTTTCTCTCGGCCATCCTCGGCTATTTAAGCTCCATTGTTTCTCCCTTAGCTTCCTTTAGCACCTCCGCAGCTCTAGCTAACACTCACAAGCCCGCTGGAGCCGCAGATCCTCGAGAAGCCTTCGGCCGCCATTGTCGGTTTTGGAGCTTCGGTGGAGTCGGTGCAGCAGGGGTTTTCTTCTTCAAGTATTCGCTCCCTCTGCTCCCCCTTTACTCTCTGAAGCTTAACCCTCACTCAAATCGGTTCAATTTGCTCAGGGTCGAACTGAATTCGGATTCCCCCAATTTCAGCCGAAATCGGCATTCTTCCTCGCTCGGGCAGCTTCGACTCTCCTCGGTGCATTCCTTGCGCTCAGGTAACTCCTCTTTAGTCCCTAGTGGCCTGGCACCTGCTCCCTTGAACCGCAGCTAAGCGCGTTTGCAATTTTCATTTTTGTCATTTCGGGCCACTTCGGTTCTCTCCGGCTTGCCGGCGTTCTGGTCCACCACAGCCGAATTCATTGGTACCATTAGGTGCGCAATGATGTTTTGGACCCATTTTGGGTACTTGCTCGCACCGCCGCGGCCGGAGCCGCCGGCGGCGAGCTGTCCTTCCCCGTCATTTTTGCCGGACGAAAACAGGGAGACGTTTTGAACGTGAGTCGATGTGGACCGTCGATCCTAAGATCTACGGCTCGGGATCGCGCGGAAGTTTGAATTCGTCGCGCATTTCGGTTTGTGGCCCGTTGGATCCAAGATCAACGGTCCCGATCCGAGTCCGCGTGAATCGTTGGATCTCAGATCCACGGCTCGGGTGCGCGCGAACGTTCGGACCACCCGCGCGCTCGGATCCACGTGAACCGTTGGATCCAGATACAACGGTTGACGTTTAGGGTTTCGGAGCCGCGCGTGCGCGCGCGTCAGCACAGGAACGCGGACCGTTGGATCCAAGATCAACGCTCCACGTTCGTCCACGTCATTTCAAATTTCTTATTTTCCCGAAAGCATTTATTTATCAACTGAAAAATGTGATAACTTGTAAAATGCATAACTAATTCATTTTAATTCCTTTTTGGCAGATTCAAATTTTGTGGGTTATGTTTTCAACTGAACTTTAATCTAAAAATGTTTTCAACCCCAGTATAGCTCCAGAAAATTTTGCTAATGAATAGTAGCATTTTTTTATTTATAAAAGCTGAGCAAAATTATTTTGGCCATATCTTTTGCATTAAGAATCCAAATCAATTGGTTCTTGTTGCTAAATTCCTTATAAATCATGATCTTGCTACTGTAAAATTTTCAGAATTTTTGGAGAAAGTTTACTATTGAGTCTTTGTGGTTTCTTCGTTCTTATCGGTTCTTTTTCGCTTTCTCGTTAGGATCCGAAGAGCACATTGATAATATTATTGATCCTCAGCAACATATTAACCCACAGCAAACAGGCAAGCAGTTTGATCATGCTAATCCTATTATTTTTCAAGTCTAATATATTGATTTCAACTTGTATGTATGTATTGCTATTTTGTTGTTAAATTATGGTCAGTGTCCTATAGTTGCATAATCTGTAGGACTTGTTTATCCTCTACTACCATGAGCCTAGGTTATTTGCTATGATTCGAGTTCGATGGATGAGCTCTTGTCATTTAGTAGCATTCGATTTAATTGCTTAGAAATGCTTAGTTTCGGTAGCAATGGGCGATCGTCGATTTTAGTCGATGATCTTGATCACACATTTATTTATTATTCCATTATGTCCAGCATTTGTGCTTTGTTACTTTGTAAAGTCAAAAACTGAAAATAAAATTGCTTTAGACTTGGGCACAATGGTATGTTGGTGTGATCTGTTGGTGTGAATGGAATGGTGCCTAGGTCATCAAAGACCGAGTTACTTGTGTCACTAAGCCAAGCGCTTATGCGTGCTAACCACGCGAGAGGGATATGGGACCTCTCTTGACTTAGTACTTTGGCGTGTGTTATCTCCGAGTCGCAGGAGGGGGGTTGTGTGTGTTGTGTGAAAAAGGATATGTGTTCTTGTGTTGGGTGTGCGGTGGTGGAGATTCCAGGTAGGCTCTCCACCTCGAGGCGTATTGTAGTTGTCCATGGCTTTACCTGAGACGGGTAGTTGACCGAGGCTTTACAATGACTCCGACACAATGTATGGGTTTCTATCCATACGGGCGGCTCGTGGGTAATACACAATATTGGAAATGTCTCGTAGGACTTAGTGTCTGTAGGCATACCTAAGGAAGTGTGCTTAATAGCTTGGCAAAAGGCGATGCAGTGTGTGGGTACATTGGTACACCCCTGCAGGTATAAAACTATTCGAATAGCCTCGTCCTAGGTTATGGACATGCTTGGTAAGGTCGTGCAAGAACTAGACTACAACCTTTTAAATTAAAATTTGACATGGGTGGTATGAATGGGTAATTCATGCTATTGTTGTGGTGACTAATGGGTTAGTCACTTCCAGGATTGTTGTTGTTATCTATCTACTGTTATATTATTGTCATTTACGATTATTTGAACATTAAAAACAGATTTGTTAACCTGCTTTTAAATGTATTACATTATTGCAACTAAAGATTGCTTTATGCTGAAAATGAAACCTACAGCCTCCACTTAAATAAGCTTGCATGTAGCATATGTATAGGTCTGTTACTTTACACGTAAGTCTTGCGGAGTACAATTTTTATACTCATTTGCTTTGCTTAACTATTTGTTGCAGAGGAAGAAGGTGAGCCCCAAGGGCCTCACTTTTGTGAAATATGCTGCGGATTCGACGACTAGTTTGGCGGTCCGGTCGGTTGCCTTGTGGGTTAAAGGCACACTGATTGGCTCTTTTGGTTTATGGCCGTCTTATGGCACTTTTGCTTCCGCTGTTCAATTTCTATATGTATATGTCATTTGGCCGGTCGGCCTCTCTTTTGTAATAACTATCCTTTATTTATGTTATCTTCTGGTTTGTTGCTTTGCTTCGGTTCTATGTGAATGAATGGAATTGATGCATGAATTTTGTAAAGAGGTGTGTATACTGCATTTCTGGGAAGTATACATGTCTCGAGTCTCGGGTTATCTGATTTGTGATGCTAGGACCAATGGATGGTTAAGTATTACAAGCCCGATAAGCCGGGGTCTCACAAATCGGCACTTGGCACACGCGTTAGCGGATGCGGCACGGAGGTGCGCGAGCGAGCAGGCCAGCGTGGAAGCCTGGGCCGCACAGTACTGGTCCGTTCTAGGAATAGGGTTGGGTTTCGGCCCAACACTGTTCTGGAGATTTTTAATTGATTTTTCTTTCTAGAAAATACCAGAAAATCCAAATAGCAATTAGAAAATAGAAAATGAACTCGGAAAAATTCCAGAAAAATCTAAAAAATATATCCAAGCACATAGAATCCAAATAAAATAGTTTTGACAATTATTATTGTTGGGATTAGCCATATTAAATTATTTTGATGTTGAAAGTCCGTATTAAGCTTTAACTAAAATTCAATAAAAATTCAAATGGTGAGTTATAAACTAGTAACTATTCAAATTATTTTTAAAGCTATGAAAAATTGGGATGCTACAGAGGTAAAGATCCGGGTAGTTGTGAGTGGTTTGGTGCTTGTCATCTCTGGAGTGGAGGAAGAGCAACCCTGAGTGGATTGAGATGTTGGTTCGTGTTGGAGTCGGTCCAAGTGATTGGACTTACCTCGGAGTTGTTGGCTCAATTTGTGGAGCTGGTCCAACGTGGTTGGGCTTACCTCAATGTGGATTAGGGGAGACCGGCAAATCTCTGTGTACCACGCTAAAACATCAACGTGTCATTGTGGTTTGCCTTCTAGTGATTTACTTTGTGCAATTTACATTCCTAGAATTAAATTGCTTATATGTCTTTGTATGTTTACAATCATTAACAGTCTTGTATTGTTGGTGCACTCAGTGAGACTAGTTGATTTAGGCCTTAATTGTGCAAAACCGATTTAACTTACTCTTGCACATTAGAAATCGGTTTTAGCCTGACATTTTTTAAAAATGCCTATTCAACCCCTCTAGTCGGCCTCGTCGATCTTACACCGCTATTTGATCTTCATCTCTAGGGAGCCCCTAATTATTTCACTCGTGTCACATTGTGTTCCTGAATTGATCCCTTCAGTTTTTTCCCTCAGCCAATTTTGTTTTCCCTCAACTCATTCAATGGAATTTCGTCCTCGACCTGTCCCTATTCAATCCACCACCACCTACGGTGCGCTCCACCACAGTTCTTCTCAGTAATAGTGTTTCCACCACCCCCTCTACCTATTCCGCTCCTCAATTTGTCCATTGCGCACCGTAGCCATCACCACCGTCGCCACCTTCCCCTCCAGCTTGGCCACCGTCGTCCTGTCAAATCTGGCCATCTCCATCCATGATGCTCGCACAAGAGGACTCCCCTCGCTGTCTCGTTTCCCATACACACGCCCATCCCCGAAGTACCCCACAGGAGCGTCGCCGTTCACCTCTGCCTCCACCACAGCCTGTCGCTGCCAGCGTCGCCTCCATGGCTCTTCGCCCACAATGCCACCGCCCTTCTCCTTCTTGAGGCCACATTTGTTTGTTTTTCCCGTATCTGGAGTCTCCCGAGCCGTTGCTCGTCGTTGCCTCCACCATCTGGAGCCTCTGTGCCGCCTCCCCTGTTCGCGCTCTTAGTTTTCTGTGTCTCACTAATAGCAAGACCCGCATTTAAAACATCATATGAAGAACCGGATGAGGACATCACTTCCATGCATACAACCAACACTCCACAATAGCTCTGAACCTATACAGTTGCAAGGTCCAGTCACAAGAGCTCATGCACGAAATTGAACTATCAGGTAACTTTGTTTCTATGAGTGCATACTATTTCTAATAAGAATTTGCTACCTCCTAATGCATGTGATGTTCTTTTAATTAGGAACTTAGGAGCTGATCATGAAGGGAAGCATGTGCAATCCAATTCAGTCTCTGGAGATAGCAACGGCTTCAAACTTGCATAACTTTAAAATACAGAGTCTTGAGGTACACGAGTACTTGATGGAAAACTTATCTTGTCCTCTTTCCAACAATCAGGCCGCACCTCCAAATTCCTTCCATGTGCGCCGCAATCGCCAAAACAATCTAATACTATTTCTGAGCCCGAGTCAAAAGAGTGATGCGCCACCTCCACTTGGCCCCATGGGCCTTGTAACCCTGGGGGCGTGTATACACACCCCTGGTCATCTCCTCATATATGAGCCACCACTCTCTACCAAAACTTGGATTTCATTTTCTTAGTTTCTCCATTGGAAAACTATTGTTAATCGCTTGTGTCAACTAGACCAACCATAAAAAACCTCTACGGAATCCCAACTTTTGAACTCAATCATATTTTTGCAATTCAGATTGCTTGTTACCTCATTCTTGCATGTTCTTCTATTGCTTGCAGGAATTGATCCTCGTGATCAGGTCAATCGGGTCTTTGGAACAAGTTGATAACAATTTGGTGGTTAGTTCAGCAATTACTTGGTTGGTGTGTGCCATGTTTTTAACCTAGATCATAAGAGTTGATCATCATCGAAAGATCAGGCAAATAGAGATCATCAAGTGGTATCAGAGCTTCTGTTGATCGGTGAGAATATGTACCCATAGTTGTAGATTTATTCTGGCATCCTAGAGTCCAGAAAAAACACCAAAAAATTCCCCCAGCACCCAAAAAATTGAAAAGCACATCAAATTTTCACAAAAACCAGGGAAAATTGCTGGAGTCATTCTACATATATCCACAAACTTCCACAAAAAAATTCAGACAGTTTGGCCCATGAGTTTGGAAGATATAGTAATTTCAAGTTTGAACCCAAGACGGTTTCGAGACCAAGTAGGATTCCGTTTCCGAGATACCTTTAGTAATCCAGGTATAACTTTTGCATACAATGTCCTATTTTGATGTTCTTAAGCTCGTTGGAAAGCTAACGATGAGTCACATCCAAAAAAATAACTCTCTTGTACTTGTAGCCCTCTAAGACCCCCAACAATTAGCCATCTTCTCTGTCAAATTCACACCATAAGTTTTCAGTTTCTATTTTTGCCGATTCTTTCAGTCTTCCCTTCGGAATTTTGGGTTCACCTCAACTGTAAAGTTGTAGATCTCGTCAAAACCTTTCAAACGAGCATATATAAGCTATATAAAACTTTGTTTTTTTATCTTTTGAGACTAACTATTTTCTACTACTTAAACTAGAGGGCTGCTTACATTGCACATTATGTTGTTTTTTGTGCTCTACATCGTGTGAACAATCTTTTGTGCCCTAGATGGAAGTTTGGGTAGTTGGTTAGCGTCTCTCCTAGCAACTACTATGAGATTTTCCTTTCGTTACATTGGGTCACATTGATCTTTGCGGGTGCACTTGTTCCTTCTTTCTACCTTTAGCTTGCTTTAGCTAGTGTCAAGTTCTAGTCTAGGACTAGCAAACTGTGACTAATACTTTGAACTGCTTTTCAACTTTGCAATTTTTGAATTTGAATTTTGCTTTTCCTTTGCTACATATATTTTTCCTATCCAAGCTCCACTAACCGAACAGGTACTGTACCCTTACAATCGTTGTGCTCATCACTTGTGTCATGCTTACACTACTACAAAACAGGCAATAGAAGACGCCTCATCACAGACGGTTCCTTGGGAACCGTCTGTGATATGGACATATCACAGACGGTTGTAAGTAAGAACCGTCTGTGATAATGCTAGTCATCACAGACGGTTCTTTATACTAACCGTCTGTGAAGTATCACAAAAGGTTGGATACAAGAACCGTCTGTGAAGAACCGTCTGTGATATACAAGCACTGTAAATAGATGCTCCGACAGACCCCTTACCCATTCCATTTGAGGCGCCGCCACCCTGCTGCTGCTGCTGCCTCCTTCCCATTGGCCACCCTGCTGCTGCTGCCTCCTCCCCCGTTGCGCCACCCTACTGCTGCTGCCTCCTTCCATGCACATTGCTGCCCATTCCCTTTTGAGATGTCACCCCTGCTGCCTCCTCCCCCATTGTGGCACCTCTGCTGCCTCCTCGCACATTGCACCACCTTGGAGAGAAGGGTAACGATCTGTAGCCCTTTATTTTTGCTCTAGACTAATCACTAATGTGTAACGATCTGTAACCCTTTATATTTGCTCTAGACTAATCACTAATGTGTTTGGTCATTATGAAGGGTACTTGCTTTTTATTAATATAATTTAACACTAATTAATTTGTTATGTGCGTATACGTGTAGATGGACCAAAACTGGATGTACATTAAGAACCGTGTGAGTGAAGAGTATATTAATGGCGTGCTTGCTTTTAGAAGAGCCGCCGAGCAGGATATGTTGAAGAAGGGGATAAAATTTATGTACTGTTCATGCATTGATTATGGTAATATGAAAATATTTAACAACCCGGCGCAGATCGAAGCTCACTTAATACGAAGGGGTTTCAAAAAAGGATATACATGTTGGACCAGTCACGGTGAAGAGCAGATTATATCGGAAGTTATTAATGAGGACATCGCCGAGGAAGTCAACGATATGTAGGGTGTGGAATGTGTTTTTGATGAGGATAGGTCGCATGATGACAATCTGGATCAGATGCTATGCTATGCAAAAGAGAACTACGGTGAGAGAGAGTTTTGTAAATTCGAGGGCTTAATGGAGGACTCGGGGAAACCTTTGTTTCCTAGCTAAAAGCCGGAATACACAAGGTTGTCAACCGTGCTTGAAATGCTGAAATTGAAGGCAAGCAATGGTTGATCCGACAAGAGTTTTACGACGTTGTTAGGTCTCTTAGCTGACATCCTTCCGGAGGAAAACGTGTTGCCCAGCACGACCTACCAAGCTAAGAAGGTTCTTTGTCCATTGGGAATGGAAGTAAAAACAATACATGCATGTCCGAACGATTGTATCCTCTACCGTAAAGAGTATGCAGACATGCACGTATGTCCCGTGTGCAAAGCATCCTGATACAAGCGTAAGAATACTGCTAAGGCGAAGCAAGGACTTCCTGCTAAGATGTTGTGGTATCTGCCTGTGATCACACGTTTGAAGCGTTTATTTGCGAACCGAAAGGAGGCAAGATTGATGCGTTGGCACTCGGAGGAGCGTAAGAAAGATGGGAAGCTCAGACACCCTACTGATTTTGCCCAGTGGAGAAACTTTGATCGGAGCTTCGAAGAGTTCGGTGTGGAACCGAGGAACATAAGGTTAAAGTTGAGTACGGACGGAATGAATCCTTTCGGTAACATGAGCAGCCGACATAGCACCTGGCCCGTGAATCTATGTATGTACAACCTTCCTCCTTGGCTGTGTATGAAGCGGAAATACATTTTGATGTCACTATTTATCCAAGGGCCGAAGCAACCTGGGAACGATATTGATGTGTACCTAGCACCATTGCTGGAAGATCTTGTCACACTTTGGAACGAAGGGGTACAAGTATGGGATGCGTACAAACGAGAGAACTTCACTTTACGCGCCATATTATTCTGCACCATCAATGATTTTCCTGCCCTTGGTAACCTGTCGGGATTCAATACAAAAGGAGCCAAAGCCTGTCCGCACTGCTTAGATGGTACCGAGAGTGTATGGCTGAACAACTCGCGCAAAACTGTGTATATGCGTCACCGTAGGTTCCTTCCTAGGATTCACCCATACCGCAAGATGAAGAAACAATTCGACAGAAATAAGGAGGACGGTTCAGCTCCAAGGGCTTTTAGAGGGAAAGAGGTCTATGATGTGGTTAAGGATATCGATGTTGTGCTTGGAAAGGGACATAAATTAAGGACCCCTCAGAAAACATCTGGAAGAAGCGGTCAAGTTTTTGGGACATGCCTTATTGGGAGTACTTAAAAGTTCGCCACTGCATCGACGTCATGCACGTGGAGAAGAATGTATGTGATAGCTTGATTGGTCTCTTACTGAACATTAGTGGAAAAACAAAAGACGGTGTTAATGCACGGCGTGACTTGGTTGATATGAACATAAGAACCGAGTTAGCACTGAAAGAGACCGATAAAGGACGAACGTACCTTCCCCCAGCTTGCTACACTTTGTCCAAGGCCGAGAGAAATGAACTGTGTCAAAGCTTGCAGGGTGTGAAAGGTTTGTCCGGTTACTCCGCCAATATTAATAAACTTGTTTCCATGAAAGATTTGAAATTAATTGGTATAAAGTCTAATGATTGTCATGTGCTGATGACACAAATGCTTCCTGACGCAATTAGGAGTATCTTGCCGAACAAGATCCGAATGGCAATCTTTAGGTTGTGTTATTTCTTTAACTCAATTGCTCAGAAGGTCATCGATCCCGAAGGACTTGACGCTCTGCAGGCCGAGGTGGTGACGACTCTATGTCATCTTGAGATGTATTTTCCTCTGTCATTTTTCGATATCATGGTCCATCACATTGTTCACCTTGTGAAAGAGATAAAGATATGCGGCCATGTGTTCCTACGTCATATGTACCCTTTTGAGAGATACATGGGAATTCTGAAGTCCTACGTACGGAATCGATCTCGGTCGGAGGGCAGTATCATCAAAGGTTATGCAACCAAGAGGTCATTGAGTTCTCAAGGTCGACTACATGGCTCGTGGGCTCGATAGGTGTGCCTCTATCTCGTCATGAGGGAAGACTGGAGGGTATTGGGACCATCGGAAGGAAAGCAATCACTCCCGATCTAGATACATACGCACATGCCCATTTCACGGCCTTGCAACACATGACCGAAGTGTCCCCGTACATCGATGAGCACAAAGACATGGTACGCCAACAGAATCCAGACCGGTCGGAGGTTTGGATAACGACAGAGCACAACTGTCGGTTCAACGAATGGTTAAAGGTGCGATTCACTGGGACGTCATCAAGTGATGAAATGCTGCTATGGTTGGCAAAAGGGCCTAAATTTACAATTGTGACATAGCAAGGATACGACATAAATGGGTTACATTTTATACGGAAACTCAGGGTAGGAAGAGCACTGATCGTAATAAGTGGTGTTCGTGATAGATTGTAATGACCCAAAATTTCAATTTGATTGAAAATAAGACTTTAATTATTTTTGTGGATTTTACAAAATTTTAAAAGCTTTTCCTAATTATTTTAAAGCTAAAATAATTTATGTGCAAAATCCATTACCAACTAAAAGTTGGAATTATTTTATTTAAGTCCAGAATGCTCTTGAGAATTTCTGTGAATTTTCTCAAAACATTTGGACTTTATTTGATATTTTCTAAAGCTTATTTGAATTTCTAGGATTAAATAAATTGGAAAAAGAATTTAAATCCTCAAGAATAAGATCGGGCGAAGCCCGAAGATTGTTGGCGCCTCGTCCAATTCCTCCGTGCGTTCATTTAATGCGGTCGTCCGATCAAATCGGACGGCCGACATCAAACCTTCTCGCACTCCATCGCCTCGGCCGTTCGATCAAAATCCAACGATCACCGCTTCGCCCGACCAGTTTCGCGCGCGTGTTACCACCTCAGGCCGTTCGATCAAAATCCAACGATCGTCACTCCTCCCGACCAGTTCATTCGACCGCCATGTGGGCCCCACCAGCGTCTTCTTCCTCGCCCCCTTCTTCTCCCTCTCGTGCCCGAGACAACGCCGCCATTGCCGCGCCTCGGAGCTCCGTCTCCTCCGCGATTCCCTCCGCCTTAACCCCGTGATTTACGGCGCATTAGCATCGCCACTCCTCCGCATTCACCCCCGGCATTACCCCCCTTCTTAACGCCGGTAACGTCCCCGCGCCTCTCGCCTCCGCCATTACCGCCGCACCCAATCTCCCGCTCCCGGCCTCCCCTCGCCCTATAAAAAGCACCCCAGCTGCGCCTCTTCTCCCGCATCTCATTCCCCAACTCCTGTCCCCTCGATCGCCATCAGTCGCCCGCATTTCGCAATTCCCGGGCGTCAAACTCGTTCTTCTCGATTCCGGCAGCAAAGCTTCCCGGCCACCTCATTGCACCTTCGGCAGCGCGTCCTCGGCAATCCTCTGGCGCACCTCGGCTTCGCCTGAAGACCCCCGGAGCTCCTTCACCGCCAACAACCGAACCACACCGCCGCCTCTCTCCGTCGCCGACGACCTTCCGACCACTCTCCGCCGCCACCAGGTAGCGCCCTCGCATCGGCATCGTCTCCTGAGCATTTTGCGCACCTCACGAGCTTCGCCGCGCCACGATCACGGCATTTTGTACCGAAGGCCGCCCCCCGGCGCCGATGTGGCCGGCCGAATCAGCGCCACTGGCGCCACATCGCACTTTAGCCGACGCGTAGCCGCGTGGACGCCAAAGATAAAGACGCGCGCCCAATAAGACATTTTCCTCAGATCAGTCTTTGTGAGCCGAGTCCACCGTGGACTCGGAAAGCGCCGTGGACTCAGTCCATACTGTGCGGGGCCACTTGTCGACCTCGTGAGCAAGATGCTGATGCATGCTTGCGCAATAAATGGAATTTTCTTTAGAAATTTAATTCGGGAAATTCGGAAATTCTGACTTTTTTTTTTAGGATTTAATTTAGGTTTTAAACTTCCAGGAGCTCGTATTTCTTCATATGAACTCCGATTTAGGTGATTCAAATTTCTAAATTTGTATAAAATCAAGATCTAGCTAACTAAACCAAAATTATTTAATTTGGAGTTAATTTGTATTTTCATTTGAATTTATTTGAGTTCATTTGAATTCTGTTTGAATTTGGATTATTCTCGCGTATAGATTTTGACGACTCCGGAGAGCTTGACCCTATTGAAGAAGTAGAATACCAAGATTTTGAGCAAGGCAAGTTACACCACTGACCACTTTGCCCCCAATATTTAAAATTATTTAATTTCTGTTTTAAATTATTATTGCATGCATAATTGTATTTAGGTATTTTAAATTCCTGTTTTAAATACTTAATTATTCCAATTCCTTTGTACAGCCACATTTGAATGTTGTATTACCAATTCCTTGTCACCTTAGTGAAATGAATTTAAAAATAAATATATGCTTAGCAAATGCTTAGACCAGGAAATATTTGATTTTGGGAGAATTTAGCCAAAACTTCAAAATTTGATAAAAAGCCTATGACATTGTTATGTCATGGTGGACTTTTGCAAATGTCTTTGAAAATTATAAAAATAAAAGAAAATGGTTTGTACTTGGGCAAAAATGGACCGTTGGTGGGTGCAGGTTTATGCACGGGCTCGTCTGGTTAGGATCGAGACCTGTGGTTTTTATTGAAAGTTGCCCAAGGAGTTAAGGACCGGTCTTTGAGCCGCATCTTGCAAAGCTCCACCGTACTACCACATGTTCTGTATGGGCAGAACCAGGCTTAATAATTTGTCTTACCTCATTATTGTTTATGCCATTTTTGTTGTGTGGGTGTCGGTTAGACTTTATTCCCACGTGGCGCAAGAGGGGGCTTCTGGCAGGTGGTTAGCCTAATGGAAGTGAAACCTTAGCAAGCATATTGGTAGTGAGGTAGTGCATTGGAAACGCCTTGTGATAATTGCCTAGTCACACGCCTAAGGAAGCGTGCATTGGCCGACATAACGGGTAAATTATCTCGTGTGGGTAAAGTTGTACCCCTCTGCAGAGTGTAAATCTATTCGAATAGCCGTGTCCACGGTCATGGACATGTTGAGCAAAGCCACTCTAAGTTAGATTTTGTTTTTGGTTTTAAAATAACTCTGGACATGATTTGAGGATGGTTAATCCTTGTGATAAAATTGGGCGGGTAGCCTTGTGATAGGAGGGTATCCTTCACCATGTTTCTTATGGAGGTTATCGACTATAAAATGATCCAATTTTTAAATCTGATTTTAGCTGTGGAATAAAAATGTGCCTTGAAACTTGGTATAACTATTTGAAACCCAAAAATGCTGAATTACGCAAATAAACCCTACTACCTTCCTTTGAATAACTTATGCATGCATTATAAATTACAGATTGGGTGTAATTTGCGAGCACGATTGTAGTGCTCACTCTTCCTGAATATTATTATTCAGGAGAAGACTATCCGGAAGGTGAGGAGCAGGACGATTAGGCAGCGACCTCCAGACGATTGCCTGTGGCGTATCGTGTGGCTTACCATTATATTTTGCTTCCGCTTAATGTTTTATTTGGCCTCAGGCCCAAATTGTAATAAACTCTATGCTTATTAATAAACACGCTGGATATGTTTGTGATAACATTTTTGTGACTGTGTACACTGGAAATCCTGGACTAGTGTATGAACACAAAGAATTCGGGATCCTTCGTTCCCGGGTTCGACATAGATGCATTTCACGAGGGGTTCAATACCGCGGGGGCACGCGGGTTGAACTCATACTATGGGTTCGTAGAGGAGATTTGGGAGCTCGACTTTGTATTTTTCAAGATCCCCCTATTTCGATGTCATTGGGTTAAACTTCAGCAGGGCGTGAAGGTCGACAAGTACGGCGTTACTACTGTGAACCTCAAACGTGTCGGATACAAGGACGAACCATTCGTACTCGCTAAGCAAGTTGTTCAAATTTTTTATGTAACGGACCCAGCAAATAAGAACCGCCACGTAGTTCTTCATGGGAAAAGAAGGATTATCGGAGTTGAGAATATCGTGGATGAGGAAGAGTACAATCAATTTGACGAGTTTTCTCCTTTCGGAGACGGCATCAAACTGGAGGAAGAACCCAGTGAGGAAGCTAGGTATATGCGCGTCGATCATCATGAAGGACTATATTTCAATTAAGCATGTATTCCATTGTAATTTGATGTTAACATGGAAACGCGTCACGTGTTATGAACTTGTTCTTCCATTGTAATGTGATGTCAACGTGGAATTGTCATGTGTTATGGACTTGTCATCTCTAATGTTGATGTTAATGCGGACTTGTTAGAGTTATCAACTTGTTGAGAATATTATCTTTGAAACCTTGTTGGAAATGCACACAAATGGGCAAATGTGTTTTGTCATTTGAGCAAAGTTAAAAGTGCATTGATTCTGTGGCCTGGTTGTCTGACCGCCAGGGGTCACCAGTCTAACCTGTGCCAAATCGGTCAGACTGCCATGTGTTGGGCGGTCCGACCGATTTCCCTTTGAAATGATTCTCTGTGCGATAGTTTCGCCGTTGATAAACGGAATTACCGGTGTGCGGAAGTTCCGAAGTTCTCGCTGAACGTTTATTCCAGAGAAGCACATTTTTGGTGTGGGTCAATTTGCCTCGGGCGGTCAGACCGGCCACACTTGGCGGTCTGACCGATTTGGCGGCGGTCAGACCGGCCATTAGTTGGCGGTCCATTTGTGCACACCACAGACGGTTCAATTATAGAACTGTCTGTGATGTGAGATATCACAGACGGTTATTTAATCGAACCGTCTGTGATAACTCTAACATCACAGACGGTTCTATTAAAGAACCGTCTGTGATGTTATCTATATAAGTGGCCCGCTGCACTTGCCCTAGTTCTTCCCCAGAATCGCCGCCTCCCCCGCTGCATTTGCCCTAGTTCTTCCCCAGAATCGCCGCTCGGCCTCCTCCACCATCCCGAAGCCACGCCGCAAGGCCTCCTCCTCCACACCGAAGCCACGACGCTCGGCCTCCTCCACCACGCCGAACAGGTCTATGACGCCAACGCCGGAGTTGCCTGTTTCTCTGTGGGGTTCCATCTGAGGTGAAACCATCAGGAGTTGCACGTTTCTCTGTGGCTTGGAAGAACTGATTCCTCCCTGCCAAGTATATTCCAGCATCTATTATGATTGGTTGAACTCTCTGAAACCTCACAGATTGACTATATATAGTGCAATGCTGTCAGTTAGCAGCATAGGTTTAATTACTCACCATTTATGAAATTTCTAAGAACTACTGCATGGAGCATGGATTAATATACATCTTTGAGCTAAATGGCTATTGGATGATTGCAAGCTTTGAAGAACTTTGCTGGAAGCATGATGCACTAACTAATTATACCTAGGTTAGGTTTGTTACGTTATACTCTCATTGCATTGGATGGGGAGATATATTTAATAGAACCAAATTTCTGATACCCAAGTTCCTTTTTGCATCAACCATTTATAAACAAATGATGGATTAGATTGCTGGGAGGTTTTACATAATAAAGTATTTAAGTTTAAGGAACAACATACACTGTTGATATCTTTTGGCAGTACCTGATGCCATGGAATTCTTGATTTGGATTCTACATTTTTCTAGTCATGGCAGTGACTAGCTTGGTGTGCGGTCTCTTTTCAAAGGCAGCTCTGAGATGCTTTGGCAATCTTCCTAAACAATTCATTGTTTCCTTAGAGTTCTGTGTCAGCTAATGACATTACTAATAAAATTGGTTAGAGATTACGATGTTTTGGTTAGTCCTTAGAGTTTAACCAATATGAAGATAGATATTAAAGAATGGGTATTCAAAGTAAGTAGTTAACCATCAAGTCCTTAGAGTTTAACCAATATGAAGATAGACATACGAACTCAGAATCAAATGAATCTTTTTGATAAATTCATACTGTGAACTCTCAATGAGGTACTGGTAATCTAGTACTTATGTTATGTCAGTCTCATCACAATAGGACATAATTCATTTTATATGTTATCACAATGCCTAAGAAAAAGAACTGTGAACCAAATGCTTCCAAATGCAATCCACTGCCATATTTTTTATTGTCACGTTTGACGTATTCCTGGATCCTAATTATTACGCTTATGTACTGTTGCTTGCCTATATGGAGAAACATTAGTCTTTTTGGTTTATTACTGGTTGTTATCTAGCTCTTCCAGATGCTTGATTTATTTCACATTCGTGTGGTATATGTTTAGCATTTCATTCGGTTTAAATGACATGAATAATTTACATTTGTATACATTGATTTGGTCATTTAAATGCTGGTGGTGATGGCTTAGTTGTGCCTGTGGGTTATGGTGGTGATGGCTTGGTTGTGCTTGGCAATAATGCATTATGTGGGCTTAATTTTGCTCTATGATTTAGATGGTCTAATACTGAAATTGATAGGATTACTAGTTTAGTTTTGAGCTCTAATACTTTGCTTACTGCTATCAAAGTAATCATTCAAGGTTTGTTGGCTTTTTATTTGAAGTAACGAATTCAGTGATTCTTGTCATATTCTAATAGTTTGCTTGCTGCTATCAAATATTCTTGTCATATTTTGTTTCAGTGAATTGCATGTGATTGTTCTATCAGTCTAGCTAAGCACTGATTAGAGCTCAAAATTATAGTTTTCTTATCCAATTTGTGAAGAGTATAGACTAAAAAAGTGAGATGGCGACATTGATTCTTTTGCAACTCATATACGAGAGCACTCAAAATCATGCAATATTTCAGCTATATGTTAAAACTGCACTGTTTGCAATATTTCCTTCTCCTTTGCAGTTTTTTGTGCAATTTCATATATTTTATTTACTACGTATCATATATTTAGGTTCAATGGGTAACTTCTATTTGTTTATGTAATCATTGCGTACGTAACTTATATAAATAGCAAGTAAGCGAGATGGCAGAGGCACCGTCTTCGCCGCCGTCAGCGACGTCGCCAAATGCGTCTGGATCTCCGATCAAGGTGGTATGCAGGCGAGATGGCAGAGGAATCTCCAAATTGCCCTCGGGCCGCATGACGATCACGGAGGTCAGTGACGTTGGAATCCCGCTGAGTCCCAAGAAAGCAGCTGCGAGATTCCGGACCGTCTGCGGGGCACTTGCAAGGGAACGGGTCCCATCACCACCCCAACCTGGAAGTCTCTGACGGATGTACAGAGAGACCAGTTGTGGACTGAACTTTCTGTCTCATTCACTTTCACTGAAGCAGACCAGGCACGTGTGCGATGGCACGCGCTGCTCGCGATGTGCCACGCGTGGAGGACCTTCAAGAGCCCGCTTGTCACACAGTACGTGAACACGAGTCGGACGCCCTTCACGAAGTATCATTTCTTGTCGTGGGATACATGGGACGCCTTCGTGTAGATGAAGACGACAGCCGAATTTCAGGAGCAAAGTGCGGTGCATAGAGCTCTCCAGGCACAAGACACTCACCCCCTCCAACTCAGCACCGCAGGGTACGCGGGTAATGCCACGCAGTGGGCGGCGGAGGACGAGACCGCTGCTCGACCGTTTGCTGAGATCTCAGATGAGTGCGCTCGAGCCTGGTTAAGAGCGAGGGCATCAGCCACGTCTTCGGGTAGCATCTCTTTCACAAACCCAGCAGACGAGGCAGTGTCTCAACGCCTGGTAAATATGTCGAACCACTTAGTTGTTAATAAGTCCATAACTTCATGGTGTCTACAATAACATGATATCCTCTTGCAGGAAGCATTGAATTCCGCATCTTCCCAAGGTTCCTTCGAAGTAGACAGGGAGAAGGTTGTACTATCTACAGCCCTAGGAAACAAGGAGCACCCGGGTCGCACGCGAGGCGTTGGGGTTTACGTACCTTGGAGGGACGGATTCCCACACGACTCCAACACATATAGGAGTAGGAAGAGATCCAAGGACCAGCACGACGCTCGGTTGGAACATGTGATTATTGAAAAATTTCAAGAACAAATAACAAACTTGCAGAACCAAGTAAATCAACTCATGCACGCGCAAGCCGCCCCTGTTAATTTGGGAGCAAGTCCTCCTCGACATCGGAGTAGCGTCGCGTCCACACATAATTCTGGACAGACGACGTGCAATTACCGATCGACGACATCGAGGTAATGTACATCTCTAGAATGCTCCAAAGATAGACCTATAGGACGCCTTAGCTAATTGTGCACCGTTTTGTAGGAGCCGGCGCCCTGCAAGCTCCAAGTGAGGATGGTTGGGTCGATTCCTATTGAGGCTGGGCGGGGTATGGTGTATCCATACCAGGAAGGGGCAGTGCAGTACGGTGCCTAGCTGGCGCAGGGTTACACCAGGGTGCAGGTGGACATGGTACATGACAATTTCATGGCCATCCCGCTGGAGATTCCCCCGAACGAAGAAATCAGAACACTAGGGGATGCCACGCACACTTTTATCCAGTGGCCCAAGAAGGACATCACCCAGGACCCTTCAGTGACGCGATATCGACAGGACTCTGCCTCTCCAATAGGACTCTCGATGAGTCCACCTCAACCAAAGCTTCAGAAGGCCGCCACATCGCTTCCCGTCGAGAAGACGGCGAAGAGACAAGAAAAGCGTGTCACCATATCGGTCCTTGAGGCGTCTCATGGGAAGACGTCCCTCAGCCGCCTCGTTAAGGAGAAATCTATATCGAAGAACATTAAGGCACCTCCCAAATCAGTGAAATACTCCCTCGAAAGTCCGTTGGTCTCCGGCGCAGAAATAAACAACTCAGGTGTAGCTTGTCGAGCTTTGCATGATTGGTACTTGCGCAAGACCCGAGAGGAGGAGGGCCATACTGGAATCACTGTCAGATACGAGAGGGAGCATTTTCTCCACGAGCCTGGCCACTTCGTCGTGGGCTTCTGTCGGGACCCAAATATGCAAATCTGGACCCTCTGTGTATTCTGCACTAGTCTAGGATCACGCTAGTGCACACAGTATCAATATTGATGAATTATCAACTCCATACAATGAAATATTAAATAAACGAGTAATTTGAATAACAAATAACTGTTGTGATCTTAAGGTCGAGTTTTACAATTATTAAGCCATGCAAGGCTGACAACAATATATCGCTTTACTCGACAAACTTCGTTTATCCCATAAAGCTTGAACCCCTAAAAGATCATGAACACAAAACTTGGAATTTGATCATTTTAGAAATATCACGAAAGACGATCAATTTTTTTCTTATAAAAGAATCATCATTACCCTCACTTAACACCACAAAACCTTACAAAGGGGTCTCAACACTTTTCTTTCTCAAAGGGAGGTTCTAAACTCCAACACTCCAACTACTCCAAAAGAAATGAGCAGAGTCAAAACTTTCTTCAATGAAATTTGTAAAAGATAGTTCTCATTCTCTAGAATACCAAATGGATAACCAATTCACCTTTACCAACAAGAAAGATAGGACTATCATTAAAGAGAACGATCTTATCACTAATAACGTTTACAAGTAGCAAAGAGATCTCAGCAGTCAGAAAGACAAGAATTGTTTTGAAAAATAAATAGGGACCAATAGAAACTCGTAGCCAACCATTTTGTTTGATTACAATCTCCGACTTAATCACCACAAGGCACCGCAAAAAGGTTTTAACATTATTCTTCAGAAAAGAGATGCATTAAATTTCATCACTCGGAATGATCCAAAAGAAATAAATGGAGCCAAAACTCTCATGTTAACGAAGTTGCAACAGAAAACTCCCATTATCCAGACTATCAAACGAGTAAATGAGTCGCTCTTTTCCAATAAGAAGGAAGGAACAACCATGGAAATATCAATATTGCCAATTGACGAAAATCACTAGTAATAAAAGCAACTCAACAGTCGAAAAACAATAATTATTTCAGAGAACTATTAAAGACCCATTGAAACTCATCAACTACCATGAACCATGAACCATGAACCCAAGAGAAATTCATCAACCACCACCGGAGAGGAATTTATCAAATTCAGAAATCAAGGAAGAGAATAACTTTCTAAAGCAACTCACGCTCAAAACCTATAACTGTGGTACTCGGGGTAATTACTCCCCTAACCACATACCGCGAACGATGGTGTAACCTGGTGAATCCCAGAGTAACAACCACGACCTCAACTTCTTAACATCCGCTACCAAAATGCATAGCCAAGATAATCAATTATGAATATAAGGTCATCTCACAGTAATCATAGAGTATATTCATAGGTATAGTAGATCATAGCAGATCATAGACTAACAAAAATATGATAGTACAGAAACAATTCGATACAGTACAACATAATGAATCACATCACTAGAAATACGGATGCAATGGATTTTCCAAACCCCACCTACTATGCACAGTGTGTCATTTTAATACTTTGCTTACCATGGACCTAAAGCCCGCTCTGATACCAACTGTAACACCATGGCTATTCAGAAGCCAAAATGCTACCTAAAGAACTAACATACAACCAAATTTACAGAAGAATTTAAACTGAAACTCTTCTAAGTACATATAGGAACCAACTTTAATAGTAGCATGGCAGGAATCAAAACTGAATTCATCAACCATAATCAAGAAAGAATTGAAGTGAACCACTAGCATCATTTAACAAGAAAATCTAACATGAATAGAAATATCATGCAATAGTAAATTTATTTATTACAGTTCCTCAGTGAACAAATGAAAGACAAATCGACATTACTAATGAGAGTAAATTATAGTGAACTATGTGAAACGTGCTGGTCTACTCCCTCCCAACAGAGTCATCATCAACGATCACCTAAATATATACAGAAAACAAGAATGAGTCTAAACTTAGCAAGTACAGTAAACAATTGAACATACAAGGTTATGAACATGTCTACCTCAATACGAAATCTGAACTTATCTCTGAACACTTATGAGTATGAATGGAATAAATAGATGCATTGAAAGGAAAGGACTGCACACATGCTCATACCAGTATAGCGAGTGACACACCCGTCGGTGCTCACTTAAGCTCGTACTAAACAAAGTCCGGGGATCCAATCACCGTATGAAGAACGTTTCATACGGGTGTCCGAAATTGCCCACAGTGGAATGGTGGGTCTTACGTGCCCATACTGGAATTGATGGGTCTTAATAATTCCACTCCCGTGGACGGAACACGAATAATGCAAGGATGGAATGAATATATGCAATGAGTGTCACATCTTTCATTCACATGGATTATCAACTAAGAACGAATAAATATCATGAAGTTTGAATCATGGATCATAGAAATAACATCGCATCAAAAACATTCAACTGTAAAACATGAAGTATGAACATGGATCATAGAAGTAACATCGCATCAACATTCGACAGAAATCATCATGTCTTAACACATTGTACTTGCCTTCCGCGCTGTGACGTGCTAGGAGGCAACGAATGTGCTCCTCCACTCACCGCCTCACCGCCTACACAAATATGTATTCTGAAAAAGGATACAAGGTATGACATAGCTACAGGTGTCCTACCATTACCCTCTAACTATCCAACAAAATCAACGGGTTCAAACTGACAATTAAACTATTCAGCCACCTGACAACCCTACTGGGCAGCAGTACGAGAAAAATCATAATTAAAAATATATAACTCGGAATGATGTGAAATCAGTGCTCAATGAATCTTAATGAACCAGGATACGAAACTCTAGTTGACAAGATTCACTAAATCTGCCAAAACAATCAGCTAATCAGCAGTTGAAAACATATGGCAGATATCTGTCCACACAATAGATCAGCAGTAAAGAACAGGTCATATCTTTTATTCTATAGATCCAATAGAGGTGTTCTTTATCCATCTGGAAAGATTATTAAAAATTCTACAATAACCTAAATGGGTGGAGGTCCTGAATCTTACATTAACAAGGTCAAAATTGAGGAACAAACAGACAGTTCCTTCTCGTCAGACAGACAGAACAGCACGCAAAGAAAAATTCAGATCTCCTAAACTGTAAGGCAGAATCTCGTGATCTCGGTGGCTATGGAAAGATAAAAACCAGGGATACAAAACACTAGGAGACGAAAATACCAGATTCTGCTTCTAATATGCCGAAACTAGGCGCACAACCTATTTTACAGATTGGATCTAACAACAGAGGCAAAACGATCCAACTAATCGAATCGAATTCTCATCTCTTATGAATCAAACAGCGAGGGTGGCCATTGTTACTCTTGTAGAACCTCAAGAACGACATAGATCAACCTCTCGAAGAACCTCCCTCTCCTCCCTTCAATGGCCGGCCAAGGCGAGGAAGACGAACGTCCGGTGGTGATGGCAGGAGAGATCGGCTTCGGGTGAGACCTTGGGGCAGCACCGGGGATCGCCGGAGGCCAGCACCAAGGGGGAGGGGAGGCACCAAGGGCGGGGGAGGCGCTGGTTTGGGGATAGGGGGTGGCGGCTCAAGGGGAGGGGAGTGGGGAGAGAGGGGAGAGGCTAGGGTTTGGGGGGAGGAAACCCCCCTCTTGGCCGGCGCCCCCTCATGAGCCCCTCCTGGGCTACGGCCCAGGCCCAGGTTGCCGGAAGTTCGCTAACCCCGATGAGATGATAATTTCAGATTTTTGTTCCGCTCCCTCTCCCGGGACTTCTTCCGAAAAGCCGAATCACTTTCGGGATATTACAAGTGTATTGTTTTAATCCACATGCACCTATTGATTTATTGCATATTCCTACTTCTGAAAAAGGTAAATTTAGATACTAAGAAGCATACTGAATTTATCCTTAAACTACATGAAACTACTAAAGAAAACATAGAGCGCATATAAGGTTGTTGGTAGTCATGGTAGACAGAGTTTAACTTTTGAACCTGGTGATCTCGTGTGGTTACATTTGCGCAAAGATAGATTTCCTGAATTGGAAAAGTCTAAGTTGATGCCTCGAGTGATGGTCCATACAAGGTGTTAGCTAAGATTAATGATAATGCATATAAACTTGATCTGCCTGCGGAGTTCGGGGTTAGTCCCACATTTAACATTGCAGATTTGAAGCCATATTTGGAAGAAGAAGATGAGCTTGAGTTGAGAACAACTCAAATGCAAGAAGGACAGGATGATGAGGACATTACTTCCATACATACAACCAACACACCTAACAATAGCTCTGAACCTATGCACTTGCAAGGTCCAGTCACAAGAGCTCGTGCACATCAATTGAACTATCAGGTAACTTCGTTTCTAGTAGTGCATACTATTCCGAATAAGAATATGCTGCTACCTAATGCATGTGATATTCTTTTAATCATGAACTTAGGATCTGATCAAGAAGGGAAGTATGTGCAATCCAATTTGGTCTTTGGAGACATTACCGGCTTCAAACGTACATAACTTCTACATACGGAGTCCGTTGGAGGTCCACGAGTACTTGATGGAAAGCTTATTTCGTCCTCTTTCCAACGGATCTAGCCCCACCTCCAAATTCTTCAGTGTGCACTGTAATTGCTAAAATAATCCAATGTTACTTATGAGCCCGAGTCAAAAGGGTGTTGCGCCACCTCCACTTGGGCCCATGGGCCTTGTAACCCAAGAGGCGCGCATCCACACCCCTGGCCACCAGCCCTGGTTGTCTCCTCATATAGGAGCTATCACTCTCTACCAAAACTTGGATTTCGTTTGCTTAGTTTCTCCATTGGAAAACTCTTGTTCTTCGCTTGTGTCAACTAGACCAACCGTAAAGAACCTCTACGGAATCCTAACTTTTGAACTCGATCATATATTTGCAATTCAGATTGCTTGTTCTTTGATTGCTTGCAGGAATTGATCCTCGTAATGAGGTCAATCGGGTCTTTGGCACGGTTGATAACGACTTGGTGGTTAGTTCAGCGATTGCTTGGTTCGTGTGTGCCACGTTCTTAACCTGGATCGTGAGAGTTGATCATCATCCAATCAGAATTTTCCCTTCTCATAGATCGGGCCAACAGAGATCATCAGAACCAATGAAAGTCGAAGTGTACCCTTCTTTGTATGATTCATTCCCTTCTTTTAAACCGATTTAATTATTTTTTTTAGTTAACATGTGAACCCACTGTCATCCTGCACTATTCCACGAACTTGGTTCACCATGAATCAGGCCAACTCCCTGGACTCAGTCCATAGACTGGTGCCCAACTATCAGTCTTTGGCCTTTTATTTATTCTACTCTGAAAGAATATTCTCCTTTCTCTCTATTTCGGTATTTCCTTCCCACAAATTTTTCGAGAGCCCGTTCTCCACCGTCTGAACTCCAAATCGAGTGATTCAAATTTCTAAATTCCTATAAATTCGTGATCTACCTTCAAGTGCTAATTTATAATATTTGCATTTTAGTTGATTTTACTTGTATTTATTTGCTCTCATTTTATGTACGTTTAAACATTGATGTCGTTGATTTGAACTTGGAGCAGCGGGAAGAGACCTAGACAACACCAATGAAGACAAGTCTTCCTTGATCACGTTGATCCCAGACTTTTAAATTTATTTTGTATTGCTTTGAAAACAATTGTGCGGTGTTATTTATATAAAATGGAATTCAATTGTTAAGAATGTAAGTTAATCCTATTTTGAATTTACCTTCAATTGATGTTGTTATCTATGTACCATTGTCACCTTAGTATAGAAAATCCACGGTAATGGAAACATTAGTAATGGATTAGTTTAGAATGGTAGAATTGCTTAGACAAACTATATCGGTCATTATCATCCTATGGGTGGGAATTATTGTAAAAGTTTATACAAATCAATTTGAGAAATGTCTACCAATAGATATTACCATTGATTTACAAAATAAAATGGTAAAAAATATTTTAAACTTGGGCGGGTGGTAAGTTGAGGGGGGGTGGGTAGCACGAGAACTTGTAATGTGGCAGTTCCGCCAGAGTCAATTAAGGATCGGTGCTTGTATCTATCCAAACCGAGCACGGCCGTACAACCACAACTCCAAATGAGTACGACCTGGCTAATTAATTTGCAATGGGTCAGCTTATTTCGCCAATTGGTTGTATGTGGGTGTCGGGTAGACAGTTTATTTCCACACGGCACAGTAAGGAGCTTCTGACTGGGTAGATTTAACCCTTTAGCAATGAAACCTTAGTGGGCAAAGTTGAGCAATGTTGGAGCATTGTAAAGGCTTTGTCATGATCTCTTCGCCGCGCACCAAAGGAAGTGTGTTAATCGCGTGGCAATATGAGATGACCATGTCTTGTTGGTAAAGCTGTACAAGCTCTACAGAGTGTAAAACTATCTAGATAACCGTGTCCACGGTCAAATGTGGGCAAGGTATGTTTTCACATGGTAGATATTTAGTTTTGTTTTCAAAACAATAAACCTTTGGGAACCTAGGACTGGATGTAACTCAGGTGTTTTGGCAGATGTAGCCAGTTTTGTAGTGGGTGGATGTAACCCAAAGTTGAAGAAACTTAGGACTAGTGTTGGCAGTTCACGTTCACTAGTTCCATAATTACTTTTAGTTTGCTATAGTTCTATCAGGAATGTGCTTCGTGATATTTCTATCGGTATTGAAAATAAAATGTTGCTTTATGCAAAAGATGTAATACAAAAGCCTGCTCGTAGTGCGGCCTATGTGGCCCATGTGGATTTGTATAGTGGGATTAGTCCCACATTACTTGTCTAAAATGAGTTGTAGCATTATATTAGTCCCACATTACTTGTCTAAAGTGAGTTGTAGTATTATATAATATTTGTTGGGTCCAAACAAAGCAACTTCGGGTTACACGAAATGAGAACGAAAGTGTAAGACGGGTGTTATATGTGCGCCGATTCGCCCCACAGTGGACTGGGCATTGAGCGGATTTTGAGTTAAGGTGTTACATATAGTATCATAGCATCAACATTCGCCGCACGGAAGCGTGCGGGACAAGGGCACGGGCATATGGCTCATAGCACGTGTGGGCCCGGAGTGGACACACGGCATGGCATATGTGTCGGCACTAAATGCACGGACGTGTATTGAGGAGTGGTTCTTGGCATTTACTGCGTATGCTGTGTACTGCCAATTGCCGAGGGCATCAGCCCTTAAAGGGGGTGAATGTAATACCCCGACCTGCTCGCAGTGCAGCCTATGTGGCCCATGTAGAGTTGTGTGGTGGGATTAGACCCACATTTCTTGTCTAAAGTGAGTTGTAGTAGTATATAATGCATGTTATGTCCAAACGTAGAACATCTAAATTAACCCTTTTACACAAAGCGAGGATGAAAGCGTAAGTGTGATGCTATGTGTGTGCGGGTCCACCCTATGGTGTGGGTGGGTATCGAGCGGATTTTTGGTATGTGTATTACAAAAGAACCACAATAAGCCTTCTTTGTAAGACTTGCATCTAAATAAAATGCATATGTTTTCCAAGACATGTGGAGTACTCTATGTACTCACTTTGCAATTCACAAACAAATCCTAGAGGTCTTTGAAGACGCCAATGGGAACTATGACTTCTGCACGTGTGGATATGACGAAGGACACCCGGAGTTCTAGGACGTGATCCCCAGTCGATTGCCTACGGGTATATGGATGGGCCATAACTTGGAGTTACCTTCTTCCACTGTAGTTTATTAGAGTTGTTTAGCCTAAAAGGGTAGTAATAGTAAGCTTTGACCATAAGGTCATCTTTTGTTAATAATATTTCTTACTTCCTTATATAGAAATGTGATATGGTTGTTTTATTATCAATGTTAAAACTATGTGCACCAGCTTGACCATGAATTGGTGCAAAAATATACATAGGGCTCGAATTCATAAATCTGATCCCGACAATCAGGTTTTTTCATCTTTTGATCAAAGAGTTGAACAATGAAGATAAATGGAAGTGAATGGTCAATTTGATCAGGTCGCGTAGAAACAAAGTTCAAATCGTTCGTTCATTAGGATACCTCAGGTGCATAGATCACTGCACTTCCACTTGACACCTATTTAAAATAGCTTGTCTCGCCTCTAACTTATCCTATTTCCATACTTCTGCTATCTTTAGTTTGTTCAAATACACGTGAATTTCTCTTTGATCTAGTGATTGACTAAGTACTACTAGATAGGCAGGCACGCGATGCTGCGCCCGTCTGATAGACATAGGATCGATGTTCGGTACTGTGGTGACATGTATTGATCTATACGTACATGTTCAGTAGCGGAGGCAAAGCAAATGACATTGGCTGGACGAAGAATAGGTCGGTTATGAAAGCTTTTAGTGGAGACAGAGCAAATTATACTTTGTATCATTAGTGATTGTCATTGAGTAATTTCGTTTAAGTGTAGGAATAACATAAGCGCAGTCCAACATTACTAACAAATACCAGATTGTGTACAATAGCAGAGGAAGTGTAATTGGCAAAACAAATATTAGTTCTTTGTTGTCAGGCATAGAACTAGCAGGAGCAAAAGTATCTGTTGCAGGGATAGTAACATGTGGCAGCAACATGACATGCTATTATCTGTTATAAGGATAGTAACATGTAGCGGCTAGATAATATGTCGGCATTCGTTGTAGGATAACACAACTGCAAGGGTGAAGGAAGGATAGTAGCTAGATAATGTACATTACATGAAATATATAAGTGGGTGTGTATCTTTTTTAGGTAGCATATATTGTTTGCAGATTGTAGTTCGCAGTTATATATATATATATATATATATATATATATATATATATATATAGCATTGGGGTAAACATTTCGGTCATAACATAGTAGGCACTATGCATAACAGATGTAGTGTCTGAAGGTGTGGGCTGGGTGCCGATGGTATGTACGTAAGGTACTGTAGCATGATATATACGCAAAAGGATGTCGTTGTTGTTGCTGCAGTCACTACCAGAAACAGGTTTTTTCCCGAGTGCTCAATACACTCGGGACATCCACTAAAACACTCGGGATGGATTTTCCCGACGGCCAACACTCGGGAAATAACACTCGGGATAGTTTAGTCGGGTAAATCAGTGTTTCCCGAGTGTTACACTCGGGACACTCGGGAGAAAAAACCGTCCGAGCACCGTAGTCACCGTAACGGAAACGTTTCCCGAGTGCTGACACTCGGGAAAGAAACGGATATTTCCCCGAGTGTCAACACTCGGGAAATACACTGATAATTCCCCGAGTGTTGACTCGCCGTGATAGACCCACACGGTATACCCTGGCCGAAATCCGTACTTGCACAAGTGTGCGATCATTGTTTCCCTCATTTGTGGTCGTGTGTTCGAACAACGAGAACAAGGGCACAACACACCCCGTCCATTACGCCTAGCAAATGCTCGATCCACAAAATTGGACGTCTTTTCCATCCATTCTTCGCTACAGTCACCCATCTCTACGCCCAAGTGTACATCCAACTACGGTCCTCAGTCATCCTAGTGTACAAAACATAATGCATATATTAATCCGACTTGTTATACAGAGCTAGCTAGAAGCTATTATAGGATACATGCCCTATACATGTACACAAAAACATATTGACATGAAGACAATATAAATGATCAACAGATTCTACATAAGCAAGAAACATCAAGAACACAATCACCTGAGAAGAAGATGTTCAATCAGAGGCCAGTATCCTGCCCCAAAGATCTCACACATTCGTGATGACCAAATCTAAGTACTTTAAACCTTTGCACATACATGTACGGAAAAGAAGAGGTCAAAAACAGTAATGATATGGCACTTCAAGTTCTGAATAAAAGTAAGAACCAACAATATAAATCAAATTTACAACTCCTAATTACATCCCCATACATTTCCAAGATAACACTGAAAAGGAAACATTTGCAGCTTAAGTACAGCATTGCTCAAATGACACTTTTGACATTATTCTTAATTTCCGTATACAAACAATCGTAATTTGTTCATTATCTAATTAAAATAAACATAATAGTGTTAGTAAGAAAACTAAGAAAGATAGTAAGAAAATTAGCAACAAAGAAATGTATTATTTCATTAATAAACTTAATTAGTTGTATATGCAGTAGAACTTTTATCTTTGTTTTGGTACAGAAGATCCATATATATTCTATAAGCTGAACCAGACTCATGCCATTGTGCCGGTCAATTTTACTAAATAACTCCGCATAACAAAAATACATCTATGTACCCCAAAACTTTCAAGAACATTTTATTAAAATAAAAAACAGTATGTCAATAATGGGAAAAAGAGCTCCGGATAAGTGACCTCCAAATTAAACGATATATGTTTATTCATACTGACAAGTGGCAACAATATTTGGACATATACATGCATTGCATGTGCTTGCCTGTGATCACCGCAAAATAAATATATATCTTAAAAAATTGTACACGCTCCATGATCTTCCCAAGAAAACAAGTAGTAGTAGTTGTGTCCATGCAGCGCAATGCAATGCATTCATGAATTATCTCGCCAACTCCCACACTAGGGCCACAATTGCTTGGCCTCCACATGGAAAAAGGAGGAAGGCGGTATGGTACTTCAATTCTGTCACCTTCCCTTCTAGCTAGCTAGCCATCCATTCATTCCCACACATACAGCAAGCAAGCAAGAGTAAAATTTGACTTTGCTTCAGATTCTAATGCTCGGTGGTAATCGAACAAACCAAATCCGGTGCGTGAAGTCGGTTAGCTTCGAATCACCGTGTTAGATAAGCAGTTCAAATGCACTTAGTGAGGATTGCTAAGCTAAAGAACAATGAAATGGTGCAGAGGATGCACCATTAGCAAACCAATATCCTGCAGACATAAGATGCATCTGCAGTTCTAAAGCCGCTCAAAACCGAAAACAACAAGAATAGCAAAGGATGAAAATGTTATACCATCTAGAGTTTGATTTCATGACGCATCACTCGAGTTTCAGACTTGAGAAGCAAGCTATTAGCTATGCAAACGATTCGATTTCGAACTTGGATGCCACATTCATCTAGCAAAACAATATGTAAACAGACAAGCCAATAAAATTACTACTAGAAGCGGCCCACAAGTATAACATGAATTCATAACTTCCATAATGTGCCTTTGTTGGGATTACTGCAATTTGAACAAATGCAGTTTGAATTGCTAAACCATATTACAGCAATTATTGTCACAACTCATATGCCATGGTAAAATCAAAAGACCAAACTGATGGCGAAGGAGATGCCAATCTCTAGATAACAATAACTAACCAAACAACGGATGTACTCGAGACTTCAAGGTCGGAGGAGGGGGCGGAGTCGGGTGGAGGAGGGGCGGGCGGGAGTGCGCAGTAGTGGGAGAGGCGACGAGGTCGAGTGTGGCGGTAGGCCAGACAAGGGGGTGGCGTCTGGTGCGGCGACAGCAGCGGCGGAGGCGGTAGAGCGTCGAGGAGGCGGCGGAGGCGATGGAGCGTCGAGGAGGTGGGAGGCGACAGCGGAGGCGATGGAGCGTCGAGGCGAGGAGGCGCGGGTCGGGGTGAGGATTGGGAGGATTGGGGGAGCCGGGAGGCGGAGGAGGAGGAGGAGGCGGGAGGAGGGAGCCGGGAGGAGGGAGGGGGCGGAGGAGGGCGGCGGGAGGAGGGGCGGAGTGGAGGCGGGCGCGGGAAGGGAAGGGAAGGGTTAGGCGCGGGGGAAAGCAGGCTAGGCGCGGGAAAGCAGCGCGGGGAAAAAGGCGCGGGACGGTCTTTTCGCTCCCGAGTGTTTTAATTTTAAAACACTCGGGAAAAATTATTATTTCCCGAGTGTTTAGTAGAACACTCGGTAAAATTATTTGTACCGAGTGCTTATAGCGCTTACCGAGTGTCTCATGAAACACTCGGGACCTGCCCGAGTGTTTCCATATAGACACTCGGTAAAAATATAGACACTCGGGAAACAAGCAGTTTCTGGTAGTGAGTGTTGTACTGGTTCGAAAGAAACCTTGCTTCGTGATGCGAGAATCGCTGGATACTGCTGTTGTTTTATGGCTTATCCCTACAATATGGATAGCACATGTGGTCATTTTTTTGTAGGTAGTTTGTAAAGGGAAATTCTATGCCTATTGTGTGATGCGTATAGAATGTTGAATATGATATAACTAAAATGGTATGAAGTTTGAGCATGGTATAGAAACAAGACAACGACTATTTTGAGAAGTACATGCGTGGCATAGAAAGGAAACGACATGTAGTGTACTGAATACACGGTGTTCTATCGAGAGTTTTTTTTGCAATATGTTGCTATATACATTGAATATTTTGGAAGGTTAAGTGGATAGCTGCTATATACACATATAACATCCGCTAGTTCTTTCATGTCTATCAATAAGAAAGGTAGCGAATAAGAGATAGTAACGAAATACGGTCTAGTGCAATGAAAAAATTATTGTCAGTTTTACATCACATCCATAGTGGTATTAAAAAACATTTGTGGTTTTGAAGAATATGCTACAGTTGATCGCAAATGTGATGTTACTAATAAGGGGTCTATGTATGGATATTGTATGACACAGTTTCATGTTATAAGCTGGCAGCGTGATTGCCCCATACAGGCAAAGACCATATACATAACTATTGAAATATTTGGGGTACTGTAAGCTAATGTAAGGCTAAGCAGTTGTGATGTTCTATGAAGTTAATAATTTTGCGGCTGTAGTAAGCACTATAAGCAATACGAATGGAATAATTGTTCATTATCTTCATAGGGGAAATTAAAATGGATTGAAGATAGGTGTCTCAATTAGTTTGGTACTCTATTGGTTTTAGTGGTTATTATAGTGTCAATCTAGAAGCGTATCTGCTATAGAAATGAATATTGTTTTACACAAATGTATTGGACCGACAAACTGTACTTGGTAAACATGTTGAATACTTTGTTCTAAAAAGAGGAAAGAAAGTTTATGAAAGACATGCGTAAATTATTACTTTGGTAAAGTATTCTTGCCGAGCCACATGAATAAATTTGGATCTGTATGCAAAAAAAAATTGGCATTCAATGCAACTCTGTAATAAACACTTTGGTATTTTAAATGGGATGCATTCCTACGTTGGATCTGAACAGGTCGATCATGGGTTTGTAAAAAGTGACTGATTCGTACCACCATCCAGCTAAAAGAAGAAGAACAGACTAATTTTTGTAGAAAGAATGCGGCATGGTAATGGAATCTGCAATGTCGATATGGGAAATTTCATGGATGAACAGTTCAACATATTTCGTAAAATGTGTTTTTGGTTTGTATTAAAAAGGTTAAGAGAATACCTTGCAGATTTGGTTTCGGATGCTGCATCCATTTCTAGCTTTCTCATGGCTGATGGCCTGCTCTCCCGACATGGATGAAATGGTTACACAGTTGTATCAGCAAAATAGTATACTAAGAATAGCAGGGCGATGATGTCTTTCACCATTTTGGCTGTTCACAATGTCTTCACCATTTTGAAAGATATCAAGCCTATTTTATAATTCATTAGAGGGGTCATATATATAAAGTTGTTCATACTTAGGACGTTTTCCATATGTCGGTAACAAAGCGCCAACTCGATGGTGCACCACACCATTAATCCGAAAGACATGGATTGTTGCCAGTGTTGATGCTCTTATCGACCTCAACGCAAAGAGCGAATTAATTGTACCCTCTGATAAGATGCATGAAATGTATGGAACGCCATTAAAGCCTTTAATAGCTCAGGTCATGGTCTATGTGGAGGCAAGGAAATCCGACCACCACGGCAGCACAGATTGTAAGCAATACGATGTTGTGTGAATGTATTTTGTGTGTGTATCCTTTCTTGGTATCAGAAGACCACAGAGCATTTAGAACAAACATAGTCTTGACCACCATAAAAGGAATGTTCTGTATATGCAGCTGCAAAACATGGATGGGAAATTTAGCTGAGAAGAACCGCGAACATGTGATGTAGCAATATCGAATAGACAACATGGATCCCCGGTGGGATACATCACAGGACATATAAGGCTTACAAGAGAAGGAAAGCAGAAGACCAACCTTTAAGAGCTGCGATATGGTCTGGTAGCTGTTTTAATAAAATAAAAGCTCGAGAGAAGAACAAGAGACAAAACACATGATCTTAAGAGTGGAAACCCAAATGCACTGTGAAGCAAAGACGAAAACTAATATGAATAGTGGGGGAAAAAGAAAGCAATGAAAACCTTGTACAGCCAATCACTACTACAAAACATGCTATACTAGACACTCCATCACAGACGGTTCCAAAGTACTACAAAATATGCTATACTAGACAACCCATCAACCGTTTGTGATAAAATTATGAACCGTCTGTGATAAATAAGTATCACAGACGGTTCTTTATACGAACCGTCTGAGAAGTATCACAGACAGTTCGTATAAAGAACCGTCATACCATTATCACAGACAGTTCTTTATACGAACCGTCTGTGATACTTCACAGACGGTTCGTATAAAGAACCGTCTATGATTCTATGTATGACGGTTCTTTATACGAACTGTCTGTGGTTCGTATAAAGAACCATCTGTGATAATGGTATGACGGTTCTTTATACGAACTGTCTGTGATACTTCTCAGACGGTTCGTATAAAGAACCGTCTGTGATACTTATTTATCACAGACGGTTCTTGAACCGTCTGTGATACAGCCTATCACATACGGTTCTTTCCGTCTGTGATATACTTACAAGAACCGTCTGTGATATACTTACAAGAACCGTCTGTGACGAGTTGCCTCCTTTCGGAGACGGCATCAGACTAGAGGAAAAACCCAGTGACGAAGCTAGCTATATGCGCGTCGATCATCATGAAGGACTATATTTCAATTAAGCATGTATATATTCCATTGTAATTTGATGTTAACATGGAAACGCGTCACGTGTTATGGACCAGTGCTAAATCGGTCAGACTGTCATGTGTTGGGCGGTCCGACCGATTTCCCTTTGAAATGATTCTCTATGCGGTAGTTCCGCCGTTGATAAACGGAACTACCGGTGTGCAGAAGTTCTGAAGTTCTTGCGGAACGTTTATTCCAGAGAAGCACATTTTTGGTGTGGGTCAATTTGCCTCGGTCGATCGTGTGAGACCCTGGTTTATCAGACTTGTAATGCTTAACCATCCACTCGGTCCTAGCATCACAAATCAAATAAACCGGACTCGAGATATGTATACTTCCCAGGAATGCAGTATACACACCCCTTTACAACAGTATGTATCAATTCCATTCAAACACATAGATAAGAACGACGAATACGAAAAAGACTCAACAGCAAACTTTCTCTGGATGCTTTGAAAATTTTACAGCAGCAAGAGCATGATTTATAAGGAATTTATCAACAAGAACCAATTGATTTGGATTCTTAATGCAAAAGATATGAGCAAAACAAATCATACTTAGCCTTATAAATCACAAATACTACTATTTATTACAATTAAATTATTAGGCAACATTTTCTAGAAAGGTGGTGAAGCTGAAAATTTTACAATGAATCAAGCACCTCATGAGATGAACAACCCAATTGGATTCATCTCATTTGGAGCTATGATGCACTTTCTACAATTTTTCAAAGCCATGAAATGAGCAAAAGTAAAATGCATAAGTAAACTTTTCTGGAAACAGTAACATGTTCAAAACTAATTTTCACAGTAAGCTCATTAATCGAGGAATCCAACAAAATTGGATTCACTCAAAAATAGTTTACAGCGAAAAAGTTATGCATTTTTGAAGTTACTTGCATTTTTTAGTTAACAAATAATCCTTCTCAAGAAAATCCGAAATTAAATCGACGTGGATGAACTTGGATCGTTGATCTTGGATCCAACGGCCCAAGTCCACGGGACAACGCGCGCGCACGCGGCTCACAAACCCCACCGTTGGATTTAGATCCAACGGTCCACGTGGATGGCAACGTTCGGACAGTCCGAACGTTCACACGAATCTGGGCCGTTGATCTAGAGATGGACAGCTCACAACGAGAGTGCTTTCGGACGGTCCGAACGTTCACACGAATCTGGGCCGTTGATCTAGAGATAGACGGCTCACAGCGAGTGCTTTGGACGGTCCGACGTTCACGCGACCGGGCGTAGATCTAAAGATCGACGGCTCTACATATGTGTGTGTCTGTTCACATCACTGCATTCTATTAATACACCGTCGTGATGACTAACCTCACTGAGCAGTTCGATTACACAACCGTCTGTGATATTAAAATTAGGGTTTCTTGTTAAATCATCACGAGCGGTTTCATAATGTAAATGCTGATGATAGTTAACATCACAGACGGTTTGTTTATGGAACCGTTTGTGACATATTATCTGTGATATCCATCTATATAAGTGCCCGACTCGAACGGTTGTGCACTCTTCTGCTTTAGTCTTTTTCCACCAGCCCGACGCGCCCTCGGTCTCCTCCATCGCGCCACCTCAGGCCAGCGCCGCCTCCTTCGTCCGCCTCGACCACGGCGCCGCCTCCTTTGTGTCCTCCTCCATCGGTGCCGCCCGCCCTGCCGACCACCGGTGAGTTTCCCGCGCCACCCCCCTTCTCTGCCGTGAGAGCCGAGGGTTTCCTCGCATCGCCCCCACCCCGCCGACCATCGGTGAGTTTCCCGTGCTTCCCCTTCTCTGTAGTGAGAGCGAGGGTTTTCTCGGTGCGCCCCCCACCACCACCGAGGGTTTATGTGGTGTTTTACCCCTTTAGATGTTTTACTCTTTGTGCTTTTGTTTGAAATGGGAGGTAGGGTTAAATTTCACTACTAGATGTACATGTAAGTTATATTTGCAAAAATAGATTTGTACAGATATCTATATTCAGTTTGTTTACACAATAAGATGCCTATATATTTGCACAATTAGACATGCATGTATACTTGCATTAATGTATTCTGATGGCGTTCTTTGTGTTGGCAAATCTATCTTTTCCTAATTGAAAAATACTAGAAAAACATCTCATTATTTATTTTAGCTTTGGAATTGGAATTGATTTGTTTAGGTAGCGATAGTAGGCTCTACTTTTTTCAGTTTTGTATAGACTCTACATGGTAAAAATAATGATGTACATGGTAGTGCTAATGAAACAATATTTTTATTGACGTTCCATTCCATTCTCCACTTAGCAAATCTGGTATGACCAATTCTAATTCTAGTTTGGTGCCAAACAGTTCCTTGAAAACAAGCAAGTATCCAAATACGGTTAGACGCCCTCCTCTGGCATCTCCGTTCCACACCAGTTCTGGATGAGGGATGGAAGTGTTCCCATGTTGTGGCATAGCAGCAAGAGTAACGTTAGCATCCGAGAGGAAGTTAGCGAGTCCGGTTTTGTTAGGAGTAGATTTTCACGCAAAGCAGCAGTGTTTACGCCGGGAGAAGCTTCGGCAAAGAAGGAGTCGGGAGGGTTTTGAGAGGAGAATTAGGAAAGCTACACAGTTTCTAACAAGCAAGAAATAAATTGCAGTTTTTTTGTGCAATTTCATATATTTTATTTACTACATATCATATATTTAGGTTCAATGGGTAACTTCTATTTGTTTATGTAATCATTGCATACATAACTTATATAGATAGCAAGTAAGCGAGATGGCAGAGGCACCGTCTTACGCCGCCCGTCGGCCGACGCCGCCAAATGCGTCTGGATCTCTGATCAAGGTGGTACGTAGGCGAGAAGGCAGAGGAATCTCCAAATTGCCCTCGGGCCGCATGACGATCACGGAGGTCAGTGACGTCGGGATCTCGCTGAGTCCCAAGAAAGCAGCTGCGAGATTCCAGACCGTCTGCGAGCTACTTGCAAGGGAACGGGTCCCCATCACCACCCCAACCTGGAAGTCTCTAACGGATGTAGAGAGAGACCAGTTGTGGACTGAACTTTCTGCCTCGTTCACTTTCCCCGGCGGACCGCACGCGTGTGCGATGGCACGCGCTGCTGGCGATGTCCCACGCGTGGAGGACCTTCAAGAGCCTGTTTGTCACACAGTACGTGAACACGGGTCGGACGCCCTTCACGACGTATCAATTTTTGTCGCGGGATACATGGGATACATTCGTGCAGATGAAGACGACAGCCGAATTTCAGGAGCAAAGTGCGGCGCATGAGCTATCGAGCACAAAACACTCACCCCACGGACTCGACACTCACCGGGTGCGCGGTAAAGCCACGTGAGTGGCGGCGAATCTGAGGCTCTTTGCATGACCGTTCTTTGAGATCTCAGACGAGCGCGCCCGAGCCTGGTTAAGAGCGAGGGCATCAGCCACGTCTTCGGGCAGCAACTCTTTCACAAACCCAGCAGACGAGGCAGTTTCTCAACGCCTAGTAAATTTTTCGAACCACTTAATTGTTAATAAGTCCATAACTTCATGTTGTCTACAATAACATGATGTCCTCTTGCAGGAAGCATTGACTTCCGCATCTTCCCAAGGTTCCTTCGAAGTAGACAGGGAGAATGATGTACTATCTACGGCCCTGGGAAACAAGGAGCACCCGGGTCGCACGCGAGGCGTTGGGGTTTACGTACCTTGGAGGGATGGATTCCCACACAACTCCGACACATATAGGAGTAGGAAGAGATCCAAGGACCAGCAGGAGACTCGGTTGGAACATGTGATTATTGGAAAATTTCAAAAACAAATAACAAACTTGCAGAACCAAGTAAATCAACTCATGCAGGCGCAAACCGCCCCTGTTAATTTGGGAGCAAGTCCTCCTCGACATCGGATAAGCGTCGCGTCCACACATAATTCTGGACATGACGACATGCAATTACCGATCGACGACATCGAGGAATGTACATCTCTGAAATGCTCCAAAGATAGACCTATAGGACGCCTTAGCTAATTGTGTACCATTTTGTAGGAGCCGACGCCCTGCAAGCTCCAAGTGAGGATGGTTGGGTCGATTCCTATTGAGACTGGGCGGGGTATGGTGTATCCATACCAGGAAGGGGCAGTGCAGCACGGTGCCCAACTGGCGCAGGGTTACGCCAGGTTGCAGGTAGACATGGTACATGACAATTTCATGGCCATCCCGCTGGAGATTCCCTCGAACGAAGAAATCAGAACACTAGGGGATGCCACACACACTTTTATCCAGTGGCCCAAGAAGGACATCGCACTGGACCCTTCAGTGACGCGATATCGACAGGACCCTACCTCTCCAATAGGACCCTCGATGAGTGCACCTCAACCAAAGCTTCAGAAGGCCGCCACATCGCTTCCCGTCGAGAAGACGGTGAAGGGACAAGAAAAGCGTGTCACCATATCGGTCCCTGAGGCGTCTCACGGGAAGACGTTCCTCAGCCACCTCGTTAAGGATAAATCAAAATCGAAGAACATTAAGGCACCTCCCAAACCCGTGAAATACTCCCTCGGAAGTCCGTTGGTCTCTAGCGCAGAAATAAAGAGCTCAGGACTAGCTTGTCAAGCTTTGCATGATTGGTACTTGCGCAAGACCCGAGAGGAGGGGGGCTATACTGGAATCACCGTCAGATACGGGAGGGAGTATTTTCTCCACGACCCTGGCCACTTCGTCGTGGGCTTGGAAGACTTATTTGACCTATACAACCTAACTGCCCTCGACGCCTCACTTCTACGATGCTGGACACTGTAAGTGTGTACAATCAATTTCTACACTCACGCGATACCGATAAATATCATAACTCATTGCTTATGTACATATACATTATGAAATGTGCCCGTCGAATCAAAGAACCGGTGGGTTTCCTCGACCCACACGTGGTCTCTGAGCAAACAATCAACCAAGACGCATCCTACGTCGAGAATTACATAAAAATGGGATTGCTTGCTCTGGACGACAAGGACTACATAATGGTGCCTACAACCAGAAGTAAGTGCTTCAATATTTGCTATACAAATTACGTTTCAACATAGGTTTATGACTATAGCGACATACACGAGTAAGTTCCACTAGATTCTGCTGATTCTTGTGCCAAAGAGGAACATGGTATTGTACCTTGATTCTCTTCTCAACAAAAATCACGACTTCACCCCTCTTAAAGGAATACTCAACAGGTATGTTCATTTCCTCCGCACATAACTCTATTGTAGTCTTCCTTCGTTTGAAATGGACAAGGATAACTTTTTGAATCATGTAGGCGTTCATCGGCTATGTTGCCGAGGAGGTTTATACAAGGAGCGAGTGTCTGACTCGACTCACGGGATGCGATTTCGATGCGCTACAACACAATAATCATATATCATACTCCGTAATATTGCGTCTCGAATTGTACATATATATGTAATTCTATTTTTGTAGTGCCGCTTGAGAAAAGCGAGATCACCTATCGCATTCTCGTATGCCATCATATGCGACTATTGATTGCTTCTAGGACCTTACGATCCCCGTGTTTGTCAATCTCGTAATAATTATTTCCTAATTATAAATTTAAATATATATGCTTACTACTTTACTCCTGCTAGCGATAGGGTTTGAACATAGAGTTAAATGCACTCGAGATGGACCAGGTCATGCACGTTCGAGGGGAGCTCTGTGTCTTCATCAAGGCAGACATAGTTAACACCACCAGAGAGTTTCACGCCGTCGACACCGATGAACGACCTCGAAATAATTGATTCAATATTGTAATTCACTTTGACTGGTTGCAATTCAATTTGTAACTCTAGCGACAATATATACTTGAAACATTCTTTTGTAATTGATTTTGAGTTAAATGATCACTTTGGGTTGTCAATAATTATCTGTGATATGTTTCTGCTTGCTAGTTTTCAGAGGGCATGGCTAGCAATTCCTGAGGCTAGTGAAAATACGATAAAAATTAATTAGGTGCGAAGACTGGGAACCGCTCGTGATATTGAGAATCACGACGGTTCTAACCACGAAAATCTGTGATTACGTAGTATCACGAGGCGGTTCGTCAATTAAACCATCTGTGATAAGACTTATCACAGACGGTTTTTCAACCGTCTATGATAACCGCCTGTTATCACAGACATAAAATTTCAGACGGTTCAAAAACCGTCTGTGATGACTGTTGCGAACCGTCTGTGATAAGATTTTCTGTAGTAGTGAATAGACGACGCTTGTTAGCCAGAAGCCGTCGCTTACGGTTCTCATTGGAAATATCACGGCAAATAACTGTGCAGAAATGGTCTCCTATGACAAAGAAGGGACAAAGCCGGTATAAATAGGAGTAGGCAAGGAAGGCAACTACTGTGCTACCCCCGACAAGATGGAAGAACCATAAAGGAAATGAGCAGGACACCTAACAGATTACTTGTCGCTAAGGGAAAACTGGAGCAAGCGGTTGTGATATTGCTGCCACCCAAAAGGGGGCGAAGAGCATAAGAGCGTAGAAAGAAAGAGATAATTCTCAAACGGACTGTCACGGTGTGCAATGCCTGGAGCAATCGCTGAGCAACACATCAAATTGTAGGGCAGCAACAGTCACCGGAAAGTGAGGGACGGTATATGACTGAATAGGTACCACACATTGCAAAGCACATGCATGGAACAGAAACTCACCTAGTGACAGTATAGATTGTTGGTGCACATCAGATTCGGGATCGGTATGAGACGAAGCTGGTGAGAGCGCAAGCAACGAAACGGAGATGAAATCAAAGATAAGATAACTATATCTGGATTAATTTGAGAAAGCATGAAAAAAAAAAGCAATGTAAACAAGACGACCAACCAGAGCCAGCGAGGCGACGCTTTCCTCTTGGCATCTGCCATACGACCAACCCAATAAAGATAGGAGCAGCAACAGCAAACCAATTAGGTTATGGTTACATAAGAAACTAACAAAGCACAACACAATTCGTATGTACACGGTAAGAAAGCACACAACAAAACGAAAAACAATTTGTTCATCAATGTGAGTAATAGAAACAGCAGCAGTACAGTTTAGCACGAGGGAAATGGAGTCTTATAGCCTGAAGGCAGCAACAACTACGACATAAACAGATAAATAGTTGAGGGAAGAACCAAGCGTAACATAGCATCATGCCAAACGATATAACTAACAAAAAAGAGTAACACACAGAAGCATATAACTAACAGAGGCATAAACAGGAACTAAAGAGCAACAAGCAAACAAACCTTGAATATGATACAAGCGTCGCAACAGGCCACACAACAGTCAATAGACAATCTGGGAACAGAGAATACGAAATTAAGTAAGCGAAGCGGACCATGCAACAGATAGTGAGGCATGATACCAAACGCATGACAGCACACAAAACAACAAGCAAGCTACGCGGAGTATGTAATAGATAGGGAGGTACGATAACGAGCAAACGGTAAAAAAAATGCAAAACACAAGATGGCGCAATGAGAACAAAAGGAAGGGTAATTCCTCGATGTATAAAGGATGTATATATCAATACAGACACAGCAACACCAAACTGAAGAACATGCATACCAACATACAAAAGTAACTAACTAATAGACAACAAACAACGACGCAAGAGGTGTATACAGCAGAACAGACCTAGCAACCCAGACATGAAGCACGCGCACAGCAACATATAGAAACCAATAACCAATGGAGACAACAGACAAAGTGCATGGTAAACAATCGAAAACAGAAGACGGCGATGAAGCACATGAACAGCACCATACAAAAGGAACTCGGTATTACATCGGAGGCTACAAAAACAGACGCGGCAAATCCTAGCTAATCCAGTCCTCTTGTAGCAAAGAGCCCGAGCGGACAGTCGGATACCAGCTGCAGCAGCATAAGGGACGTGTACATCAGCACAAACATAGGTACATCAGCACAAACATAGTGGCGCATAAATGAAGTGCAAGCATAGCAAAAGACAAAAGTAAATAGCTAATAGAGACAACGAACAATGGTACCTTTAATCAGAGGTCACGGCAATAGAAACGACAAATCACGTCGTAGGCGGTCCTCCTGCAGCAGCAGAGTTGGAAGCAGCCGCAGAAAACAGCTGGTGAAAAACACAATCGAAACAAGAGGAGCTTCGAATCAACGCAAACAAACCGGCATATCCGGCTAGAACATTCTAACCGCAAGATCACAAAAGGGAACAACTGGGACCCCTCCTTTTTGGCCCCATGTTCCGTCGTTGAGCGACCGGTGGGGAACGGGTCACATGGACTGGGCGGTACAGACATTAACCAAAAAGAGAAAGAGCGAAGGCACAAGGACGGAGCGAGGGAGGAGAAGCGGGGAAAAAACGAGAAAGAGGGAAGACGAACAAGTGAAGCGGAACGTGCACGCGAACAAATCCGACATAATCGATGCAGAAGAAGCAACCCGGCGGCGTGCCGGGGCGCCGCACTATTGGAGCACGATGCGCCAACAAAATCTAAGGCTGCGCGTCGCCGGCATAGCCGAGGAGGAGATTGAGGGAGTCGGCGGAGGAAACAAGGGGACACAGCGGGGCAAGCTGCGAACGGCGCGACGAAGCCACGGAGACGAGGCGCAGGCAGGGAAGAAATGCAAGCAGACGACGCAGCCAAGGCGAGGAGCACTATGCAGGCACAGAAGTCCAATGCACACAATTTCCACCAAAACCATCGCCGTCGTCACCATTTCCGCCTTAGTGAGTTATGCTTCAATTCCTCCGCACCATAGCATCCCCACACCATCCCCTACCTTCCCCATCCCCTGGTTCAAGCTTCACTTCACCCTAGGCCGCCGCCATCGTCTGGTCGTCCACACCATCCTCGGCTCACGTCGCCGGCCTGCCTCGGTTCATCCCCATCTCTACAAACCACACGAGTGAGTTACTCCCTCCCTATAGTAGCTCATGCGTGCAACCCCTTCATCCCTCTTCCCCTCTTGCGCGTGTCGCCCCGTTTCTTCTCCGCCGCTGGCCGCCTCACACCGCCGAGCGTGCCACTGAGCTCCTTGAAGTGAGTTACCACCACCCTTGTACTCGCGCTGGCACCCGCGATCCGTTTTTTCCCCTCATTGGTCACTGCCGTCGCCTTCTCCACCGGCACCAAGCCCCACCATAGCAGCCCTAGGCCATTAATAATTCCTTGCTATATAGTTTAAGATTGTATATGTATGACAGTTGGGCCTCGCTTCATTGTATTTTCATTAAGTTCATTAAGTTATGTAAGTTAATCAGTGCTTCACTAAACAGTAGGCATGATTCATTAGTATCTCGGTGAAAGTAGGATTTCACATGTATCTGTCCCAATGCCACGGCGTCAAAGAACACAGATCTTTCGATGATCCGGGCGATTTTGGGAAGAACTCAGCATTCTCAAAAGGCCAGGCCTTGAGTTTCTAGCTGACTCATATAAGTCTGGGTGTAAATTGAGTCAATTGCAGTTTCCTTTCCACGGCTATAGTACTCAATAACTAGTGGCAACAACAAAATTACCTAGTAAAGGCGCAAGGGTCTATTCACAAACTCCACTAGGTCAAACAAGGGGTAGAATGAAAGCAAAATTTTGAGTGGCAAAATAAAATATGCATATTCTTGATGGCATAACCAAAATTACACATATTTTCAATGGCAAGAACAAAATTCCCCATTTTATTTTATTTGAGAGAGTAAGGATGCGAACCACATAAACAACCCACTCACGCTATACACGCATATGTGCACGTTCATAACACATGCAAGCAAACTACAACTTACAAGGTTTTGAGCCTCTGATGAACATGATGCGTCCATTCCGAGGGCTTTAGCTGATCTACCCTACTATAGCTCAGACTATCCCAGCCTCCCAGGGCCATCTCCACATTCTCTTTTCAACCATTTCTAATTTCATTGCTCTAAAAGAACTTGTATCTCCACGTCGTAACTCGTAACTCATTTCTTGCTCAGCCTCAAGCTGCTTTAAACTAGTGTAATTGATTTCTGATAAATTTGTTAACGACAAATCCCTAGATTCTGGAGCTTTTAGTTCGAGCAGAATCTCTGTCCAGTAAATGCATCAGAAGAATGTGAACAAAAAGAAGAAGAAAAGGGATCACATATATATTAACATTTATTTTATAGAATGAAGGAATGTGCTCGTAGTACATATATAAGGTAAACTGTGAAGGTTTGGCATCAAATAAAAAATTCTCGATGTTCAAAAGATAGTCTCAGTATAACTGGAGTGAACATACTTCATTTCATACAAGCTAAATGTTCAAAGAAACCACCTGCACCGGGTTCTCCTTGTCAACAACAAATGATCTACTTACCTTTCCTGAAGGCGTCGCTACTTCTACCGTGTATGACCCATGGTAACCTCTGAATTTATACTCTCCATGGTGATCGACGTTACCATTAGTGTGGGTCAACCACTCTTGCTTTAGAGCAAGGTACCTTTTGCCAGCCTCATTGATTGTTCCGTCAGCATCGATCAGGTGAGCGTGTTCCCGAAACATAAACATCTCCCAGAATCCCCAGAGGATAATCCCCTCCACAGCAGGATGCGCGAATGCTTCACGGAGGAACACCTCTAGATCATCAGCTCGAATGTGTTCGTTCTCTGCCGTGACATCCAACTCAGTAATCCAAATAGGGAGACCCAGTATGCCGAGCTTGTCCAGGGAATCGCATATGATTTCTCCCACTGGATGGCTGATATGACCTTGCACGCCAATCCCACCAACTGGAGCACCACGTTCTTGGAGATCAACAATCTGCTCAATGTACTTTTCTGGGGTAGATTTTGAATCGCATCCATCTTCCACATTGTAGTCATTCACAAAGAGGACCGCTGAAGGATCAAAATTATGTGCTTCTCTGAACATGTGAGCTCTAATATCCCTTCCCAGTCTATCTTGATAGAAAGACCCATGAAGCATCTCGTTGTTTACATCATGATGTTTAAACCGACCTTTGTACCTTGACAATAGGCTTTGCAAACGATTTTGTATGGCAGCCATCAGGTGGTGGCCATGCAACAATCGAAGCCATGGCTGGACTGCATCTTCCACTTCCCAGAATAAGCAGTGACCACGAACTTGTATGTTATGTTTCCGGCAAAATTCAAGCAACTCATCAGAATCTTTGTAATTTAGTCTTCCTTGTTCCGCCTCTGTCCAGTACCACTTCAGTTCATTCTCAAATACAGCCCAGTTGAAGTTCTTTACGAAGAAATCAGCAAGATCCTCATTCTCAATGTTGCTTCTCCCTATGCAAGATCCAAATGGAAAACTATTCTCTGTCTGTTGTATCCTGATAGATGAACCAAAAAGATTTGCAGCATTTGATCCTTGGAACTTCAGAACGATATCACGCTTCCTTACCTATCAGGAAAAAAGCAGAAAATTGTATTTAATCTCACAAAATCATCACTATTACAAGCAATCAATGGATGCACAGACGAAATGTTTCAGTTCAATACTGATTTTGACAAAAAGAAGATATCTTTATATGCTTATGTAGACAAAGCAAACTCTCATCTTCACATGAAAAACATTGGGGAAAGCTCACCTTGTCTGATTTCTCCTTCAGATACTCAAAACGTGCTTTCCTATCAACTGCATAAATTTGGAAGCCCATGACTCTGAGATCAACACCTGGGGAGGGCCCTGAACATATGCGGTGACTTTGGATGGCTGCTTTTCAAGCTTGAATGCTCCTTTGACTTCATACCATTGATCCCCATCAGCTTCCACTTGCCCACCATTAATCCATTGGTGGTCAACAGCAAGACAAACATTTACATGGTAACGGCCATGTCCTCCAGACCCAGCACGTACCCAAGCATTGACTGTGTAAGTGGTGTGCAGCCTTAGCTTGTCAGTTATCACTTGAGAAGGCCCCATCCACACATCACTGCGATTTGTGGCGAGGATGTAACGACCACTTATATGTTGCTGACTCGAGGGGTCTTTCAAGATGGAAGATAGCATATGGGGCGATTCAGTGTGGATACTCAGTCTACATGACCCCATCGGACTCCACCCAGCAAGCCCGTGAGAGAAAGCGCTATTGTGTATTACATTAGCGCCATAGGAAACATTCTGCCATACAAGGAAAACATCCTTGAGTTAAAAACAAAACATACTTGAATTAGAAAGGGCACGCTATATCTTTCTATTTACTATCATAATTCATAATTAAGAAAGGATAATGAAAGCAATTTTTTTTTTGCATGTGTTTTGATCATTGAACAAACACTCTTGGGGTTGCTTACCAACCTCAATTTTTGGGCATGGTGCAGCATGGAGTTTTCTTGCTGGAGCTAGAACAAGGCCATCTACAAGAATGTCAATTCCTGCAGGTGGCCCCTCTATAAAAACAACAGCTTTGGAAAAGGGAGCATGAAGGAGGAACTTTCCTTTCAAATGTGTCCATTGCTTATCAGAAACCTGGTTTCTTTGTTAATTAAAGAAAAATTAGTAAACCAGTATGTCTATGGCTCTGAAAAAATAACATTGTCAACAGAGGGATTGAGGGAATAACCAATAAAACAATATACTTACTTCGCAAGACATACATATCGTTCACGGCCATATTCTTGTACCCACAAAGTAGCACGAACTTCAGTATCATTGGCACTGCCAAATATGCGAACAGGAGAATTAATCTCGTAGAGAACTTTTCTCTGCACTCTGCCTGTGATATCTTGCTGGATGCCATTCCAATTGTGGACCCGTCCAGTTGCTGAAGCAAAATAGCTGCCATTTAAGGGCTGAACATTCCCATATGCAGTGAACTCATGCCTACAGATATTGCATCCTCTTCCAGACCAATTGTTTAACCCTTCTTCAAAGTGAGGATTCTTTATAATAGTCTTGATTCCACTTGGTACTTTTACTTCCTTTAAAATTAAAGAATAACAGGTCATACACATAGCAAATATCAGTATCCATGCTTTTATATGGCATGAAAAGCATGGATACTGAAATTTGTGGAAATTATTAGCTGAATACTAAACTATGTTTGATCTTTTGCACTAAAGATCTTGAAATTTAACTATTTTCCAAGAAGAGTTTCAGAACTCCACAACGGCTCAAGCGTGACATTCAGTAAATTCTAGTTAGTTGTTTGGTAAACTTCCGAGAAACATATAATATGATGTTCAGGAAAGGTTGTAAGAAATGCACATGAAAAAGCACTCACCTTTGACTGCTTATGTTCAGAGCAAGTAATAGTAACAGAATCAATGATAAGATCCACCCCAGCAGGAGGTCCTTCCAAATAAAAGACCACACGTTTTGGCATATTTGTCAAACAAAAAGAGCCTTCCAACTGCTCCCACTTTTCTTTTGAGGCTAACACACTGTCACATTAGGTCATACCATCAATAGGGGTGGTAAGGAAAGAATTTGGCTGTAGAACAACTTTAAAGCACAGTACCTTCCAACAGAACTGTAGTGTGTTGATTCATCTAGATTTTGCATCCTCAGGGTTGCCTTGACTTCAACTTTCCCATGGATATTCCCATCAACTCTAACATACGCTAAAACTGCATAAGTTGTATCAGTAGATACTCTATCTGTAATATCTTGTTCGAGACCTTGCCAGAATTCAGTTCTCTTTGACACAACAGCATAATTCTCTCCTGAGTTCCCCCTAATACCATCAAGGAAACTAGACCATTCTGATGCCACATATGCATGGCAGAAGATAGGATGCCACAAATGAAGGCCTTCGGAAAAATCACAATTTGAAATGATATTTGCTGCACCAGCTCCACCAATCAATGAAGACACCGCCCTCTCTGTTTTCTGCAGAAATTTAAAGTAGTTAGGAAAATGACAAGACACAGAATCTAATGAATCTATTATACAACTAGATGCTGTTAGGCACCAAATATTAATACATAAGATGCCTCAACAATGGTGGCAATACTTATAGTACATGTGCTGGAGGATTAAGCAAAATACAGCATGGTTGTAGGCCTCCAGAAATTAGTTTTAGCATATGATATTTCTTCCTTTTCTAGGACCATTCAGAAATGTGGTGCTAACATATTAACATGTTATTAAATCAGAATTTGCAGCATGATTCTCGTTAGTAATACAATATTGATTCACACGCATAAACATACGCAAGAGAGTTGACAACATACCTTGTAGGAGATGGTAACTGAATCTATGAGCAAGTCTACATCAGCAGGGGGGCCTTCAAGGTAGAACATCAAACGTCTTGGTAGAGTTGTTAGCTCAAATGTACCTTCCAACTTCTCCCAGCGTTCTTGTGACGCCAAAATCCTGGTCAAACAAATTCCTTTTGATAAACCAATGATTCTGATATATTATCATATAAAAGACCAAACAGTGCCTTCCAGTTGAAGTACCTTGCAACAGAGCGATAGTTGATGGAAGAACCCTCGCCCTCAAGTTTTAGTGTGGCCTGGATTCCAACAGGCTCATGAAGTTCCCCATGAACTCTGACATAGGCAGCAACGATGTACTCGGTACCAAGAGTAATCTTTTCTGTTATGTCCTGCTCAAGCCCCTGCCAACTCTGTGTGCGGTGAGTAAGTACAGCATAATTTGACCCTGAATGTGGCCTTATACCATAATGGTAACCTGATCCTTCAACAGCCACAAATGCATGGCAACTATTAGGATGCCACAAATGTAGACCTTCAGAAAAATCACTGTTTGATAGAATGTTCTCCATTACAACTTTTTCAGAAGCACCTTGCTCCCCCTCTCCCTGCTCAACATTGCACAGAAAATAAATTTCCATGTGTCAAAGTCCAGTGTCATGAGTCACGCAGATGATAGGAACTGAGAAGTCATGGTTGGCTAACAATCCAGTATACATATAATATATATATATATATATATATATATAAACTTATGAGACTAAAGGAACCACATTCTCTAAAATTCTGGAAGTTTTTGCAAATATAAGGGAAGAAAGAAGAATATCTCCTCCCAATAAGCCACATCATCTTTTTTTTTGTTTGCTTTCCGCAAAGGTATGCTATCAAGTTATTTTATTATTTTGGCCTGTCTTCGTCACATGCTCCCGATTGTAATTTGCAAGGTTAGGTCATTCTTGCCTTTTCTGTCAATTTCTAAAGGTACTCCTTGCAAACAAGAAATTAAACTTCCTAACATGGAATGAGAAGACAAGTTTGAGCCCCTAACACCATCAATTTCTCACGAACATCCAATCACACAGGGGTTCACATGTTTGTTTACAGTGCTGATGAGGAGGAAAACCTCGTCTTCACTGCTGATTATCCTGCCAATAAATCTTGCTATGTGCTTGGGTGGCAGAGGGACACTCTGTTTGATGCAATAGCTGAAGCTGCTGACGCATACTTGGATTAAACCTATGAACTTGGGTACTAATCAATGAAGAAATTAAGGATGGATCTGCAAACAACTAATTAGTAAACTATTTCATTGTCCTGAAGCTTCTCAAATGCCATTTTGCTTTAATCATATGCCTTTCAAAGAACTTCCAATGGGGTATGAATTTCAAGAAACAGCAAGGTGCATGTGGAATGTAGGATTGTTACTAGTATTAGATCTAATATAAAGGCGAGCAAAGGTGCAATTTGTACAAATAGCGCTTCTCCTCTCCCAATTTCTGTTGGTGGCCCTAAACACAGCCTGAGTCTTTGTTTAGTGGGCAATCAAATCAATAACTGATGGACCAGGGTCGTAACACCGCCAAGCAAACCTATCTTCGATCTTTCCCAGCGTCCTAGATAATTCAAGACCTGTTGAAGCAAGCACGGCAAGTAACAAAGGCGGCAGCTGTTATTAATGATACCTTGGGCTCGGAACGCGGTGGATCTGGGTGCGGGAGCGGGGCGGCCGCGCGGCCACCCCGGCGAGGGCGGCAAAAGGAAGAGAGCCACCCGCAGCGCCGCCTCATCTCATCTCAAAGCCCAGACGGCTCGCCGGTGGCAGCGGACAAGAAGGCGTACTTGCCGTCGGCTGAACAACAGCTGGCGGGTGGGTGGGCAACTGTGCTGGCTGTCAAGAAGATGAAGAACGGAGGAAAGGAAAGGAAAGGAAAAGAAAGGCGCGTAAGGTCGCGGTGGTTACCTTTTACCTAACTACCGGGGTGGCGACGCGACAGCTTGGGGAGGAAGGGAAAGCATATATTAGGACAGCAGCTGCGTGTCCGTGTGCTATGCGACGGCGTCCAGCGCTTTGCATTTGCTTGCCGAGCTCGCTTGCTTCCTCTACGGGAAATGGCGGTGCGTACGGGGAGATGGGCCTGCTTCTAACGGTCCTCTCCTCTTGGGGACATATCAGCGAGCACCTCGTGGGCACCCCAGAAAGTCAAAGACGCGCGGTGACAGCAGAAGCCAGATGCACACGCCAGTACGCCACAAACAGACATGATGAGTCACGCGAATGGGTTACCTCTCTGGAGCGCTCGGCGGCCGGCGAGAGAGAGAGGAGAGGAGGAGGCGCTGAGTGCCTGGCGAGCTGGAGGCGACGGATGGAAAGAGGTAGGTGAACCGAGTTGGAGTCGTCCGTAGACGAGGTGGTGCGGCCGCGGTTTTCTGGCGTCGGGAATGGGAATCGAGCAGGCAACGCCCACGCCGATCTGGAAGTGTCTGAAGTCAAACTGAAGGGAGGGGAGTCAAAACGATCGCATCGTAATTAATCGAAACAATCGAGATCAAACCTCTAATAGAACGGTCTTCTAACTTTTGTTATTATGTATATTTCGTTATTTGTTATTTCATATAATTTTAAATTATTATTTTACCACTTTAGAGCTTTTATCTTATTTTTCCTTTTGCATGCCAATTACCCCCACGTGAAAAGACCAAAATGCCCCCTGAGTCACATGACCTGGCACGAGCCGGTCTGATGGCGCCTTAACCGGTCGGCATCGCTCGCCCACTCACAAACCTAGCTCCACTTGCACCGAATACAATCACTAGCTAGCTTGTGGCGACGGCCTCGGCGGCTTGACCACGGCGACGCCGTGCTACCGCGGAGGAAGACGACGGTCATGTCTCAGGGGTCCTCCTCGGTGCGAGCAAGTAAGCGCACAGAGCCGAAGCATGGAACAACGGGTCTTTCCTGATTCCATGCCCCGTATGCGAGGAATACGAGGTCGTTGAGCGCATCTCGAACACTAAGGTGAATCCTCGCTAGTGGTTCTTTAAGTGTCCGAGGAATGAGCCTAATGTAAGTAAATTTCGCTTGCATCTTGGTTATTTGCATCCATTCTTGATTCAATTTTAGCCCTTGTTGATTTGTACCCCTTCTTGATGTTTGGCAGATGCCCGGGTAAATGGACTTTCTTCATGTGGCTCGAACGATATCAAGCTCATCTTGTTGAGAACAGTCAACTCAGCATGGGCAATACCTACCCTGAGGATGCAATTCCTGAACTTTTTGAGTTGTCTCACAAGCTTAGGGAAGATGTGAAATCCCTGAAAGGGGAGATAACAAAGTTGAAGGAGTACATTGCTGGTATGAAAATGAGTACGCATAACCTAGGAGGGGGAAATTCTGAAGTTTGTGTGTGTAGTGAATGTGGTCCTAGTTGTGTTGCTTGTGATGGTACTATTATTCAAGTAGTTGTATGGTCAGGGAAGATGACTGTCCTAGTTGTGTTGTAAGAACTGAATGGTGTGAGATTGGTTATCCCTTTTGGGTCTGAATGAATGCATTACTGAATGGTTGTTTCTATTTCATTACTGACTGACTGCTCTGATACCATGTGTAGTCAAATCTCCTTTCGACCAGAATGTAGTCAAACCCCGTGTAGTCTAACCTCCTTCCGACCAGGATATAGTCGAACCTCCTTCTAACCACATGTAGTCGAACCTCTTCCGACCAGGATGTAGTCGAATCTCCTTCCGACCAGGTAGTCTAAACTCCTTCCGACCAGGTAGTTGAAACCCCTTCGACTAGGTAGTCGAAACGATGAACAGTACTTGAAACCAAGAACACACGATTGGTTCGGGGGAGCAACTTCAGTGGTTGTCAGTGAGACCATCAAGGACGTGGACAATGAAGGAAACAACATGACAAGCTGACATTAAACAAATGATACTTGTTCAGCAGATGACACTAGTTTACCAAATAACACTACTTCACCAAATAACACTTGTTCAGCACATTACATAAGTGACAATACATTACATTAAATCTGGCAGTACATAAGTGACCCACATTATAGTAACTTCATTTAGATGAGCACATGTCACTTCTTTTTTTAGTTAACTTCTTGCTTGGTCCTGCTGCACTAGATCCTTCTACACTTGGTCCCTCTGCACTTCTGCACGTGGCTAGTTGCCTGTAAAAAATTTGCATTAGGCTATGCTTGGTCCGTCCTTCAACAATTGATAACAAGTAATTGTATACCTTATAGTTACAAGCCCTAGGAATGTGCATCACACTGCCATCCTTGGTCTATCCCTATCATACATACAGTGCCTTTCCTCAGGATTAATGTTATCCACTGGGATTTTAGCCCCAACAAGATCCTCTTGCAGCTCATTGATTGGTGGTTACACACCAGAGTGGGCAGCATTGCCAGATGCAGTCTGCCTCTTGTGGTTAGCATCTGTGAGTCCCAGCAGTTGATACATCACATCATCTCCCATTGCCACATCTCTGTTATCATCAGCAGCTGATTCATTAACTGCCTTCTGATGCATTGGTTGGGACATTTGGTGTATATGCTTCAGTTGCATTGGAGGTGCCTGCTACATTGGGAGATTTGGGTTGTGACATTGTCATAACATAATGGTTGGAATCATGCTGGCTTTCATTCAGCACTGGCCTTGATTCACTCCCTATCTTGTTGACAATTTCAACATAAAATGGTACAAATTTTGCTCTCCATCGTGTCAAAAAAAACATCACACAACTGAATTGTATTCTGAATTAGTAACTCTTCTCCACTGTCCCTGTGTATGCACCACAACTGCACATCTTGACAAGAACCCTATATGATCCTCTCACCCAACTGATGCGATAACTTTTCAAGTGTATACCCACGGGAGTCAATAATCCATTCAAAGCTCTAATGCTCAAATATTGTCGTGCTACCATCCAGATGCCTAGATTGATACGGGTCAACTATCAGGGATATACTAAATGCCCTTTCGAATCAATCCTACTCGAAATTGGAAAAAATTGAATCACAATCCAACTACTACGTTCCTACTTTCCCTTCTCCGAATCACAAACAAAAGCAAACAAAATTGAAGCATAGAAGCAACTGCAACTAACCCGATGGGGAGGTCCTTCAGATCCATGTTGCGGTTGGCCATCGGCGCATAGGAGTGGGTCAACTCGCCTAGGGAAGCTGCTCCACCTTCGGATCCATAAACTAACCTAGGGAAGTTGCTCCGCCGCACAACACCGCTGGAGTCCTCCCGTCACCTTGGCCACCGCCGAGCACGAGAGGGAGTAGGCCTAGGGTTTCGGGAGGGAGTGCAGCGTAGAAGTGGCAAGACGAATGGAGTGGCTTGGAGTTTCGACTACCTGTCCGTGCTCGGATAGGGAAGGTTAGTGGCATTTCGGTCTTTTCATGTGAGGGTAATTGGCTTGAAAAAGGGAAATGGGATAAAAACTCCAAAGTTACAAAATAATGATTAAAAATTGTATGGAGTAGCAAATAACGGATTGCAATCTACATAATGGTAAATGTTAAAACCGTTCTATTGGGTGGTATATTCTCAATTGTCCCTAATTAATTTTGTTGAGTCAACCTCATCATGAACTAAGAACTCATATACCACGGGATGATTCTGATAGAATTGGATGGAAGAGCAGCTTCAGTTAGACTATGGTTCCTACCTAGATGGCAGACAACCATTAATACAAGCTTTTTAAAAAAGAAATCCTATGATTAACATTAATAATAACACAAGACGAAAAGTACGCGGGTACCTCACTAAGATTCTAGATTTTTAATAACATGGTACCATCAAGCCCTTGATTCGATGAATGTGTTAAACTTCTTTATCTTCCTCACCGATCTTGCAACGACAACAAGATTGTCGGCGATCATGGGAGCAGGAAGTAGTAGATTGTCAAAGATCTTTGTGAATGTGTAGGACCAGCACCTTGGTAGCAGGGAGTTTGTCGGAAGCAATACAGATTAGATTTATTTATAACCAACTATGTCGGGTGTCGATCTTCAGTGTAGGTATCGTCGTTCAGGTGAGTTAGTATGGCAAACCCCATGACGAGTAAAGTAAATCCGTTAAAAAAAAACCCTTGCCTGAGAAAGAAAATAGAACAACTCAATCTAGGAAAAGCAAAGAAATCTAAAATTGATTCTGGAAATCAATGGGTTCCCCGACAACCCAACGACGGTGAGAACACCGGAGAAGAGGGGAGAGGGCTGGCGATGGAATAGTGGAGTTGCCGCCGTGGCGCGGTGCTCCTTGCGGCGACCATAACGCTAGTCTTGTGCGGTTGCCTCATCCTCATTCGTCCAGCCCCCCTCTGGTAGGTACATTCCTGAGGAACTGCATTGGCAGCGCAGGGCACTCAATGCGGACACGGCGCCGACGACGAAGAGCTAGCCCCTACAGAGTCGCCGAGTCTCACGAACGCCGCCTGCTCTGTGCTTGCTGCCTCCCCGCCATTATTAGCGTTGCTGCCTCCAAATCTAGACGAATGCGGTGGCACGGCTCGGGCGCTAACCAGAGCTAGGTATAAGCTCAGCTTCGAAAAGGCCCTTATAGTTGTTACATTTTATGTATGAACCCACGTAAGTTTATGGAAATAATCGACCCACTAAATTATGGTGCAATGGAATTTGAGCAAGCAAAGCGGCGGCTACCACGGGAGTGCGCCGGGGTCAATGCGGAGGGCGAGAACATGGATTATTTTTGTGGTCTGGATTTGTATCCCTACCTCCCAAATGACCACGGAGATTGTTTCTAAGGACTATTTCCCCATGGGGATCCTAGTGACCGCAAATATCCCGATCGGTATTTATTTCCCTAGGAATATCTTCCGTGGGCAGCCCAACAAGAACTTATATAAAAAAATGGCTTTTGTGATGTATATCGGAGGGAAAATGACCTTTCCTCCGCTAAAAAGAAGGCGCTTGAGTTAGGTTTTCATGGGAGCGTTGATGCGTGTATAGCGTGAGTGGGTTGTTTATGTGGTTCGCATCCTTACTCTCTCAAATAAAATAAAATAGGGAATTTTGTTCTTGCTATTGAAAATATGTGTAATTTTGGTTATGCCATCAAGAATATGCACATTTTATTTTGCCACTCAAAATTTTGCTTTCATTCCACCCCTTGTTTGACCTAGTGGAGTTTGCGAATAGACCCTTGCGCCTTTACTAGGTAATTTTGTTGTTGCCACTAGTTATTGAGTACTATAGCCGTGGAAAGGAAAGCGCAATTGACTCAATTTACACCTGGACTTATATGAGTCACTAGAAACTCAAGGCCCGGCCTTTTGAGAATCTTGAGTTCTTCCCAAAATCGCCGGATCATCGAAAGATCTGTGTTCTTTGGGATGATACATGTGAAATCCTACTTTCACCGAGATACTAATGAATCATGCCTCTTGTTTAGTGAAGCAATCGATTAACTTACATAACTTAATGAACTTAATGAAAATACAATGAAGCGAGGCCCAACTGTCATACATATACAATCTTAAACTATATAGCAAGGAATTATTAATGGCCTAGGGCTGCTATGGTGGGGCTCGGCGCCGGTGGAGAAGGCGACGGCAGTGACCAATGAGGGGAAAAAACGGATCGCGGGTGCGGTAGCGAGTACAAGGGTGGTGGTAACTCACTTCAAGGAGCTCAGTGGCGCGCTCGACGGTGTGAGGCGGCCAGCGGCGGAGAAGAAACGGGGCGATGCGCGCAAGAGGGGAAGAGGGATGAAGGGGTTGCACGCATGAGCTACTATAGGGAGGGAGTAACTCACTCGTGTGGTTTGTAGAGATGGGGATGAACCGAGGCAGGCCGGCGACGTGAGCCGAGGATGGCGTGGACGACCAGACGATGGTGACGGCCTAGGGTGAAGTGAAGCTTGAACCAGGGGATGGGGAAGGTAGGGGATGGTGTGGGGATTCTATGGTGCGGAGGAATTGAAGCATAACTCACTAAGGCGGAAATGGTGACGACGGCGATGGTTTTGGCTGAAAACGGGGAAGAAGATTTTTGGTAAGGTTTTTTGCCATAAGAAAAATTCAGAGAACAACAAACTTACAGACCACCCAATTCAAGAACAAAATGTAAAACAATCATTAGAGGTTACCCAAATCTGAGACACCGAGTGGTTGCCGCCACTGTTGTTGTTGTTGTCATGGAGAGGACCCCGCCGTGGCCATTGGAGGTGCACCGCCGTCGTGTTGGGGAAGAGGAAGACGATCCCTGGTCGCAGTGGAGGTCGAGGGGAAGGGGTGGTCGACTCATTGGCGCATTGCCGGTGCTCAAGGAGGTAGAGCTGGGGGAGTGGTGGACGGATATGCTGGATTCACCACGGGTGAGGGCGAGGCTGAGCGCACGCCACAAGAGCAGGTGGAGGCTTGTGTTGGAAATATGCCCTAGAGGCAATCATAGAGATGATGATATTTCATTATATTCATGTTTTTGATAATATGTTATCGTGTTCCTTGAATGAGTCATTTGTTATAGATCAATAAGTATGTGACTTATTGGTGGAACTCCTTAACTTATATGATGTCATTCTAAATATATCTCTGGTCGGAGGTCACTGGTCGGAACACCAGTGACTATGTGACTAGCACATGTATTGATTGATGACCTGGTTTCACCGGTCATAGATATGGAAATATCGAATCAATAATGTGAACATATGTTAGAGAACATGGTGTTGGATAGACCCATCATTGAGACACTATTGAGATTGTTATGAATCTTTGTGTCATTAGTTGGACTCAAGTAATGATGATGTATAATCCTTAGACCTGAGATCAGTATGGTTTCCTACATGTGTAATAGCATTCTTATGGGTTGCCAAATGCTACTCCGTAATTGGTAGTTATAAAGGTAGCTTTCGGGTATGCTATGAAACATGCGGAGGGATGTGACTGGTCGAGATGGGATTTGCCCCTCCTAACATAACAGGAGAGATGTCTCTGGGCCCCTCGTGGTGATCGGATAAAGAAAGTGCATGGCCATGCCACTAGTGGTCGAAGTGTCGACCATATGATGTTATCCGACACTCGATCAAGAAAGTTTTGAACAGTCCATGGATGACACATCATCTCACCTGGAGTTCAACCAGACATCATGAGGCAAAGGGAGAATGCATGACTAGGTCGCTTAGTTTGATCAGTTACGGACTAGTCGTAGACTGGTCAAACATAATCACAGAATGGTAAGAACCTGGTCGTAAGGAGTTATCAACTGGTCGTGACCAATTACAACCTGGTCGTATAGAGATATACGAACTGGTCGTAAGTGATAAGGACCTGATCATAGATCATATTACATCAAGGTTCGTCCGATATATTCAATGTGTCTTTGGGAATCGTTATGTGCTGCTAGGTACCGCTAACGACCAGTGATCGAAAAAGAGTTTCCGAGTCATAACCGATTACACATGAAACTGTGGGGTCGCACACTTAAAGGGCAAGGATCTATTTTGGATGGTGATCCGAATTCGTATAGGCCACGAGTTCCTAATGGGCCTCAGGTTCGAGACCCATCATGGGTAAGGAGAGAGGATGATCTTTGGAAGAACTCCCAAAACCCTAATAGCCATGCCTTCTCCACCACGCTGCCAGTGCTAGCACTCCTGCACGTGGTGATCTTGTCCCGTACGTGTGGATATCTCGGAGGTGTTATTGCGTAGCATCAACACTAGGACGATCCACGACTCGTGTTGATCACCGGAGACGCAGAAGAAGTCACGTGGTGGGTACGACCACTTGAAGAAGCAGACGCGCGTCGAGTACGACTACTCGAAGGAGGAGACGTGTCGAGAGTACAACTATGACTGCATCAACTCGCTACAACTACTCTACTTCCGCTACTAATCGGCACGTCTAGCGGTAATCTCGTGATCTATTACTTGCGGTGGATCCTTGGTTGCGCGGTAAATTTTTGTTTGTGCTATCGTAGCATTGTCGCGTATCCCAACAGTGGTATCAGAGCCATACCGTCTAGTTCTAGATTCAGATTGGACACATATTGTGATATGTGGCAGTTATAGCTGTGATCTATCTCTATTTTGGCGGTGGTCGATATGATCGTCCATGTGCATTGGTGGTAAGATGGGTTTTTATTCGTTATTCCGTAATCGTGCTTGCATGGTCGTATCACGACTTGCCTCTACCGGTCGGTTTCGCCATCGGGCAAACAGTGATCGTAAATCCATTCGAGCACGTGAAGATCAATGTGGTTGATCGAATCGGAGTTACGATCGATAAGTACCGGATGTTTTATTGCGCTTGTTCACGATCACGTTGCATAATACTCCTACCAGTCGGAATTCCGCCATCGAGGTATGCCGCAGTGTGTGGCTGCCCCTTCAAACCCCGCCCGCTAACCGGCTAGTGGGACCGCCGTGCTGGGTAATCGGACCGCGTTTTTGTAGTGTGTGTTCTTGTTGCCCGTTAGAATGTTATTCCATGCCTAACTTATTTTTGCAGGTTGATGTGAATAGTATGACCCATGTTGTATGAGATGCATGCATGTGTGTAATGTTCATGACCTGCATGTCATGTTTATTACAGCTCAAGGCTGTCTATATTTGTATAACGGCCTGCGTGTCGACTTGTGATGCTAATTTACTCCTTGTATTTTTATCCCTAATGCTGTTAGGAGTAATGGCTTAGTGGGAGTACTTGGAAGTTTTGGCAACATGGAGACATTGCGAACAGGATGCTTGGCGATGGAGATCACCACAAGAAAGGGTTATACTATATCACGATGCAATTTGATTGTCTGTGAATGCCCTTATATTCCTGTTTATTTATTTCTATGCATGTTTTAATTGCTTAAAATGCTTTTAACATGGTAGAAGTAAATTTCCCTCAGGTAATATTAAGTTAAATTGATGCCCTCCCAATTAGCTGCACCATCTATAGTCTTGTATTTTAATGGTAGGTCTTGCTAAAGTAGAGTGTCATTAATATTCCTTGACTAGATGGGTTTGTGTCGGACATTTACACGCAAGCGTTGGTCTAACTTGACAAGGTCATCATAACGGTTATGGACCTTGGGGCATAGGGTTGGGTGCCGAAGCATAGAGATGTTGCCCAACAACAAGAGTCATATAGAGATATGATTAGCAAAGGGTTGCTTACCATATTCACTAATCTTCTAGCAATGATGCCAAAGCTTACTAATAGATTAACAGATTGTGGGTCTTGAATCACTAAATGTCATAAGAGGGATATGGTATTCAGTGGGAGTATCTTCATTAAATTGTTTAATAGAAGTTACTTTTCTTGAACATATGTCTTAGTGTTGCATATTTCTATTGTAGTTCATGGCACCATCTGCTATACCTACATCCAGTTTTGCCTTACGTTCGATACTTGATAAAGAAAAACTGAATGGAATAAATTTTGCGGATTGGTCCCGCAACCTGAGAATTGTTCTTAGGCAAGATAAAAAGGAACATGTTCTAGAGGAACCAATTCCTGATGTGCCCATCGAGAATGTCTGCGCACTCTTAAAACTTGACCTATAAAAGGGTTTGTGATGAATCCCTTGATGTTAGCTGTCTCATTCTTGCTGCGATGAACTCAGACCTTTAGAAGCAGTTTGAGAACATTGAGGCCTACGATATGATCGTGGCGCTCAAAGGCATGTTTGAGACACAAGTAAGGACTGAGAGATATGAGATCTCAAAGAAATTATTTGGGTGTAAGCTAACTGAGGGTAGTCCGGTGAGCCCTCATGTGATCAAGATGGTTGGTTACACACAGAGCTTGGAAAAACTTAGTTTTCCACTTAGTCAAGAGTTGGCTACATATTTGATTCTTGCTTCGCTTACTGCAAGCTATGGACAGTTCATTATGACTTTTCATATGAATGGCTTAGACAAGAATCTCACCGAACTGCATATGATGATTAAGACTGCAGAGGACAGCATTAAGAAAAGCAACAGTCGTGTGATGATTGTGCAAAAGAGTACTAGCTTCAAGAAGAAGGCTAAAACTTGGGTCAAGAGTAAAGGCAAGGTTTCGGATGAGATCCAAGCTGTCAAGCCTAAACCCAAGACCAAGTCTGGCCCAACTCAAGAGAATGAATGCTTTTACTGCAAGGAGACAGGCCACTGGAAGAGGCGCAAAAATACTGATCCGAAAAGGAATGGTGGGACTAAAACTTCCACTTCGTATTAATGTTATAGATGTTTTTCTTACTGATTCTTATGTTAACTCGCGGGTATTTGATACCGGATCGGTTGCTCATATTTGCAATTCGATTCAGAGTCCAACAAGGAGTAGGAGATTAACAAGGGGTGAGATGGATCTTCGCGTCAGGAATAAAGTAAGAGTTGCTGCATTAGCCGTCGGAACTTTGCCATTACTTTTGCCTTCAGGATTTATCATGGAACTAAATAATTGTTATTACGTTCCAGCCATAAGTAGAAATATCATCTCTGCATCATGTTTGATGACAGAGGGTTATAAGTTCATTATAGAGAACAATAGTTGTTATATATATTTGAATGAAATGTGTTATGGCTATGCTCCCGTTTTGAACGGGTTGTTTATTTTGAATCTTGATGTTGCACCCATCTATAATATTAATGCAAAGAGGCTTCGGCCTAATGATACGAATTCCATATTTATTTGGCATTGTCGTTTGGGTCGCATCAGTGAGAAACGCATGAAAAGGCTACATAGTGATGGAATTCTAAACTCATTTGAATTTATAAACTAAGTCACAAAGATTCACACAACACCCTCACACAGTCCACCAATTCACAAACCACTTTCCACTTGCCCTAGTCTAAATATTTTCCCACCTTGGTGATTAAGTGCAACACATGCCATCAACAGGTAACAACATATGACACATAGCTTTTCACAAAGACATTCCATAATCACTTAGTCAAGTATGAGTTTAACATTTCAAAATGATATCAATGGCCCGTTGCAAGGCTAAGCATACTAATCGTGTCTAACCAACCCATATTGGTGCTATGGTAATACCAGCTAGTAGTTAACGAAACTATGGTGACAAATGATCATAACAATACAATTCACAAGGTGGGTATAAACAACTAGGTTGCATAACTAATCCTAAAATAATAAAGCATTTGATAATTGAATAAGTGTGCAATAATTTAAATCAAAGTAGTAATGAAAAATTGGGTGCAATATGATGAAAGAACAATTTGTCTTGCTGCAGCAATACTCACTACTATAGAGAGGGTCATCACAGACGGCTCCAAACTGTCATCATATACAGTTTTTGAATCGTCCGAATGTATGTGTCTGTGATAACTGGCGGTTATCACGGACGGTTTATGAGCCGTCTATGAAAAGTCACAACATAAACGATTTTTTGTTGAAACCGCCTATGAAGACCTACTATCACAGACAGTTTTCACCAAATTTTTACTAACCATCTGTGATTGAGGACATAACATAGATGGTTAGTAAAAATAACTGTGGATTTCATGGGGATATGCTCCAGATCTTAGGATGATGTGACAATTGGCAATGGCGTTTACGGTTTGTCGTTTCACGCGTTTTCGACAAAGTTACAGGCTTACTGCTCAGGGGCGGTCCGACCGGTCCTTGCAGACGGCGGTCCGACCGGTCCCATATCGGTCGGACCGGCCATCCGGAAGCGATCGGACCGGCGATGACCAAAAGTGTTCAAATCGAGTGGGCCAAAAATAGGTGTTGTAGACAAGTAAGGGGATCCCAATGCACTTGGTCTCATGATTTTGGAGCCTCGGTGAAAAGTTCTATTGGTTTAAAGTTTCCGAAGGTTTGGATTTTGGGAGCTTGAATTTGGCTAAGTCTATAGGCGGTCCGGCCGCTCACGTGGAGCGGTCCGACCGCCATGGCGGTCCGACCGGCTCACTGGAGCGGTCGGGACGGTGAACTACTTGAACGTCGCCAACCGTGGCGATGTTGTTTTGTTAGGTCAAAGTCATTGGTTTCATGGCATATGATTTGCATGATGCATGTTTTGACTAACATGGGTCAAGTTGTGAAGAACTTGTTCCCGAATCGTGTTTTCTTGTGCGTGGTTGTGCGGTAGCTTGGTGGTCAACGACGGTCAACGGCGAGGAGAATCGGGACTAGACTTGAAGAGTTGAGGTCGAGCGATCGGCGATGCGGGTGAGGTCAACGACTCAAGCGTGACACAAGATGGACAAGGGTGACCTATTGGCGAATCCATGACGCATGGTGAAGCGGTTTAGGTCAAAGGTTAAAGACGGCGCTTCGCGAAGCGTGCGTGTGTGACCCGTTTGTTAGTGGGCCTTAACGGGAGCCCAATTAAGTCAAACCCTAAGAGTTTTAGGCCTCCACTATAAATAGGAGGAGATGGTGGCTGCACCTCTCTCTCTCTCTCGCCTGTTTATGTTTCAAAACCCTAATTGTCTTTAGGGGAGTTGAGGTGGAGGCTAGGGCTTTTCATGGTTTGAGGAGAATTTCGTGATCCTTGATTGTTTACTGATCCATGATGGTGTGGATGTAATCCAGCTTCAATCACGAAATCAATCTATGCAAGGTTTGCTTGAGATAAGTCTCTTTTCGTTCTTGCTTTCAATTTGGTGATTTTAGGGCTTTCTTTGATCCACGAGTTTGTGATTGATTCTTTCACGTGAATTAGCTTGCTGTGATATGTGTGAATCTATCTAGCATCATCTTGATCATCAATCTCTCACGAACAAGCTTTAGGATCAAGTTTTCGTTCTTGCCCGGTTTTAGACCTTCTGTTAATCAATTGACAATTGCTCAAAATCGTTCCAAGAATTATCATAATATTCGATTGGAATAGGTCCTCAATAGCATATAGAAGGTGTGTGCAAAGTTTCATAAAGATTGGAGTTGAGAATCAAAAGTTTCACCTAATTGCAACCGTCATCGGTGATTTTCTTTGTTGTAGATCGGTTCGAGTCGGCCGGTCGATCGCCATCATCACCGGTCCGACCGATTTTGAGCGGTCCGACCGCCAAAGACAACGCCGGTCGATCGCGCAATCGGTCCGACCGGTTGAGTATAACGGTCGAGCCTTTGTCTTGTGAGTCTTGGTAATCTTAGTTGATTTTGTTATATTGCTTAGGGTTTAATTGGATTCAATACTAGTCTTCCATTTGTCAGATGGTATATTGATCTTCATAGCTTCCTAATAGCTACTGGAGTTAATTTGTATTGAGTTCATAATTTGTGAAAAAGTGAGCGTGCTCCTATTCACCCCCCCCCCTCTAGTCGCCTTTTCGGTCCAACAAGTGGTATCAGAGCCCGGTTAGTTCAATCTTGATCTTAACCGGTCACTGAACTTTGGCGATGGATAAGTTTTCTACTAAACCGCATATCTTCGATGGGCACGACTATGCCTATTGGAAGAATCGTATGCGCGTCTTTCTTGAGAGCGAAGGACAAGCTATTTGGGATGTTGTTAGAGCCCCGCTGGTTATTCCTGAAATTGCTACACCTGCTTCTGCAATTCTTTTGGCTAACAACAATAAGGCTAAGAATCTTTTATATGGTGCACTTGGTAGACAAGAATATGATAGAATTTGCAATCTTTCAATGCAGATGAAATTTGGAACACTCTCAAACATATCATGAGGGTTCGTCCCAAATCAAAAGGTGCGCCAAACTGTTTACAAGCGTGAGTACAATAAATTCGAGATGCGTCCTGGAGAGAGCATCGATGACATTTTCAGTCGCTTTAATAAAGTAATTAATCAAATGAAAGCTGTTGATATTGAATATTCTCAATCTGAAAATGCCACCCATCTCTTGGCCGCAATCAACACCAAGGAGTGGGAGATGAAAGCTACTGCTATAGAAGAAAATGTTGATCTTTCAAGTCTTACTTTAGAATTGCTTTATAGTAAACTCAAGACTCATGAAATTAAAAGAGTTGATCATCCTAAGAAAGATAATTTAGCTTTGGTAGCAGATCCTCTCAAAAAGGTTTTTGATGACTCTTGTGAATCTTCTTCTGGATTTTCATTTGCTTGTTTATCTGCTATTCATGAAGAGGAGCTTGAAAGTATTCCTGAAACAGAGTTAGCTCTTCTAGCTAAGAAATTCACACGGGCCTACAATAATGTGAGAAACAAAAAGAGAGGTGGTCCGGTAACATGCTATGAATGTGGTGAGCTCAATCATATCCGGGCAAATTGCCCCAAGCTGAAAGGTAAGAGCAATCATAAGGAAGGAAAGCCAGCTTGGAAGAAGCCTCCTTTCAACAAATCAAGGTATGAGGCAAATAAGCTTGTGAAGGCTGCTCACCGAGTCCTTGCCGCTTTTGAGGATCAATCCTTGAGCGATGTGGATACCGGGAGTGAGGAGGACAAGGAGGAGGAGATCCCTCAAGGTAAAAAGAAAGGGAAGGCCAAAGACTTCACTGGCATGTGCTTCATGGCTGACACGGAGGACATTGATGATAATGAGGTATCTTTTACTTATGATGAGCTTTCTGCTAAATATGATTCTATAGTTGAGCAATTGCTTAGTCAAGATGAAGCGCTTGAATTTGTTATGACAAAAAATAAGAAATTAGAGTCAAAATTAGCAAACTGAAAGTAGAGCTTAAAAGCTGCTAAGACTCTTGAACCTGATGAATGTTTATCTTGTCATGCTATGCATTCTGAAATTACCAAGTTACAATCTGCTCATAATATTTGTGTACAACAACTTGAGAATGCTAAATCTGAACTAAATGAAATTAAAAGTGCTCCTTGTGAAAAATGTTTAGAATCTAGTAAATTGATTGCTTTTGATGTTTTTGATTCTAGCCCTTGCACTTCATGCTTAGAAAAGAACGTGAAATCAAAGATATCTTAGAAGTGCTAGAGTCAAATATGCTAAGCTTAAGGACAATATTGAAAATACTACTTGTGCTTCATGTTCCACTCTTAAGCTTGAAATTGCTTTGTATAAGGAAAATCTATGGATAAAACTTGTGATTCTTGTGTCAACTTGAGAAAAGAAAATGCTTACCTTCATGATACATTAGAGAAATTTTCTAAAGGTAAGAAACAATTAAACATGATTCTTGACAAGTCTAAAACTCCTTATAAGAAGCAAGGTTTAGGATTCAATTCTTTTCAAGACAATTCAACCCAAAAGTCATTCAAGTCTTGGAAAATGTTTAATTGAATTCAAAACCCAACTCGCAAAAACATCTTTTAAATCTGCAGGTTTTGCCCAACCTTGTATTAATTCAAATGGTGCTTCTTCTAGTGGTACCAAGTACCATTGCACTTATTGCAAAAAGGTGGACATTTGATTGAATATCACATGTAGGTTGAAAAATGATAGAAAAATTTTGATAGAATTTCATTCATGCAACCTAGAGCTTCTATGAGACATGGTAACACCGAAAAGAATAAACACGGATTAGGATTTTTATCTCATGCAAATCATTATGTTTCTAGACATCCTAATTCTAATGTGTATCAGATTGGCGGTCCGGCCATTTGGTGCTCACCGGTCGACTGTTTTGGTCACCGATCGACCGCCAAGACAAAGCGGCCGACCGCCATGGACAGATTCAAGTCTCATTTTAATTTGAACATTGCTCATAACCAAATGTTAAATGAAATCAAGGATAGTACTTCGGTTTGTATACTCCTTGTAGACGTGTGTCTCAAGATGGATTCCTAAATCTTGTTTATCTAATCCCGATTGAGACACATCGTTTTTGCTCCTTGATTTTTAGGATTACCGCGGAAAGGGAAGAACACGTGGTTCGTTGACTCGGATGTTCACGCCACATGACCGGAACTCAAAATGGTTCACCTCTTTCACGCGAGCAACAGTGATGACTTCATCACCTTTGGAGATGATACACAAAGGCGAATTGAAGGAACAGGATCAATTAGGGTAAACAACAAATTCATTCTAAAGGATGTCGCTCTTGTGGACAAGCTTAGGTATAATCTCCTTTTCGTTTCTCACTTCTTGATGATGGGTATGAGACTATTTTTAAGAAAAATGCTTGTCGTGTGCTTGATTCTCTTGGTGAGCTTGTGTTTGGAATCTCTAGAGTTGGTAGAATTTTGGAGCCGATTTTCGTAATCTCTTCGGATCTCTTAAATGTTTGCTTACATCTTCTTCGATTTTTGGCTTTGGCATCGACGTTTGGGGCACATTGGTTTTGATCATTTGACGCGAGTTAGCAACCTTGATCTCATGAGAGGTTTGCCTAAGCTCAAAGTCACAAAGATCTTTCAGATGTGCGCCTTGTAGGCATGGCAAACAAGTTGTCGCCTCACACCCTTCGTGACTATGGTTATGACCGACGGACCGGAGACGGTTGCTTCATATGGATACTTGTTGGTCCCGCTAGAGTCCGATCGGTTGGTGGAAAATGGTATATTCTAGTCATAGTCGATGATCTTTCAAGATATACTTGGGTGTTCTTTCTTACTTCAAAGGATGAAGCTTTTGGTTATTTTCATGATCTTGTTCTTCGCTTGGCTTCGAGCTTCTCGGTGCTTTGAGAGCGATTCGCAGTGATAATGGCACGGAGTTCAAAAATGCTTCTTTTGCTTCTTTTGTGCCGAGCGTGGTATTGAGCATCGCTTCTCCTCTCCACACGTCCCTCAACAAAATGGCGTGGTGGAAAGGAAGAATAGGACCTTGGTCGAAATGGCTAGGACGATGCTAGATGAGTATAGCACACCTAGGAGATTTTGGGCGAAGCTATTACTCTCGCTTGCCATATTGCCAATCGTGTCTTTTGAGACCTTCTTTAGGCAAGACTCCTTATGAGCTTCGTTTTGGTAGAAAACCCTCTGTTTCGCATTTTCGAGTTTTGGATCAAAATGTTTTATTCTTAAGACAGCAATTTAGATAAATTTGAATCAAGAACTTTTGATGGGGTATTTTGGGTTATCCCGCTCATTCGAGGGTTTTCGAGTTTTTAATCTCGAGACTAACATTATTCAGAGACTTGTAATGTCACTTTTGATGAGACTAGCCACGAGCTAGATCAATTGCTGAGATGATTTACAGTGTGTGAGAGTATTTTGTGGAGGAAGATGAGGACGGCTAATGTCATTCCCTCATCTGCGCGCAAGCGCCCATATTGATACAAGAACACGCACGCCTACTTCACCTTCGCTGAGGCTCTCTGTTGCATCATCATCATCGTGAGACTGCGGAGGTCGAAGAAACGACATCTCACCCGGCGCCCACTTCGTGATTCAGAGACAAAGATCCTCCTGAATGATAATAGGTAATCTACATGAGCGAGTCACTCGCTCAGTATAATGATCCAAATCTCTACTCTCATTCGGCTTTTGTTGCTTCTTTTGAACCCCGCGATATATCACATGCTTTATCTGATTCTAGCTGGGTAAATGCCATGCATGAGGAGTTAGAGAATTTTGAAAGAAACAAAGTTTGGAACCTAGTAGAACCTCCTAGTGGTCATAATGTTATAGGAACCCGTTGGGTGTTTAAGAATAAACAAGGTGAGGATGGTTCGTGATTAGAAATAAGGCCGATTGGTAGCTCGTGGTTTCACCAAGTTGAGGGGTTAGATTTTGATGAGACATTTGCTCCTGTTGCTAGACTAGAAGCCATTCGTGATTCTCGCTTGCATTCTTTGCATCAAAAGGTTTTAAATTATATTAGATGGATGTTAAAAGTGCCTTTTTAAATGGTTTCATAGATGAGGAAGTGTATGTTAAGCAACCCCCTGGTTTTGAGGATCCTAAATATCCAAATCGTGTTTTCAAGCTATCTAAAGCATTGTATGGTCTTAAACAAGCCCCTAGAGCCTGGTATGATAGACTTAAGACCTTCTTGCTTAAAAATAATTTTAAGATGGGTAAAGTGGATAAAACCCTATTCATTCTTAGACGTGACAATGACTTCCTGCTTGCTCAAATTTATGTGGATGATATTATCTTTGGTGGTTCCTCTAATGCTCTTGTTTCCAGCTTTTCTGACACTATGTCTAGGGAATTTGAGATGAGTATGATGGGAGAGCTTAATTACTTTTGGGACTTCAAATCAAGCAATGCAAGGAAGGAACTTTCATCCATCGACGAAGTACACTAAAGATCTTCTCAAACGCTTCAACATGGGTGATCGCAAGCCAATTTCCACTCCCATGGCAACTTCAACTGCTTTGGATCCGGATGAGGAAGGAGAAGTCGTGGATCAACGCGAGTACCGCAGCATGATCGGCTCCTTCTCAGATTTGACGGCCTCGAGACCGGACATTCACTTCACGGTATGCCTTTGTGCAAGATTTCAGCGTCTCGAGAACTTCCCATCGCCAAGCCGTTAAGTTTATATTCGTGTATTTACACTCTACCCTCTTATATGGCATTTGGTATTCCCGCTCTTGACTTTGTCCATTAGAGGTTTTTCGATTCGATTTTATGGGTGTCGGTTAGATAGGAAGAGTACCTCGTGCACTGTCACTTTCTAGGCACGCCTCTTGTATCTTGGTCTTCTAAGCGGTCTTACATTGCACAATCCATCTTGAGGCGGAGTATGTTGTCTTTGCTAGTTGTCAGAGCTAAATTTTGTGGATGACGCCCACTTTGAAAGATTATGGGTTAAACTTTGCTAGTGTTCCTCTTTTCGTGATAACACTTCGCTATTAATATTGCTAAAACCCATTGCAACATTCTAGGACTAAGCACATAGACATTCGCTTTCACTTCCTTAAAGATCATGTTGAAAAAGGTGATATTGTGATGCACTTTGTAGAGTCCAAGCTCAATTGGCGATATTCTTACCAAGCCTTTAGATCAAACCGATTTTCCTCCTTAAGAAGTGAGTTTGGGGTAATTTATCCTTATGGGTTGGTTTGAGGGGAGTTTGATCTTTTCTTATCTTTCCTTGTTCTTTTGATCTTTTATTGTTCTTTTTTGAACTTAGTGATCTTTTGAACTTTTTAGATTTTTAGGCCTTTTAATTGCATCTCATTGTGTCATATTGCATTCATATGAAAAATACAACAAGTGGTATGAAAAATTCAAAAAAATGCATTGTAATATAAGATTTTCTCGCTTATATTTTAAAATTGATGAAGCTTTGCCTATTACCCTTTAGAGCTTTTGTATTTCAATTCTTGCTCAATGTCATGTCTAGTTCTTTGACTTGCTAGAATTATCATGCTTTTACATGTGTAGCTAAGTCTTTGCTATATGAGCTAGAACCTTTTAAACAACTCAAACTAAGAAATTGCAATTTGTGGATGTTTTAGCGAGTTGCGTAATTAGTGCTCCTCTTGTGACATTGGCCTGCTGAATTGCTTTGTTAGCTCTTTGATCTAAAATTGACCATTACTTGAGCTTTTGTGTTCTTGAGATTCTAAAAGCGCTCTTGTGAAAATGAAAATCAAGATTGTCTTATGCTTAAATTGTGCCAAACTATTCTTACGAGGCGCTTGTCAAATGACATGAACTTGGAGATAGTTTGATGAACGAGACGATCTCATGGGGACCGCTTGTCGAAATGACATGAACCTCAAGATTTGTCGCCTGTAGAAGCTTAGAAAGAGTTTGTGGATGGCTCCTAGTCCAGGATCTTCTTTACTAAGATATACCTTTAATCAACTTTTGGTCGAAGCTTAGGATGAGTTTGTGGATGGCTCCTAGTCCAGGATCTTGTCACTAAGTTAGATCATTAGTCAACTTCAATATTCAATGCAAATGAGAAAATGTTGACAAATGGGCGTTTATAAAATATTGAGCAAAATGATTCAATACGGACTTGATTGACTCTTATTGTGGTCTTTGTTAGATTTTTGATCTCACTTTGACATTTGACATGGCCAATTTCACTTTAGGATCCTGTTGATGAACTTCTTTGAATTTGAAGCGTTGCTTAAATTGATAAAATCTAATGCTTTACTTTTGAGCCTTTGTGCTTAGCTTTGCTATATATGTCTTACCATGATCTTGCTAGCGTTGTCAGGCTTGATATGCTGTTTGTGCAATATTAGAGAAACTACATTGTTCTTTTGGGTAATCTCCAAAGCTTCTTATCAAAAATTGAAAAATACAAAAATTGAAGCCACTCCATTGCACTTCATGCATATTCCTCTTTATGCTTCTTTTGTTTCTGCTTCTTTCTTTATTCTCTATTTGTTATTCCTGGATGAGAGGAAGGCGTGATTCCTTGATGAATCCATTGTCAAAGGGGGAGAAGATGTGTTAAATGAAAAGATATTTCTTTGGGAGAAGATGTGTAATATTTCTTTGCTACTCTTATTTGGAGAAGATGTGTAATATTTCTTTGCTACTCTTATTTGGAGAAGATGTGTTAATGAGAAGATTGGGGGAGAAGTTTATACAAAGGGGAGAAACTGAAAATTTGAAATTTGATGATCATAGTGAGGGGGAGTTCTTGAGTTGCATTCTTATTGTCTTATTGAATATTCTGAACTTGAATTGCATTCTTTTATACTCACAATGATCATAGGTCAATTGAACAATTGTTCTTTCATATGGACCTCATGTGAGAATTTTGACCCTTTTCTGGAAATCAAAGTTTTTATGCTTTCTTTTGCCTTGTCTCACATGCCTATACTATTCTGATGCCAGCTTGGTCATGTTCATTGCTTTTTCTTGCTTATGGACCAAGTTGTGCCTTTGTGCGAAAACTGCGAGTAAACTCGTTTTCAAACCTCTTACTTACATTTTTTGGATAATTGCCAATGTGTTCATCAAGGGGGAGATTGTGGATTTCATGGGGATATGCTCCAGATCTTAGGATGATGTGACAATTGGCAATGGCGTTTACGGTTTGTCGTTTCACGCGTTTTCGACAAAGTTACAGGCTTACTGCTCAGGGGCGGTCCGACCGGTCCTTGCACGGCGGTCCGACCGGTCCCATATCGGTCGGACCGGCCATCTGGGGCGGTCGGACCGGCGATGACCAAAAGTGTTCAAATCGAGCTGGGCCAAAAATAGGTGTTGTAGACAAGTAAGGGGATCCCAATGCACTTGGTCTCATGATTTTTGGAGCCTCCAGTGAAAAGTTCTATTGGTTTAAAGTTTCCAGAAGGTTTCAGATTTTGGGAGCTTGAATTTCGCTAAGTCTAAGGCGGTCCGACCGCTCACGTGGAGCGGTCCGACCGCCATGGAGCGTCCGACCGGCCACCTGGAGCGGTCGACCGAATTACTTGAACGCGTCGCCAACCGTGGCGATGTTGTTTTGTTAGGTCAAAGTCATTGGTTTCATGGCATATGATTTGCATGATGCATGTTTTGACTAACATGGGTCAAGTTGTGAAGAACTTGTTCCCGAATTCGTGTTTTCTTGTCTGTGGTTGTGCAGGTAGCTTGGTGGTCAACGACGGTCAACGGCGAGGAGAATCGGGACTAGACTTGAAGAGTTGAGGTCCAGAACGATCGACGATGCCGGGTGAGGTCAACGACTCAAGCGTGACACAAGATGGACAAGGGTGACCTATTGGCGAATCCATGACGCATGGTGAAGCGGTTTAGGTCAAAGGTTAAAGACGGCGCCGCGAAGCGTGCGTGTGTGACCCGCTTGTTAGTGGGCCTTAACGGAGCCCAATTAAGTCAAACCCTAAGAGTTTTAGGCCTCCACTATAAATAGGAGGAGATGGTGGTGCACCTCTCTCTCTCTCTCCTTTTATGTTTCAAAACCCTAATTGTCTTTAGGGAGTTGAGGTGGAGGCTAGGGCTTTTCATGGTTTGAGGAGAATTTCGTGATCCTTGATTGTTTATCGATCCATGATGGTGTGGATGTAATCCACTTCAATCACGAAATCAATCTATGCAAGGTTTGCTTGAGATAAGTCTCTTTTCGTTCTTGCTTTCAATTTGGTGATTTTAGGGCTTTCTTTGATCCACGAGTTTGTGATTGATTCTTTCACGTGAATTAGCTTGCTGTGATATGTGTGAATCTATCTAGCATCATCTTGATCATCAATCTCTCACGAACAAGCTTTAGGATCAAGTTTTCGTTCTTGCGGTTTTAGACCTTCGTTAATCAATTGACAATTGCTCAAAATCGCTCCAAGAATTATCATAATATTCGATTGGAATAGGTCCTCAATAGCATATAGAAGGTGTGTGCAAAGTTTCATAAAGATTGGAGTTGAGAATCAAAAGTTTCACCTAATTGCAACTTCGTCATCGGTGATTTTTGTTGTAGATCGGTTCGAGTCGGCCGGTCGATCGCCCATCATCACCGGCCGACCGATTTTGAGCGGTCCGACCGCCAAAGACAACGCCGGTCGGATCGCCCGCAATCGGTCCGACCGGTTGAGTATAACGGTCGACCGCTGTCTTTGTGAGTCTTGGTAATCTTAGTTGATTTTGTTATATTGCTTAGGGGTTTAATTGGATTCAATACTAGTCTTCCGCTGTACTGGTATATTGATCTTCATAGCTTCCTAATAGCTACTGGAGTTAATTTGTATTGAGTTCATAATTTGTGAAAAAGTGAGCGTGCTCCTATTCACCCCCTCTAGTCGCCTTTTCGGTCCAACAATAACTAACTGTGATATCATAAATATCATATACGGTTTTTGATAGTAGCCGTCTGTGATATACGACATTTCACAAAAGGTTGTTGGTGATAGCCATATGTGATTGGATACATATTATAGACGAGTGTCAGTAGTAGCCGTCAGTGATTGGATACATATCACAGACGGTTGTTAGTAGTGATTGTCTGCGATTGTATATATGTCATAGACAGTTAATAAAAATAGTTGTGTGTGATAGTATGCATTCACAGACGGTTTATTCCACAAAATCATCTTTGATAGTTCATTCTATACCTAAATATTTTGGTTTTTCGGTTAGCCTCAGGTAATGCTAGCCATGCCCTCTGAAAACAAGCAAGCAAAAAACAGATATATCACAATTGATTTGATATAGAACAACTCAAAGTGATTTACAAACTCAATATCAATTATAAAGTGATTTGATTACAACTAAAAGTGAATTACAATAAATCGGTGTCGCTGGGGTGAAACTCTCAATTCTGTTTAATGATCTCTCCCGTGATGAAGGCGATGAGTAGTTCTCGAACGTCCGCGAGTAAGTTCAGATGGAATGCACTTTCTGGTATTTTCATGCCATGTCGCTAACAAGAGTAAAGTAGTAAGCATATATATTTAAATTCATAATTATGAAATAATTATTGCGAGATTGACTAACAAACCTGTGGATCCTTCGTCTTAGCACTTGTGATTTCTAGCATATGACGACAAACATAGAATGCACATATTTTGCATTGTTATAGTTGCTGGTGGCACTGCAAAAATAGAAGTGTGATATAGGATATAGGTATAGTCAGTTTGACAGGCCAGGTTACGAAGTGTGATATATGATTATTGTGTTGTAGCAGGTACTAGAAATCGCGTCCTATGTCGCAGTGTGGCGCCCGGTTCCTTGTGTGTCCCTCCCCCAGCAACATAGGCGCTAAACGACATACGTGATTCCAAAAAGTTATCCTCGGACATTTCAAACGAAGACTACGATATATTTACGTATGAAGGAAATGAGTATACTTATAGAGTACTTTTTGCACAAGGGTGAAGTCGTGGTTCTTATTGACTAGGGAATCAAGATATATACCTTGTTCCACTTTGGTACAATGACTAAAAGGATCCAGTGGAACTTACTCATGTATACCGCTTTAGTCATTAAACCTAAGTTTGTGTTGCGTATAAAGAACAAATAAAATTTGTATAGCAAGTAGCATTTACCCCTAGTTGTAGGACACTAGTATGTAGTCCTTGTCGCAGTGAGTAAGCAATCACTTTGTTATGTACTTCTCGACGTAGGATGCGTCTTCAATGATGCATTGCTCAGAGATCAAATGTGGGTCGAGGAAACCCACCCGTTGTCATGATCGCTGGGCTTGTTGCATCATGTATCTATACATAAGCAATGAGTTATGACATTTATTGATATTGCATGAATATAGAACTTGATTGTACACACTTACAGTGTCCAACATCGTAGAAGTGAGGTGTCGAGGTTGAATAGATCAAATAAGTCTTCAAAGCCCACGACCAAGTAGCCCTGCGTGTGGTGGAAATGGTTCTCCGTGTAGCTGACGGTGAATCCAGTAGGCCGGTCTTCCATCACCTCGTTGGTCTGTCGCATGTACCAGGCATGCAAGCACCCGCAAGCTAAACTAATGTGGCGTAATGTTGTGTCGAAGATCAACGTCATTCCGAGAGAGAACATCCCGGGCTTGTGAGATGCCTTAATATTCTTCGGTTTGGCATTAGCGCCTTGCGTGCTATTTGTCTTCCTGGAAGATGATTCGACACACTTTTCTTGTTTCTTCACGCCTTCTTCACGGACGTTGTCTCCACGGTAAGGGATACGAGGCATGCTCGTGTGGAGATCGCGACACTACAGGGTTTAGGGCGATGTCCCTCTTGGTCCACTGCATAAAAGTGTGCAAGGAATCCTCTAGTGTTATGATATTTTCATTTGGGCGCTTCTCCAGCGGGGCGGCCATCAAATTATCATGTACCATTTCCACCTGGACATTGGCGTAACCCTGCGCCAGCTGGGCACCGTGCACCACTATCCCTTCCTGGCATGGAAACACCACCCCCCGCCCAGCCTCAACAGAAATAGACCCAACCAGCCTCACTTGGAGCCTGCAGGGCGTGGACACCTACAAAACGATACATAATTAGTTAAGGTATCCTACATGTCTATCTTTGGAGCATTACAGAGATGTACATTACCTAGATGAGGTCGATAGGTAATTGGACGTTGCCAAGTTCAGAAAGTGCAGCCCTGGACGCGGCTATACTCCGATGTTGACGGGGACTGGCTCCCAAAATCACAGGGGTGTCTTGCGACCAGTTGATTCATTTGTTCATGTAATGATGTTATCTGTGCTTGAAATTGTGTAGTAATCTGTGCACTAAACTCCGCTTTCCACTGTTCCTCACGCTCGGTCTTGGATCTCTTCCAACTCCTATACACCTCAAGTCGTGTGGGAATCCATGCTTCTAAAGTACGTAAACCCCAAGACCTCACATACGACCCGGGTGCTCCTTGTTTCCCAGGGCCGTGGATAGTATATCCTTCTCCTTGACTACTTCGAAGGAGCCTTGGGAAGATTGGGTACTCAATGTTTGCTGCAAGAGGCTATCATGTTATTTTAGACCCTATGAAGTTATGGAATTATTAACAACTAGCTAGTTCGACATATATTACTTGACGTTTAGACACCCCCTCGTCTGTGGGGTTTGTGAAAGAGATGGCGCCCGACGATGTGGTTGAGGCCCTCGCTCTTAACCAGTTTCGACCTTTCGGGCGTGCTCGTCTGTAATTCCAGCAAATGGCTGGGAGACCTCCGACTAGATTGCCACATCGTTGTTACTCATCTATCCCGGGAATTTACCCGCGTACCCAGCGGTGCCAAGTCTATGGGGGTGAATGTTTTGTGCTTGGATAGCCTTGTGCACCGCATTTTGCTACTGAAATTCGTCCTTGTCTTCATCCGCACAAAGGTGTCCCATGTATCCGATGACACGAAACTATACTTCGTGCAGGGCGTCCGATCCTTGTTTACATACTCTGTGACAAGCTTGCTCTTGAAGGTCTTCCAAGCGTGTCCCATCGCGAGGAACGCCTGCTGTAGTACTTGTTCATAGAATTCTAGTAGGATCTTGAACGACGTTGTAATTTCAGTCCACAACTGCGCTTTCTCTACGGCCGTTAAATCCTTCCATTTCTGTGTGGTGATTGGGGCCCATTTCCTTCCAAGTATACCATAGGTGGTCCGGAATGCTGCCACTGCTTTCTTGGGAAGAAGAGGGACCCCATAGGTGCTGACGGCCGTGATGGTCATTCGACCCACAGGCATTTTCGATATTCCTCTAGTATGTTGCTTAGGTACCACTTTCCTCAGAGATCTAGATGCATTCAGTGACGTCGATGACGGCGGCAAAGACGGTGCAAACGCCATCTCGCTTACTTGCTATCCCGCAAGATTAAGAAATCAGTACTGCATCATTAAATGGTATTATTGTAAGATCAACAAATCAATACTACATTAATCAGGATAAAATACTCAAAAGATAGAACTTCACAACAAAAGAAATCATCAATTGAGAGTTCACTGTCAATATTGTAACATCCCAAAATTGGTTTGTGTTTCAAATGTAATAAAAATGAGGAGAAATTAAAACTTTTTCTCCGATCTTGATTTTTGTAATCGGGCCCATAATTGTTGTAAAGGAATTATGGAAATCAAAATCAAATTACCATTTGGACACCAACACAAATCTCCTTCATAAAAATCTTGTGCCCAACCCCGAAAATAATTTTCTTTGAACCTAGGAGTGATGTTAACACCTCGTAATTATTTCATAATTTTCAGAAATTATTTGATAAATTTTGAGACAAGTCAAACATTAGTCAAACTCCTAAAATAGCCTTCGGAATTTTTAGAGAAAATGCAAGGCATAAATGTCTCTCAAAATTTTATACAAGGTTCCTCCTGTTGCCTACAACCTCCATTTAAAAATTTCATAATTTTTGGAGCTTGTTTGATATCTCAATTAATTATCCTTAGTCACCAAAGAAATAACTCAAAATCAGCTTTACTATTCCTTGACTCAAGTCACACTCGGTCCAAGCCATTCGGTTCGATCGGATCAACTAATCGCACCGACCCGGCCACATCAGTAGCGTTCAATTTCGACCGTTAGATCTCGATCGTGCGGTTCTGCGCCGAGGTGACGCTCGGACCGCCGATCCTCCCTCTCGCTCGAACCGCTCATCCAAGATCGCGGCTTTGAAAAGAGGCAACGCTCGGACCGCCTCAACGCCTCGCGCAACGTGGACCATAGGATCCAAATCAACGGCCCAGATCAAGTTAGCGCTCAAACCGTTCTAATCGCCGTGTTTCTTTTGAACCGTCCGATTGAAATCCAACGGTGGCGGCTATCGTCTTCCTCCGCTTCGCACCACCAAGTCAATAAAGGGTCGGTGAAAATTGCAGAGCGTAGCGTCACGGTCACCTCGACTTTTGGCCAACGACTCAAAGATTTATTGCTCCCGCCCCACCGCCTCAAGTCGTCGTCCTCCTCGAGTTCACGTGTTCTGCCGCGCCTAAGTCGACCTCAACACGTAGTTCGCCATTTTTCTTCCCGTTGCTTCTTCCTTGCCCCTTCGGCTATAAAACTCCTCCGAGGCTTCCTTAGCATCCTTTGAACACCCTTGAGCTCCGGAACCCTTTGTTAGTGCATTGCTCGAGCTCCATTTCAAAAATTGCTCTACCGCCATTGTTGAAGCTCCAACCTCTTGGTGAAAGTGGTGCTCGGGCCTCTCTTTCTAAACCCTTGCTTCCTCGCCATTTACCATCTCTAAGAGTATTAACCTCACTCAATTTGGGTTTTCATGAGGAGCAGCTTAATTTTGAATTTCCCCTTCTCGGCCGAAAGCCCTATTTTTCTTCATCGAGCGGCTCCAGTCCTCTCGTGCTTTCTCCGTGCTCGTGTAACCCCTCTTAGTCCCTAGTTGCTTGGCACCCGCCGCTTGGACGCGCAGAGCTCATTTGCTATTTTCGTTTTGACCGTTTTCGGTCATCTCATCATCTTCGCTTGCGGTGTTCTAGAACGCCGCAGCTAAAATTATTGGTTCCATTGCGCGCAAGTTTGTTAGCAACCCATTTTGGGCACTTGCTCGCACCGCCGCGCCGTAGTCGCCGGCGATGATCCTCTCTTCCCGTCGCTTTGTCGGATGAAAGCAGCGCGAGTTTTGAACGTGAATTGATGTGGACCGTCGATCCTTTGATCAACGGTCCAGATCTGAGTGAACGCTCGACCGTCCGAAAGGTTCGATCCGTGTGGACCGTTGGATCCAAGATCAACGGCTCCTATGCGTGTGAACGTTCGGACCCGAACGCCCCGATTCACGTGAACCGTTGGATCCAGATCCAACGGTGAGCGTTTAGGATTTGTGAATCCCAGCGCTAAGAAGGGCTGGGGACGCGACCGTCGGATCTTTGATCGACGCCTCGCTCGCCACGCTCGCTTTAATTCCCGATTTCCGAAAGGATTTATTTGTCAATGAAAAATATGATAACTTGTAAAATGCATAACTAATTCATTCCAAATCCTTTTCGGTTGATTCAAATTTTGTTGGTTATGTTTTTAACTAGACTTTAAGTTAAAAATGTTTTCAGACTCAGTATAGCTCCATAAAATTTTGCTAATGAATAGTAGCATTTTGATTTATGAAAGTCGAGCAAAATTGTTTTGGCCATATCTTTTGCATCAAGAATCCAAATCAATTGGTTCTTGTTGCATTAGTTCATAAAAATCATGCTCTTTCTACTGTAAAAATTTGAGAGCTTTTTGTTGAAGTTGGCTGTTGGATCTTTTCGGTTTCTTTTGCCTTATTGGTTCTTTTTGTTCTTTCGATAGGATCCAAGAGCACATTGATACCGAGAGTGATCCTCAAAGAACATCTTGACCCGCAACAAGCAGGCAAGCAGTTTGATCATGTTAATCCTATTATTTTACAAGTTTAATATTTTGAATTCAACTGTATGTATGCATTGCTACTTTGTGTTAAATTATGGTTAGTTGATCCTATAGTTGCATAATCCGTAGGATATTGTTTATTCTCTACTACTTGAGCCTAGATTATTTGTCGTGATTAGAGTTCGTTGGATGAGCTCTTGTCACTTAGTAGCATACGAGTCTTTATGCTTAGCCATGCTTAGTTCGGTAGCTTTGGGCGATCATCGACTTAGTCGATGGTCTTGATCACACAAAATTATTATTCTTTCATTATGTCCAAAGACTTTGTGCTTTGTTAATTTTGCAAATCGTAAATGAAAATGAAAACTGATTTGGACTTGGGCATAATGGTATGTTGGTGTGGTGTTTTTGGTGTGATCGAATGGTGCCCAAGTCATCAAGGACCGAACATCTTGTTACACTAAACCAAGCACTATTATGTACTAACCACATGAGGGATATATGGGACCCTCTTGACTTAGTACTTTGGCGTGTGTTATCTCCGAGTCGCAGGAGGAAAAGTTTTGTGTGTGTCTTTGTGTGAAACAGTGTGTGTTCTTGTGTTTGTCTTTGGGTGTGCGGTGGTGGGGATTGGGAAGGTTCTCCACCTCGAGGGGCGCCGCAGCTTGTCCAAGGCTTTACCCGTGACGGGTAGTTGTCCGAGGTGGGCCACGACCCGACACAACGTATGGGTTTCTATCCATACAGGCGACTCAAGTTAATACATAATATTGGAAACGCCTCGTAGGACTTAGTTGTCTTGCAGCATACCAAAGGCAAGTGTGCTTAATCATGTGGCAAAAAGGCGGTCGACATGTGGGTAAGTTGGTACACCTCGCAGGATAAAACTATTCGAATAGCCTCGCCCTAGGTTATGGACACGCTTTGGGAGGTCTTCCAAGAGTTAGACTACAACATTTGTTTTTAAAATTTAAAACTTGACATGGTTGGTATGAATGGGTAATTCATACTATTTGTTGTGGTGACTATTGGGTTAGTCACTTCCAGATTGTTGTTGTCTATTTACCGTTATTAATATTGTTCTTTCGGTTATTTGAACATTAAAAACAGATTTGTTAAATTGCTTTCAATCTATTATATTATTGCAAATGAAAACTTGCTTTATGCTAAATGAAACCTCTGACCTCTGTTGATTAAGCTTGCATGTAGTATATGTACAGTTTGTTATTCCACATGTAAGTCTTGCGAGTACATTCAGTACTCACCGGCTTTTTGAAATTTGCTTTTGTTTTGGGGAAGAAGGTGAGCCCCAAGGGCCTCACTTTTGTGAGATGTGCTTCGGGTTTGGCGACTAGCTTGGCGGTCCGGTCGGTTACCTTGTGGGTTAAAGGCACACTGATTGGCTCTTTGTTGTAGCCATCTTATGGCACTTTTGCTTCCGCTGTTTAACTATTGTTGTCTCTTTTATTGTTGGCCGGTTGGCCTCTCTTTTGTAATGACTCGGTTTAATGTTATTAATACTTCTGTTCTACTCGGTGTTTCGGTTCTATGTGGATGAATGGAATTGATACATAAATTTTGTGATGAGGTGTGTATACTGCACTCTGGGAAGTATACATGTCTCGAGTCTCGGATTATCTGCTTTGTGATGCTAGGACCGAAAGGATGGTTAAGCATTACAAGCCGGATAAACCGGGGTCTCACAAATATTTCAATTGAACCAACTACACAATATTTCAATTGATAGGAGTATAAACAATGTCTGAACAATAATCACAGTGAACATAAGCTACCAACAGAATGGAGCAAAATGACCAGATAACATCAACATAATAAAACAGAGGGATCTGATGAGCATGAATAACATGACACAATACTATAGAATCCAAAGCGGTGAGCTCGTACCTCCCACAACATTACTAAGCAATATCTCCCAGTGCTAGAGTCAATCAAATCAGCATAATTTGAAACTTATACTAGCACAATCCAAAGCGGTGAGCTCGTACCTTGACGAGAGGCATGGACGAAGAGGGAGTCGAGGTCGGGGGAGTGAGGCGTCGTCGAGGTCGGGGGCGCAGAGGGAGGACACTGGTGCAGGGAGAAGGTCGGGGGTCGTAGAGGGAGGACGCCGACGCGGGGAGGAGGAGGCGCGGGGTGGTGTAGGTGAGGAGTAGACGACGGTGCAGAGAGAGGAGGCTCAGGGATGACGGCGGCGTAGGGGAGGAGCATGGCACGGGGACGACGTCGCTGAGAGAGGAGGCTCGGGGGGAACACGAGAAGTAAGGGCGCTAGGGAGGCGGACCGAAGAGTGAGCTCTGAGGAGTAAGGATGCAAACCCTAGCAGGGCCCTACTTATAAATGCATATCACAGATGGTTCTCTTAAAGAACTGTCCATGATAAGCGATCATATCACAGATGGTTCTATTCCAAGATCATCTGCGATAAGCAATCATATCACAAACGGCTCTATTCCAGGACTGTCTGTGATAAGCGAGCATATCACAGACGATTATATTTAAAAATCGTGTGTGATAAGTATCACAGATAGTTTTATTATGGAACCGTCGATGGTGCTCAGCGCGGGTGGGGGGAATTTTTTGGACGCATGCGCAGGAGGTGAAATGTTTTGTCACCTTAGAATCGTCTGTGCTACATATATCATAGACAGTTTGTTCCACTAAACAGCCTGTGATAGTTCCTTCTATAGCTGAAAAATATTCTATTTTTAGGCTAGCCTCAGGAAATGCTGGTCATACCCTTTGAAAATAAGAAAGCAGATACAATCACAGATGGAATAATTTCTTAATTAGTGAATCAATTACAATGGAATGATTTTTTAATTACATGCCGAGTTTTTTAATTACAATGGAATAATTTTCCAAATAGGTGTTCACCGTGTGGGATCATTCCACTTGGCTATTTCATTCGAAAAAATAGCCCTTCACAATGATCGAAGCGTATATAGCTAGCTTCCTCACTGTGTTCTTCCTTGAGCCTGATGCCATCTCCGAAAGGAGACAACTCGTCAAATTGATTGTACTTTTCCTCATTCATGACATTCTTAACTCCGATAATCCTTTTTTTCCCACGAAGAACTACGTGGCGGTTCTTATTTGTTGGGTCTTTTACATAAAAAAAAACTTGAACAACTTGCTTAGCGAGCATGAATAGTTCATCCTTGTATCCAACACATTTGATGTCCACAGTAGTGACGTTGTACTTATCTTCACACCCTGTGGAAGTTTGACCCAATGGTACCAAAATAGGGGGATCTTGAAAAGTACGTAGTTAAGCTCCCAAATCTCCTCTATGAACCCATAGTAGGAGCTCAACCCATCGGTATTGAACTGCTCGTGAAACGCATCTCTGCAGACACTGCTGTTTTAGACTGTGCTCTTCCTATCCCGAGCTGTCGTATAAAATATGTACCCATTTATGTCGTATCCTTGCCATGTCACAATTATAATTTTTGGCCATTTAGCCAACCATGGCAGCATATCATCACTTAATGACGACCTCCTAGTGAATCGCAACTTTAACCATTCATTGAACCGGTGGTTGTGCTCTCTCATGATCCAAACCTCCGACCAGCCTGGATTTTGTTGGTGTACCATGTCTTTGTGCTCGTCGATGTACGGGGACACTTGGGTCATATGTTGTAAGACCGTGAAATAGGCTTGAGCGTACACGTTGAAATCGGGAGTGATTACTTTCCTTTCGATGGTTCCGATACCCTCCAGACTCCCCTCATGTCGAGATAGAAGCATACTTATCGGTTTCACCTGAGCCATGTAGTGGACGCAGCATGTAGAATCCTCCTCCTCATGTTACTTGGGCACATCTGAGGCTTGCAGTTGTGTCTGGAGGAATGCCAGCAAAACAGCCTCCTCATGCGCTCTCTTGGCAGCCATGCTTCTTGAACTTGCAGGCTCGATGAGGTTGGTCGTAGCTGCTGTCTCATCCTCCTCATGCTGCGTGGATGACCCCCCGAAAAAAATCTTGCTTCGTGATGGGCTTGGTTGCTTTCTCAGGCGTACTCGCCGTCTTCTTCAAAGCAGTCATGCTTATCAGAGGCGGTTCTTGCTAATAACCGTCTGTGATACACATCACTGACGGTTCAAACTACAGATCGTCTGTGATAATTATATATCACATATTGTAGTAGTTTATAGTGATACATATCACAGCTACTTGGGCACATCTGAGGCTTGCAGTTGTGTCTGGAGGAATGCCAGCAAAACAGCCTCCTCATGCGCTCTCTTGGCAGCCATACTTCTTGAACTTGCAGGCTCGATGAGGTTGGTCGTAGCTGCTGTCTCATCCTCCTCATGCTGCGTGGATGACCCCCCCGAAAAAAATCTTACTTCGTGATGGGCTTGGTTGCTTTCTTAGGCGTACTCGCCGTCTTCTTCAAAGCAGTCGTGCTTATCAGAGGCGGTTCTTGCTAATAACCGTCTGTGATACACATCACTAGCGGTTCAAACTACAGATCGTCTGTGATAATTATATATCACGGACTGTAGTAGTTTATAGTGATACATATCACAGACGGTTTATCCCACTAAACCGCCTGTGATAATCCTATAGCCAAAAAATGTTAGCACGCCATCATAAGTAGGGCAAATCTTGGATTTTTTTTGGCCCCCTTCTTTCCCGCGATCATGGAGCGCAGGAGGTCATGGCCGTCAGTTGTGGAGCGTAGGAGGTCATGGTCGTGGAGCGTGGGAGTTCATGGTCTTGGAGCGCAGGAGGTCGTGGTCGTGAAGTAGCTGGTTTCCTATAGACTTTGTTCATATCATAGATGGTTCAAACAACAAACCGTTTGTGATACAAAATTATCGCATACCGTTCTTGTTAAGAACCGTCTATGAATTATCACAGACAGTTATATTTTAAATTTGTATATGATATTTATTAATATCACCGATGGTTATTGTTAAGAAATATCTGTGATATTTCAAAGACAATTTTCAACATGAATAGTATGTGATATTACATCTTCACAGACGGTTTTTACTGTAGCCAGTAACACAGACGTGCGTTAAATCAAAACCGTCTATGATTGTACTTAATACTGACGGTTCCGAGGAACCATCTATGATGAGGTGTCCAGATAGCCCCTTTTGTAGTAGTGATTGTTGTTTTTTATCTTCAATCGTCGACTTCTTTGACCTTCAGCTTCTTTGGATGCTTTCAGAACGTCAACGTCTAATAAGAGAAAAACACAAATACAAATAAAGTTCAAAAGTGCAAATCAAATAAACTAAAAATTCAAATTGAATGGTATTGAAAGGTAGGGCTTGATTTTATATGAATTTAGAAACTTGAACGAGTTCAATTGGAGTTCGTGTGAGGAAGAACGAGGTCTCAAAAGTTTGATTGGGAATGAAAATTAAGAAAGTAATAGAGGAGAGATAGTATGAGTCACTAGCAAGTGGGGCCGAGGAATATTCAGGAATCTTTGAATTTCGGGAATTTTGAAAAATGGTGGAGATGATGACATGTGGGACCACTAGATAAAAAAGGAATTTCGGGGATTAAAAGAATTTGAGAGAAAGGCTGATATGTGGGGCACTGGTCCATAGACCAGGTCCATGAGCTCAGGCTGCGGTTCATGGTGAACTGGGTCTACAGCATAGTGCACTGTTAGGTGGGATCCACATGTAAATGGGTCGGCTCATGGTGACAAAGTCCACGCAGATTTGGATCTAGGTTTGGGTTAGGTATGCCACATAGGCGATGAATGGGATGGTGGTGGACGAGATGGCGGTGAGGTGGCACAATAGGATGGTGGCAAGGCACTAACGTGGCGGTTGATGAGGCGTTGATGTTGCGCTGACGTGTTGTAACATCCCAAATTTTGAGTTATTTTGAAGCCTTTCAAAATAAAAATAACCATTTGAACTTTCTTGAATTAATTTAGAGCTTAATTTTATTTTTTTAGACATTAAAACCATTTAATGTGAATAATTTAAATATCAATTAAATTCAAAACCTATTTGTTTCAGTTCCTCTTGTTCTATAGTATTTTTTGGAATTTTTGGAGTTTGTTTGCTATTTCTTTGAGCTCGATTTAATTTATCTCCTTTTTGGAAATTCAAAATACTTTGAAATTCTCAAAATCCCCATAGGCCAAATCTTTCAAGAGCATTTCCTTTTCATCGTGGCGTCGGCCTGCTTCCTTCTCTCCGGCCTAGTCCATCAACCCATCTTCGCAGCCCGATCCGCTTTCGAGCCTCCGTCGTCACTAGCATGTGGGTCCTGACTGTCAGCCATATCCCACCCGTCTCTATTTCATCTCTGTATCCGACTCGAGCTCGCGGTAGTGTTCGTGTTCGTGTTCGCTTCGAACACTGCCTCCACCGCCTTTAAAACCTCGTCGCACCCTCGTTTTCCACATCCCGCATTGCTCCGCACCCCGTAAACCCTAGACGCATCCCCGGTCACACTTTGAAGTTGCCAGGATCACAAGGATAAGCCCGAACCTCATCGTCAACTCCGTTGTCCTCTTCCACCGCTGCTGGTGAGTTCTGTGCCTCGAAGCCGCTGCCGTCGGGTTCGCGTCACCGGATCTATTCTACCCTCTCGTCTGTTCTGCCGGAGGGCCGCCGTAGGTCGTCGTCACCAAGATCCGTAGCCCGCCGCCACTTTTCCTCGTTGCGACGCTGTCTCCGACGACCCTTGGTCTTCGTGTGCCATCCGCTGAGTTCGCTATTTTTTCCTCTTCCATTTGCATCGCTCCATGCCCACCAAGCAACAACCGTTCGCCATTGACGCCGTTGTTCCACAGCTGTGCCTAGGGCTAGAAAAAAAGCTCGAGGCTCGCAAGCCTGGCTCGGCTCGTTACGGCTCGGCTCGGCTCGGGCTCGTGAATTTTCGAGCCGAGCCGAGCCGAGCCGATCGTCAACTCGCCAATCAAACGAGCCAAGCTCGGCTCAGCTCGCGAGCGGCTCACGAGCCGATTTTGGCTCGGCCCAGGCGAGTGCGGAGGGTGGAGGTTGATGAACCCTAAGGTTTGATTTGTTGGCTCGATCTTTCGATGAGAACGATAAGTCCGGTAGGCGTCGCTCAACTCTCAAGATCTCGGCTACGAACACGTAAGGCTCGAAACCACGCAATCGCTGAACTGATTGACAAGTCGTTATCAACCGTGCACGAATACCGGTTGACCTGACCACGAAAGGTCGATTCCTGCATACACCGAAGAAGCACTCAAGAACAAGATAAAGCAATCTAAAATTGCAAATAAAGATTGAAATATTGAAATTAGGATTTCGAAAGCGGTATTATGGTTGGTCTAGTCAACACAAGCCAATACACGAAGTTGCAACAAGGCTAACTTTTAACTAAATAAAATCCAAGGAAACTAAAGGGGGTGCGTCCTCCTTAAATAGGGGATGAGGAGCCACAAATCTTTAAAAAAAATAGAGGGGTGGGACTAAAGGCATGAATTACTGTTCACGTAAACAGTAATCACACCCCCAGGTGGGCTGGCGGCACATGGGTCAATTCCGGTACGATTACAAGGCCCAAATCGGTCCAAATTAGTGACATAGCACATTCTTTTGACAATTTCGAAGTCTACATAAGGAATTTAGAGGTGAGACTAGATCCGTTGGAAAGATCTCGTCGTTAGCTTTCCGACAAGCCCAAAAACACTCGAATCGGACTCCGTTTGCAAAAGTTATGTCTGTTTTAAGTTGGTGCTATCAGGCTGATTCCGGAGGCCGAACTGGATTCCAGAATGGGTCCAGCTCGAACTGCTTGCTTGTCTTGGACCAAAGTGACATGGTGCTGCACATATATATATATTTCATCATTAGGTAGCATCATATAATTCATATAATATAAAGACACTCCTAAAAACAAACTCACCTGATAATTTAAGTGAAGCATACGAGCTCTTGTACTTGGAACAACAAGCATAGCAAATATGGTTGTATTCATAGGGGTCATGTCCTCATCATCCTCCCTTTCTTGAAAACAAAGCCTTCCTCGGCTTTTGATAAGCTGAAAATAGGGTAACAACGAAGCCAAGGTGTATGCATGGTATATGTATATGTCATCTGTTTTAACGGTTCTTCGTTGTTGCACAATTAATGTTAGACGATAGCAGCGATTATAAAAGATCATTGTATTATTAACCCAAGAGTAATCATATATATGAATGATCAAAATAAAATTTCTCACATAGCAATTATTGCAACTAGTTTTGCAAATGTAAGTGAATCATTTATGCAGTTCAAATCTCTGAATTTGTAAACTTGCAGTGATAGCACATAAGGGCAAATCTAGCACTTTTGGAATTAAAGAAAATTCATTCATATAATCATATTTCAATTGAGTATTAGCAAATTCATCTAGCAAGGGTGAAAAGATTTGAAAGTTCTTCCATACTTCAACATTGTTATGCACATTGTCAATACTATTTGGTGCAATAAGAGGCGAACACATAGGGATTGAATGATCACTAAGTTTTATTTTTCTCTCACAATGAACAAGATTCAGCATACAATAATTATTATTTAAAACAACAAACTTCAATTCATCCATGTGATCACAAGTTATGCATATTCGATATACCATAAATTGATTGCCTACACCATAATCTCCAACTAATTTAAAACAGTAGGTGTAGGTGCTAGATAGAGAATTTAGCGATGAAAGTTCAGAAACTTTCTTCATAGCATATTCTAAACTAACGGGCTCATTAAGCATGATATAACACAACGCATCAGAAGTGGATATTATATCAAGTACTTCATTATGTGTAATTAATTCGACCTGTGTGAACTAATATGACTTTAGATTAGCACATAGTTCGTTCAAGTTAACACAAGGAATATCAACAGATTGCACTACAACAGGTATATACTCACAAAGCTGCTCTATGTCATGTTGTAACATCAAATCGGTACCTTTGTCATTATTGTCCTTTTCAGATACTGTAGGTACCTCAAACTTCTCCTCTGATGACATAAGATGTGCCAGATCATCCTTCATCTCTTCAAGCATCTCGGTGGTATCTGTGGATGGAGTAGGAGGCAAAATAATGTTAGCATTTTTAGTTACCTTAGGTTGCACCTCGCTTGTGACCGTGGGTGGTGGAGGTACAAAACGACGTTACAATTTCTTCTTCATCTGCTCCCATGTGTACATGAAGTGATACTCGATATTCGACCACCAATGTTGAACATCACCGATCAGCGCCGTCCTTGCTCTTCTCATCTTCTCATAAGGATCAAGGTCATGTCTTTCAAAGTAGCTTTCCAACATAGTAACCCATATGAAATAGTCCAACGATGTACTCTCAGCGGTGAGTGGCATGATGCATAATGGTAGTTGTTTACCTAAGATAAAATGAATTTGAATTGATTTTGGATTTTAAGAAAATATAAAAATTCAAATGAGCTAAAATAAATACCAAACGAACTCGGAAATTTCTGAGAAAATTCAAGAAAATACATTGGAACACAAGGAACCCAAATAAAAATATTTTGAATTTAATTTAAGTTTGAATTACTCATATTAAATTATTTTGATTTCAAAAATTCTCAATTAAGCTTTACTAATCCAAAGGAAATTGGTGAAATTTTTCGTCTACCTAAACTACACAAAAAGATTTTTAAAAACTTAAAAATTGGGATGTTACAAAGCGAGGAGTGGGGAGAGCGGAGGTAGAGGAGGAGGAGGGCGGCCATAGTGCTCGACGAGCGTGGGGAGCCGGCGGGTGTTTATGGTGGCGGTGGGTCCATGAAATTCGGGAGTGTGGAGGCAATGGATGTCGAACAACAGCGAGGGCAACAAAGTTATTTTGCGTGATCAAAACTGAAGAAAAAAAAGATGAATAGTAATAAAATATTGAAAACAGGATATTTTATCACGAATCCGAATTCAATTAAATAGAGAATAAATAAATAATTACATCGGAACGAAGGTATATTCTCAAAACTCATCCGAACGAAGAATAAATAATGAATTCGCCGTCCCAAATCATCGCCAGCAGCCGCCGACTGCAACTTTTGCTTCGGATCGGCGTGAACGAATCGTTCCTTTCTTGCCTCCTTTCACCGCCTTCTCCCGCTTCTTTCCTCTTTCCACCTGCGAGTGTGCGACAACGAGAGAGAGAGAGAGAGAAGAGGCAAGCGCACGTGATGGCAAAGAGGATGCGGCCGCCTCAGGTCGCTTCGCCCGCGCCGTGCCCACGGGGGAGACGGGAGATTCGCTCGGCATCCCCTTATAGCCGCCCGCGGAAGCAACCTTCCTTCCCTTACGGCCGCGCTGCATGCCCACCAGGTGTTCGCCGTGACGCCACGGTGCCCGCGGCCGAGAGACTCCGGGCCCTTCATTTATTTTCATTTCTCCCAAGATGGAGAGGGAGTATTAGCTATACGCAAAACCATATCGTGCTCGCAGCGTTACCAAGTCCCAAACCGTTGGTAAGATTCTGCTTTTCGACCTCTCTTGCCTTTTATTTTAGTTACTATTCCCGCTTCTGCTATGTCATTGCTCTGTGTTCCTGCTGCCAAGATCACACGGAGATGGAGTGTCCCAGTTGCCCCGTGTTAGTTCTTGAAACCGCAGGCAGGGTTGCAAATGCGTTGTGTGTGTGGCTGTGTGCATACATAATAGCTTTGAATTTAGCGACATTGTGCATGATTCCGCTTTTTCTTGGGGAGATCACTAGTCACTACTACATTTTTCTTTCTCCTTTTCTTGCAGTGTCTCCTTAAATCGTAGATGTACCGATGTGCATCAGCAGGACCGTGCAGAATTGGAATTGTGTGTTAAGTTCGTCACTTGAGCTCCTGTCATCTTGTGTGTGAGCCAGATTAATATTTTAAAAACGAGAAGCACCATTTATAAAGAGAAAAACAAATGAGAAGAATATGTTGTTCTTTTCCTTCTTCTTATAGTAGTATGTAACTATTTTTAGCAATAGGTTACAGGTCCTTGCTGGTCAAACAGATCGTTGCAATGACATTGAATTTCATTTTACTGCTCATGTGACACTGCAGTCAATTGAGTACCTTCCTCGTCTTCTTTTCTTTGTACACGTTTCTATGTATAATGCCAGAAATTAACGGCAGTATATTGGGCTACATAGGATAAATGATCTTAAATAGGGCACTTTTCTTAACTTTCAAAGAGTGCACATTGAAAATTAAGTTCGAAAACATTGATAGCATATTACAGGGGAAAATGCATAATACTAAATATTAAAGACCATAGCTACCACCATAATTAGCAGAAATGGGGTTTGTCCGAGTCGCGGTACGAGATTCGGGTTCGTAGTTCGCCATTTTTTCTTCCAATTTCCACTGCAAACACGAGCCCCGTACCGGATTCGACGAATCCGGTTCGCAATTCGCGGGGTTTTATAGCGAATCCGGTAACTATGACTACTACAACTGTTTTCCTAAGGACTTGCACAGTTGACTCCCGCTTCCCTATCTTTCTTTATGACTTCTGTATGTGATTTCCATCCTAATCATGCTTACATGGTTGCACCAAATAACAGAAAATGGAATGCAAAATGACCATGGTGAAGTTCATAACTGCTTCTGGCAATGAAAATCATGTGTTGCGTTCTTTTGATGAGAGGTTCAATATCATAATGTGAGAACTAATTTTCTAAGTTTCCACTTGAAGCTTATTGGCACCTCCTGCAAGTACGGAACAAAAACTGCTCCATACCAAAGATGAGCTTCAGATCTATTGAGCAGTTACTTAGGAAGAACAGCAAGACCAAAATTTCTCAGAATATTGTCGATGGCATTCATGACCAGAAGGAAGAGCAATATGTGCAATCCTTGAGGGAGTTACTTCTTGCAAGCAACCAGCTTCCAGAGAAGTTTGATGACTATCATGTCCTACTACGGTATGCAAATTTTGACTATCATGTCCTACTACGGTATGCAAATTTTGTTTATTGTCCAGAAACTATGTTGCATATACAGTTACAACACCAGAATTGTCCATCTAAATAACAGGAGAGGAGATATTTTATGCCTCAGTTGTCTTAGGAGGTCAGATATTACGTGCATTGGAGGGGCTTGACCTTACTGTTATCTTCATCATGTAGCTTTCTGAGAATGAGAGGATTCAACGTATTAAAGGCAAAAGAGATGTTCCTAAATATGCTAAAATGGCGTGAAGATTGTGGTGTTGATGCCATTGCAAAGGTAATGCCATGGGTATTGTTTGTAAATATTTCTGTATGAGTAATTTGGCCAAAGACTCTTATGCTTACAAATATATTGGAATTTTCTTGTATCCTACTTTTTTAGCCATGAAATTGAATCATGGAATGCCACAGTATTATGTAGTGTGGTTTTACTATCAAGGGTAAATGGTGGTCCTATGTTTCAGGATTTTAAATTTGAGGAGTATGATGCAGTAAAAAGATGCTATCCTCATGGATTTCATGGAGTTGATAGATTTGGCAGGCCGCTATATATTGAACGCATCGGCTTGGTGGATCTCAATAAGCTCATGCAAGTGACTAGTATTGATCGATATGTAAAATATCGTATAGCAGAACAAGAGAAAACTTTATCTTTGAGATATCCTGCTTGCTCGCTTGCCGCTAAGAAGCACATAGCCTCTACAACAGCCATATTGGATGTGAAAGGAGTGGTGCGTAATTGCTATATTTAGTACCTCCCGTTTACTGTTGTACATTAATTCCATTGGTTTATAGAAGAAAATAGTAGCATAGTTGTTCAACCATTTCTTTATTCTGTAAACTGAGGGTCAAGTTTTTGTCTAGAAAGCAGTTATTAAAATTGTTGTGATTGTCTTGTACCTTGGTCCATCCTTAAGGCCCTTGCTGTTCAAGTTGTATTTAAATTGCAAATTTATAGCTAGAACAGCAATGCACATTTATAAAACCATCATATGTCTAATCTGTTAGTTTTAAGTGCTATCACTGACATATGATGAAGTTATTTTACTATGTACTAAATCATTACTCCTGTTATTCAGGGCATGAACAACTTTTCAAAATCTGCACGAGAGATGTTCTTAGAAATTCAAAAGATTGACAGCTATTACTATCCAGAGGTTTGTCTTTGTCATGTCTAAGCCTATAACATCTAATCCGTTGTTATTGTTATGAATATTGTATGTGTATTTAAGAGGCCCAATGAGAAATATATATAGGAGTACGAGGATATATGCCATACATATATAAGGAAATCCAAAGAAATTTCTATTCTAACACTCCCTCAAATGCAAAGCGTATGCAATAGCATTGCATTTGGAAATGATTGACACTAAAATAGGGAAAATCCAAAGTTCAAGTCTTGATAATGTCGTCGCAGATGCATCTCTTGGAAAATATGTCGAGTATCAAAAAATCTCCTATCCAGAGTCATGCGACAACCCATAAAGCACAAGGTGCAGGAGCTGAGAGAGTAGAGGCAAGCAGAAGTAAATTCGACGTGATGTCGGGGCCCGGATTTACACATCCGAAACCCTTTGTGTATTGTGAACTAGTCTCATATCAGTAGCTAGTTCACATAGGAAATATCGATGAAATATCATCCATTTATTGATTTAACTAAAAAGATCTCAAATAACAAATAGTAATAATAACTGAACTTTATGGTCAACGTTTACTTAACTTCCCATGTGACTTTCAGAATAGTCCACACCTCCACCCATCACTAAACCTACTGCCTGAGTAGTCAACGCCAAAACTCCACAAGTTACTAAGTCAGGCCCGTCACATCAGGCATGTTGTTGTACAGTTGTGGCTCAGTTCAATGGCGCACAAGATTAAGTCCTGGACAAGTTACTCAGTTGAGTCTACCACAAACTCACAACGTGTTACCCGCACCCCCACTTTACAACCGCTCGCCCGAGCAGAAGTTATTTTGTTCAACCAAGACCAATCACATACCCTGTCATGGTACATAAATTTTAACAACGAGAGCTACCCGCAACAATTATATATCTCATTAAGTCAAATTTAGCATTACTGAAAATGTGATCATGAGTCCATCGTAATTAAGCATGACTAAACATATGTACGATACCCATGTTAGTGATACAAATATGTTCAACTAAAATTAACCATGCTATGGTGACAAGTGATTCATGGCATTTAAAAGTTCAATGGAGGCATAATGGCAAATAGGTGATATGTAGTCCCAAAACAGTTGATATAAAGATATCATGCAATTTGATATAAAATAATATACTTTTGAAATCATAGGTTCAATATGATCAAAGGATTACGACTTGTTTTGGCTTTGGCTTTGCTCAGTTACCACACTTGGATCTTCAAAATTTACTTCTGCACCTGCTCCGTGATACAAATCGTTTAACGAGAGAGCAAGCAACAGACGAAGTACAAGTAAATTAAAAGGGAATTCAAATAAAATCCAAAAACAGTAAAACCAACTTTAAAAGAAAGAGCTCGATTTAAAATGAATTTAGGAATTTGAATGGACTAAATCGGAGTTCGAACGAAGGAGAACGAACTCTCGGAAGATTTGACGGAAAGGAAAAAGAAAGGGAGAAAAAAATATTCAGAGAATATTCCTTCATCTGAAAATAAAAAATAAAAAGAATTTGGAACTTACAACTAGGGTCCACATGCAAGTGAGAGAGATGAAACCATATAATTACATGTGGGACCAATGGGTAAGAGAGAGGAAGAGAAAGAGATAGGATCTGGCAAGATGGACCCACATGACACAGAGAGAAACAGAGAGATAGCAGGGACAGAAAGAGGAGCGGCTCCAGCGGTGGCTTGCGCTCGACGGTGGCGAGGTAGTGGCGGGGAACGGGAAAAATGGAACCCCTACTGTGAGGGTTCTTTGGGTGGCGGTGGCGCGGCAAGAACGACGACAGGGTGGCGGCGGCAACGATTATGGCGGAGCGGCGGCGGGGATGTGCTGCGGGGATGGCGAAGCAAAGATGCCCGGGGAGAACCAAGGGAAGCATGATGATGGCGAAGGTGAGGGGAACACAATGGGACAAGCGGGGTGGCTGGAGAGCAACGGGGACAACATTGCTACAAAGATGACCAGCGACGGAGAGGATGAACGGCGGAGGCACAACACGGTGACGGAGAGAGGACAAGGAGAGAGGGGATCGGATGAGAAGGACTTGGAACACGCGATGACACGCATGGACGAGCAAGGAACTCACCTAGGAAAGAGATTGACAACGGAGGCGGGCATCGGTTAGAATGCAGACACGAGAACTCAACGGCGGTGGTGGCTCGGATAGAGGATGTCGGACGGGGGTGGAACGCGGCGGGGAAGAAGCTTTAGTGGCGGCTGCTTGTCGACGAAATCTGGCGAAATGAAGATGAACTCGGGGCTGGCACTTTGGGGCTTCGGGAGAGGAGAGCGGTGCGGAGGTTTTGACGCCGGTGACCGCTCTAATAAAGGCCCGGAGAGGGAGTATTCATGAAAAACACGGCGGCGCGGCATGCAGACACTGGACTCTGAATCGGCAACAGGTTGGAGACGAAGACATTGACGTGGCGCCCTAACAACAGGGGCCCATGAACAGAGAAAGAAAGGAGAGAGGGAGGGCTAGCTACCGGGCTGGCTTGCGCGCAAGCGAAGGCAGGAACGGGCTGGCACACGGGAAGAAAGGAATGGGCCGGGTCGGGGGAAAAGATAAGTGAGCCAAGGAGAAAGAAAAACAGGATTGGGCCGAAAGAAAGGAAAACGGCCCCAAAGGAAAGAATTTCGGACCGATGGAAATCCAGAATTTAAATGACTTTCTGAATTTCAGAAAATAGATTAAAGGAAATCGAGCTCAAAGAAAATAGCAAATAAATTCCAAAAATTCGTAGAAAATTCCAGAAAATTCTCTAGAACATAAGGGACCCAAATAAAATAACTTTTAATTTAATTGAAGTTTAGATTAATAATATTAAATTGTTTTGATTTATGAAAATTGAAATTAAGCTCGAACTTAACCAAGAAAAATGGTTACATTTATTTTTAAAGCTTCAAAACACTCTAAAATTTGGAATATTACACACGGCAACACGACGAATAAAAAGATGAAACCGAGATGAATAGATAGAGTTGTCAAATCAAGCCGAAGAGGAATAGATAGAAGCATGACGGCGCAGATAAGAACCCAAGACGGTGGCGCGGTGTGGAAGAAGCCGACGGCCTTGGCAGCTCGGGGCGGTGGCTCAGATAGAAGCGACGGTATCATAACGACTTCTACGATCCGCAGCCATTCAGAAAGAAGAGTGGCGGCTGCTGCCGCCATGCAAAAGAGAATGAAGAGCGCCACTCTCGATATAAGAGGACAGATTGTGGCTAGTAAAGTAATCAGCTGACTAATAATAAATTTGTGGACTCGTATAACTCAAATAAACTCAAAGATAGAGTGGTACGAACTTGAATAAACACAAACGAAACGATAAAAAAGAAAAGAAAAACTTCAGGATAACCAGCAGCGGCATGCAATCGCACCCAAATAGCAACCCCCGGTGTGGGCCTCAACCTACCACCGCGTCCGTCTCCCACGACTCCACCGCTGCCAACGGATCGTGATGCAGGTCGCCGTCGTAGCGCTAGAGGGGCTCCACGAGGTGGTCGAGAGGTTCCGCACGGATCAGGGGCTGCCCTTGGCTGCCTCCGGCGTCCGCATCAGCCAGGCGCAAGACGTGCTTGCCGTGCTCCGCCACCAGGTGAGGACACTACACTAGAGAGTCGAGGAAGGCACGATGGTTGCGATCGACGCCGCGGCCGCCGCCTCCCTCCGGCTGGAGACACTCGGCCGGGCGGTGGACCTAGTCGCGGGCGACGTGAAGGAAGGCGTTAGCAGGGGAGCTCGTCCGCATCTTCCACCACTTTGACGCCGACGGTGACGGCCGCATCTCGGCCGCGGAGATGCGCGGGTTATTCGGCTACATGACTGCGGAGGCGGAGGCGATCGTCGTTGTGGCGGAGGACGACGGGGACGGGTTCGTCAACGTCGAGGAGCTTGGGGCGCTGCTAGAGGGCGGGCTATTGTTGCTTGCTGCTTCTTGATCAGTAATCGACGGCGAGAGGCCATCCTAGGAGTGGAGATTGCTCCTCCCAGGGCAGCGGCAACGGAAGATGAGTAGGCGGCGGTTAGAGTTTCGCAATCCATTTTGATACTATGTTATGAATATTGTATGTGTATTCAAGAGGCCCGGAGTACAAGGGGATATATGCTATACATATATAAGGAAATATAAAAAGCATATAAGGAAATACAAATGAATTCATATTCTAACATTTATGCTCAGATAGCAATTGTAAGTGGAAACTTTTGGACCATATGCATGTGAGTTAGTTCAACAACCCAGATTTCCAGAATTATCCTTTTTCAGAATGTTATATTTCTATATCTTTCAGTTGAAACTAAAAATGAGAAAAATAATAAGTTGACCAGTATGTAACCCAATAACATCTCAGATGGAGGGGGGCAATGCTTTCCACTATGTATCTTTTCTAGTACCCTGTCCTTGTGCTATGGCGTGAAATTCTAGAATCTGAAATGTAAGTTCTTGTTTATGCTCAAATGTGTTGATCCATTCCTGGTTACCTGAAGTTATAAGACCAATTATAGAATATGATGGTTGGCTCTCATTATAGTTTTAGGAATAAGCCCATTTTACACCCCTGAACTTCACAAAAAAGTCCATTTAACACCCGCAACTACAAAACCGGGTATTTAACACCCCAAACCTACAGAAGTGGGTCAATTTACACCCTAAGGCGGTTTTGGAGCGTTGTTTTGATGATGTGGATCCCACACAAGGTGGTTTTCGTCATATTGGCAGCCACATCATCGGGTTTGGTAATAAAGATCTAATTGAAGGATGTTGACATCCACATCGTTGACCTTTTTCTCACTCCTCTCTCTATTCACATTCTCTTTCTTCTTCTCGTCATCATCCCTCCCCTCATTTGGATCCACGTCAGCTAAATCCGATGACATGGCTGCAAAAATGGCAAGAACCACCCTAAGTTGGATCCCCATCAGCAAAACCACTCTCCAAAACCGCCTTATGATGTAAATTTACCTGGTTTTGTAAATTTGAGGGGGGGGGGGTTAAATAGTCGGTTTTATAGTTGAGGGTGTTATGTTGACTTTTTGGAAAGTTTAGAGGTGTAAAATGGACTTATTCCTTAGTTTTATATACTATATCCATGATTTGAACAAAGATTTTTGTTGGTTTCTATAATGTACATAGTACATAACAAGGGATAAACATCCGTTGAGCGAGGTCGAGCGAGTTGGACTTGAAGTAGAATGGCGTTAGTGAAGGAAGGCACTTGATTAGTAGAATAGATCTAGAATTAGGTCAAGGAACGACCATAATGGACCGATTTAACTTGTTTATTCATCTTTGCTTCATTGATAATGGATATATGTTATAGATCTAGTACCATGGTTATAGCGACCCTCCCCGGTTAAGGCGAGGGAGGCGACGCGACGCAGAAGATCCGATAGTAGTATAGTGCCACAAAGACTTCGTGGCACACGGATCCGCCTCCCTACGAACTCTGTTTATTCCTCCATCTTCTCCTTCATTGATAATGGATATCTGGCTCCTCCGTGAGCCGTGACCTCCTCCCTCTCCTATCCGCTAGTTCTCTCCCAGCCGCCGCCATCTCCCCGATCTGGATCCGATGCCTCCCCTTGCGTCGCCGCTCACAATGGGAGAAAGCCGTGGCGTCGCTAGTCGCATCGCATCGCTGCTTGCGCGCTCCTCCTCGGCAAGGCGGCTCTGCGGCAATGCGGCGACGAAGCGCGATCTTAACGCCTCGCTTGTTTACGCTTAGGCGACGCTTGATAACCATGGTCATAGGCGCCAACTCTTGCGTTTGGTGGCCATGGAAACCCCCTTATCCATCCCTTAAGTTTAGGGATGTTATCTTTAGTTATTTCCATATCCTTTAGATTAGATTACCTCCTTAATAAGAATATATATTTCCCTAAATAGTTGATTAGTTTCCTTGTACAGGGATTAGTTAATTGGGAATGCTATCTATTAGTTAGGATGGCTATCATTTCGATTGATCTTATCCATAATTGTTAGAACAACCCTCTATATAAGGAGACCTATTGTAATCATTGGAAAAAACAAGAAAGAATAACAAAGTTTATCCCATCTCTAGTCCCCTCTCTCCCCCAAGGATATCGCCGCTGCCGGGCCATCCTCTTAGCGGTGTTTACCCATTATGGTCTAAGCAAGACTATAACATTATCCTTTTTTATAGGGACGACCTGACTTGACCCCTAATAAGCAATCTTTACTAAGTATAATATATCTCAAAGGAAGTAAACCCAACTAACAAGGAAATGAACTATTCTTTATCTCTATTTCCCATGAACACTGCACGATCGCTATAGTACATATACTATTCACTCTAGTGAACAGTATTCCCGCACGTGGCAGTTTCATAATTTGGACTTCTTATCATAAGCATAATTTTTTTTTTTGGCTCAGACTATGTATGTTTAAACAAAAGAGGAAGAGCTGAATTTATTTCCTTTGTAGTACAACATAGCTCATACTATGCATGTTTGCATGAGAGTTTGTGTGAAAATACAATGTAACAACGTGTTTTTACATTCAAGTTTTTTTAGACCATGTTGTTTACAAAGTGATACGCTGTGTTTAGCAATTTTGGCATCGTTCAACTTTGAACTAAGGCTCTTGTCTGCTTTTCAGTGACTAGATACTCTTTTGGGTTAAAACAAAAATTTGCCATGTCACGTGGGGCCGCGTTTATGGCCAGCGCCTAAGAGGTAGGCGCAGCCGACCCTAGCGGCGATTTAGGAATCCTCTTTTATCAAAATAGGAAGTTGCAATCAGGAAAGTTTAATATAGGAAGCCTACATTAAGGAAGTTTGCATTAGGAAAGGATAATACCTTCCAAATCAGTTAGTTTGTATTCCTTCATATACGCAGCATATACTATCAATGAAAATCAGTAAAGGATTGGGAGTTACCCAATCCCCTTTGCGCCATCTCCCTGTTTTCCCGTGTGCACTGTTCATCCGCGCCAACCTTTCCCCTATTCCCCACCGGTGGCTAGGGTTCCTCCTGGCCGCCGCCCACCACACGGCGTCCCGACGTAATCCTCATCCACCTGAGTTAATCTTTTCCTTCCGCCTTTGCTCCCAACGTTCATCACCTGACATCTTGGTATTAGAGCCAACCATTGCTTCATCCACCATGTCAAGCAACGGTGGTAACCAAGCTTTCCAACAGGTGATGCGCCAATTCGCTGAGGACACGACAAAATCCCTTACTAGCAGCAATGACCAATTCGCTCGGCATGCTGGCTTGATTGAGACTAACATCAATCGACTAGCCTAGCACGATCGTCATCTGGCACGCGTGGAAGGATAGCCCTCCAGCGAGGAGGGCGGTGAAGGCGGAGACACCACTGCACGGACGGGGACCGACGGGGAGCTGCCACCGAGCCTGCATCGCCCCAATGAAGGCTCGGGGGTCGCTCCTGCGACGCTTCCTCCTCGCCTACCGCCGTCACACCTCACTACTCCAGGAACCGGACATCAACGGAACCCGCCGCGCTACATTAAGCTCAACTTTCCGTCCTTTGACGACAAGGAAGATCGACTACCTTGGATCAACCGTTGCAAACAATTTTTTCGCGCTCAGCAGACGCCCATGGATAATAGGGTGTGGCTTGCGACATATCACATGTTAGGCGTAACACACTTGTGGTACATGCGGGTGGAGCGCATGGACGGAATGCCCAACTGACAGCACTTCATTGACCTGGTTCATCGTCTGTTCGGAACACCCACACGTCACAATCCGCTGGGTGCACTGATGAGTATTCGGTGTACAGCCTCGGTGGCTGATTTCACTAAAATTTTTCTGACCTTGCTAGCTCGTTGTGGCCACCTTAACGAGGAACAGCAGGTGATGCTCTTCACGGCCGGGCTAGCCCTACAAACCCACGTCGAACTCCAGCGTCCGGACAACTTGGAAGTAGCCATGGATCTCGCCAGAGCGTACGAACGCTTGTTCCTTTTGCCCTAGGCCCCGACACCCCCCTGGCGTCCTCCAAAGCCACCAACACCAAACCATTCATGCCCCGTGTAGCAGTGTCCGGGGTACCGACATCTAGCTTCGGCTCGATGGCACCTTCCACGATTACCACAGATGCATCGGGCTTGGCCAAGCCTTTCCGGCAGCTCACGCCCACCGAGATGGAGGAACATCGTAGCAAGGGTCTTTGCTACAATCGCAACGAGAAGTTTGTACCCGACCACCAGCGTTTCTGCCAATGTATCTTTATGTTGCAGGTGGAACCAGAGGAGGACGACATCGAGGAGGTGGACGCGGACGCCACCATCTCCCTCCTCGCCCTCACCGGGATCTGCGAATCCCAAACGGTGCAGCTTCCGGTGATGGTCAATGGTGTCTAGGTGATGGCCCTGGTCGACTTCGGCTCCACCCATAACTTCATCGCCGTGGAGTTCGTTGCCCAGGTGGACTTGCATATGGCGCCACACACTGGCCTCTTTGTAGCCCCGCTCGGTGGTGTCGACATCATCCTTGGGGTCCAGTGGCTTTGTTCCCTAGGACCGATCGTCTGGGACTTCAACCTCCTGACAATGCGCTACCACCGCCAAGGCCGAGAGATCACTTGGCATGGCGCGGCACCATCCCGGTCGGCGCCACACCTCCACTTAGCTTTGGCCACGGGGGAACTCATGGAAGAGTTACTCGCGGAATTCGCTCCAGTCTTCAACGAACCTCAGGGACTCCCACCTCCATGCGGTCGTGACCACCGCATCCACCTCCTCCCGGGCACTAGTGCGGTGGTGGTTCGGCCGTACCGATACCCAGCTACTCAGAAGGATGAGCTAGAGCGGCAATGCTCTGCATTGTTGGAAAAGGGCATCATTCGGCGTAGCAGCTCAGCATTTTCTGCGCCCGTGCTATTGGTCAAGAAGACGGATGCGTCTTGGCATTTCTGCGTCGACTATCGCGCCTTGAACAATACAACCATCAAGGACAAGTTTCCGATCCCGACGGTTGAGGAGCTCCTGGATGAGCTCAAAGGATCATGGTCCTTCACCAAGCTGGACCTCTTCTCAGGTTATCACCACGTCTGGATGGCCCCTGTAGATGTGGAGAAGAGCGCTTTTCGCACTCATGAGGGCTTATTTGAATCTTTGGTTATGGCTTTCGGGTTAACCAACGCCCCAGCCACCTTTCAGACTCTCATGAACGAGGTTCTGCGGCCATATCTACGCTGTTTTGTACTTGTGTTCTTTGATGATATCTTGATTTACAGTTCCTCGTGGGCGGATCATCTGTGGCATGTTCGGGCGGTCCTCCAAAATCTTCAACAACAACAGCTTTTTCTCAAGAAGTCTAAGTGTTTCTTTGGAGACACATCGGTGACGTACCTTGGCCATGTCATCTGGGCCGAGGGCGTCGCCATGGATCAGTCCAAGGTGGTGGCGTCAGATCGGCCGTACTTCACTCGGTGCAAGGCCATCGCGACTTCTTGGGTGGCGGTTACCGGCGCTTCATCAAAGATTTCAGCACAATTGTGGCACCCTTGACACGCCTCCTTCGCAAGGAGGACTTTGTGTGGTCGGCGGAGGCCGACTCGGTGTTCGCGGCCCTCAAAGGGGCGCTGACCTCGGCACTGGTGCTCCAGTTGCCAAATTTTCCCGCGCCGTTCGTGCTGGAGTGCGACTCCTCGGGCACTGGGTTCAGTGTTGTCCTTCACCAAGGCGCCGACGCCGTCGCCTTCTTCAGTCGCCTAATTGTTGCCTGACATGCCAAGCTCGCGGCATATGAGCGCGAATTGATTGGCCTCGTCCAGGCCGTGCGCCATTGGCAGCCCTACTTGTGGGGGCGTCCATTCAAGGTCTGCACGGATCATTACGCCCTCAAGTTCCTCCTGAAGCTCAACCGCCGTTACCACCTCTTCTTCACGGTCGAGTCATTCCAACACCAGCCAAGGTGCTCCGTGCACGACTGTCTCGGGATAAGTAGTAAATTCTTGCCCAGTGGGAAGGACTTCACGAGGTTGATGCGTCATGGGAAGATGTCATTGCTTTTCGGGTATCTTATCCCTCTTTTCAGTTTGAGGACGAGCTGTTTGTCAATGGAGGGAGAGATGTCACGTGGGGCCGCGTTTATGGCCAACGCCGTAAGGGGCAGGCATAGCCGTTCCTAGCGGCGGTTTAGGAATCCTCTTTTATCAAAATAGGAAGTTGCAATTAGGAAAGTTTAATATAGGAAGTCTACATTAGGGAAGTTTGCATTATGAAAGAATAATACCTTTCAAGTCAGGTTGTATTGCATTAGGAAAGGGTAATACCTTCCAAGTCAATTAGTTTGTATTCCTTTATATACGCAGCATATACTATCAATGAAAATCAGCAAAAGATTGGGAGTTACCCAATCCCCTTTGCGCCATCTCCATGTTTCCCGTGCACCTTGTGCTCTGTTCATCCATGACTGTTCATACACACACTGTTTATCCGCGCCAACCTTTCCCATGTTCCCACCAGCGGCTAGGGTTCCTCCTGGCTGCCGCCCACCACGGCGTCCCGACATAATCCTCATCCACCTGAACTAATCCTTCCCTTCCGCCTTCGCTCCCAACGTTCATCACCTGACATGTCATGTGATAATTGATTAGGTTCCTTTCTACTTGTTTCTGTTTGGGGGCAATATGGAACTTATCTGGTTATGAGAGCTAGAATCTTTGCCACTTTATGAGATTTCCGCAGCTGAAATTAAGACGTGTTACCAGGAGAGTAAAGGTGGAGTACTTTACGGAATATTTAAGACATCGATGGCTTTATCCAGCTATGTATGATCCAATGGTCGATATTGCTATTTCTCTTTTATTTTTTCAATGACAAATGTGTAATATGTTCCCTGAAAGAGTATGTTTGAAATGGCTTCTCGTGTCCTTTCTTGGCCAGTTCGTTATGGTATCACGTATTAGCACACTAGGAAAATTTTACTGGAGACAGTTTGGAGCTTCACTTCATATAGCTAATATCCTATTGTTCTGAAACAGAACCAGTTCTAGGTGGGTTTTCTTTTTTCATTTTTTTGGCCTCTAATCTCAGCAGTAAATAGTTTCAACAATCTATTCATATGGTCTTGCTTTCTGGTACAGACATTGCATCAACTTTACATAATCAATGCTGGTTCTGGATTTAGAGCACTGTGGAAAGTACTAAAAGCATTCATGGAAGCAAGAACTTTAGCAAAGATTCAGGTACTGCTTGTTTTCATTCTTTATGTGCTAATTTTTGTTCGACAAAATAGATTGAATATTCTTTTTACTTCTATGGTACTTGTAAGGTTTTGGGGACCAATTACCTTAGCACAATACTAGAAGCTGTTGACCCAAGGTAAAGTGTGTCAAGTCATAAGTAAATTTTGAATATTTAGCAGATTGAATGTTTGCTCCTTTCTGCAGCAATTTACCGGACTTTTTGGGTGGAACGTGTACTTGTTCTGTAACTGGAGGGTGCTTGCTCCAAGATAAAGGACCTTGGACTGACCCAGAAATTGTTCATGCTTCTAAGGTGAGGTATGATGCTTCTTTTAGAGTTCATTTGAAATTTGTTGGGGAGCTGAATTACTAAGGAGTTCATAGAAGTCCATTATTTTGATTGTTGGAGTATATTTGTACTTTCCTAGGAAGTTTTTGGTAAAGGTCGAAAATCTTTCAGTGAAATGACCGCTACAGTTGCATGCGAGAGCTTTTCAGATTGCCAGGTATTAAGATACAGTTGCTAAAATATTATACATTGCACTTTAGCTTTGGCACAGTTAAGCCTATCATTGGATTGCTTAGTAGGGCGGCTACAGTATTGGTGTTTGGTCAGCAGCCAGTAGCCATTGATATGCCAGTGTTATGCTTTTCAGTTTCAAGTGTTATGGGCTAGGTACTTCATGACTCTTGGCATGTTGTTAAGGGATAACCAGGTCCTTCCATTTGCTGAATTTTTGTTTCTGTCCTCGTAAACTTTCACTTAATAAATTGTAAAAGCATGTTACATCACATACTATTAACACAGCTGTTGGAATGAACCCTTAATTCTATTCCAATGGGCCAAATGCGAAAATATACAATTACAAGTGTAGATAAATATGCAAAGAACACCCTATACAAGACTTATTTCTAACAACAGCAAATAAAAAAATGTCAAAAGTTTTCTGCTATGACATATTGTGAACCAGAAGTACAGTTGCACTTTGAGTTCAGATTAGCAGATGTTACTTGTATTTATTTCATCTTAGTAGTTAAACCAGTTAGTCCAACTTCTACTTATGCATGGAAAATTTTACAGTTACTAATTTTGGTAAACCTCTATGGAACAGGTTGGCAATGATGAGGGTGAAAATATTAAACAGAAACTAGTCAATGAACAGATCTCAGAGAAGCTTCGAGAACTTGAACTTTGTGCTGCTGAGACCAAGGAGGTGAGCAAATGTACTCAATTCAAGAATTTGCAACCTAAGCGATCTACATAGCAGCTGAATGATAATTTCTTTGTATGTTCAGACCCTGGAGACACTAATATGGAAGCAGCAAGAACTTGCAAGCCACATTGAACAGTTGAGGGAACTCCTTCAGTGAGAATTGACAATTTGACATCCACCTTGTTTCATTTCTCTAATTGCAGAGTACAGGAGCCTTGAAAGCCTAACGGGATGTTATCTGTGATTTTTTTTTAAATACAGGGATGGTGTAAATGCAGATAAGAAAGCAAATATACAAATCTTGAAGTGAACTTGTGTGCTTTCCAAAAGGAAGTGGAAGGTGGAAAATAAGTCAGCATTGCATTTTAGAGAAGAAGTAGGCATATTGGTTGGTTTTCAGTAATGATTCTTAAGCACCTATCGGCTGGTAGAACAATATTTAGCGAAAGCCATAATACTGTGATGATTTCGAAATGCTATGTTGTTCCTTGCATGGATGCTATGTGTTGATGTACCACGTCATTTCAGAAGGGAAAATGTTGTATCATGTTAGTAATGTCATTTGCATGCCCTCTAAATTTCATGAATAAAGTTTTCATCTCTTAATGAAATTCAATTTAATTAACGCAAAAGATATTTCAAGTCCTGGTGGCTTCTTAAAAGCACTTTGATTTTATGCTTATTTTAAATATATGCCATTCTAGCTACTAGCAGGAGAACTAAGACTTGAGGGAGAATTAACATGATAATCTTATTTAATACCGCATATGCTTTCACGCTTCCCCATGTCTAGGAATGCTAGTTTTCTCCTGGAAACAAAAACTTAAGCTGAGGTAGGGTATGTAGGGAAATGTGCTGTTAGTGTTTCCCAAGAGACATGTATTTAGCAATGTTGTGAAATACGAAATACGGTTGTCGGACAAGGTACTATCATGCGATTAATCAGAATTCAGACGATTAATCAGAATTATGTGAGTAATTTGACGTTATGCTTTTATATGTATATATGTGATGATAATACTAGCCTTAAAGGTATTTAAACACATAAGATTGCCAGAATTACTAAATATACATGTACCACACTTCAGTTATGGCATGGTTTCATTCTGGAAATTCAAATTTGTAGTTGGTCTAGTTCTTCTTTGGCAACGTAGGAAACTCAACAACAAAGTATCGATGTAAAGTCATAAAATTGTTGTGACAAAATAATGCAAGTACCTATTTTATTTAACTTTCTCGTTAATGTACCAGAATCATTAAAGAAAAACCGTTGTTAAGATACAGGAAACTAAATTACTCGAGGACGTGGTTTGCATTTGCCTGGAATAAAGACTCATACCAGCAGATACAACAAAAAGAAGTTATCAATTTCGTCGTCTTGTTTAGAGGAAAGATTCAAATCTACATATATTACTATTTAATAGAGAATGAACCCTAAATTGCAGTGACGAGAAGGCCAAAAGTCTGCTGAGGGCAGCGCAAGTGATTATCAGTACATGTGCTCCCTTTTAGACTACTATATTGGGCCGCTAGATATAAAAGCTAATGGGCTGACATGACAAATTAAATGGATTATGCGGCCAATTAGTCGAAAAAGGCCAATTAATCGGTATATACGGCTGATTAAGCACTCGCAAGTGTTAATAACACTCTGTATCAGCAAGTCGTGATGGATTGCTCGCCGATTCCATTTAGTCGACCGAATAATTGATGAATTTTTACAACACTGGTATTTAGTAACAAAATTACAAGGCTAGGATGACATATATTTAGTAACCTAGTGAGTAATATGCAGTTTTATTTTACTAAAAGTAGTAAAGATTCTCACAAGATTCTGTAGGTAGCGAGGCATGCACGTACAATACGGCACAACAACGACAACTAGCTCTTATTTTGCTATTTGTCAAATGCAACAATTGATTATAACATCTATGTTAGAACCGAAACATTTTTTTTGTAGAAACTAAAAGGAAAGAAACTATTTCTACTAGCTATATTATACGCTACAAGTACAACGCAGCACAGCACGGCAATGACAGATTGACCTTCGATTATTGTACCTTTTCCACCGTTGTAACGTTAATAGAGTAAGTTTCTTGAAACTGCACCTATTTTGCAAAAAATTATTCCGTTCGAAATAACACAGAATCACACTTTTTTTTTTTAATCATGATCCACTTGTCGGCTGGACAAAGCAAACGAAGGCTGATGGGCTCTTCCCCGCCTCCTAGACTCCCTCACGTGTGCACAACTCTGCCCCACGGAGGAGGGAATATTTTAGTTGGTAAAATTACATATTCTCTGATATGTTTGTTTGGATTTTTCTGAAATTTTTGGTGGATATTGGTTCCCTATTTATTTTGCTTGGTCAATTTTGAAATGGAATTTAAAATGCAAACTTGGTAGATAAATAAAACAAATAGAATTCAAAATTTATATTTAAAAATCTAAACTTGACATAATTTTTTTAAATATAAATTGAGGAATTAAAGCTTGTTTTTTATTTTTCTCACATCAATTAATAATAATCAATATTTAATCGAGGGTCTGAAAGACTGTAATTAAAATTAACTATTTTCATTTCTTGATTCGCATGCATCATAAAAATCATGGCATTATGCATGCATCAGTATCTTCGCTTTCCTTTTCGGCTCGACCGACAGCAGGCGAAACGCCTGTGTGTTCCGTCTTTTCCAGTCATCTTTTCCGTCTGCCGTCCCTACTAACTACTTTCGTTTCTCTCATTCAAATCTTATCGAAAACCTCAAAACCAAGCCATGCATGTCATACCACCGTGATCAGCATCGCACTACCAACCCTATTATGCAATTTGTTTCCGCATGCAAGGTGGTTTGGGTGACTTCAAAGAAAGAGAGGAAAAAACTTTACTGTTATTCATCTTCTAAACAAACAGAAAATTTAATAATTTTTAGAGAGCATCATGCTTTTGATAAATTTATGAAATTTTTACCTAACCATCGACATTATGTCAGGAACCTCCCCTAAAACTTTTGTAATTTTTAGAGTTAAGAAACTATGTCTAAGGATTAACTGAACACTATCAACCTCCCCTAAACCTTCTCCCACTACCTTTTTATTCTCCCAACACACAAAAGGCTGCAGCCACTCATCCCTCCTTTTCTCCACTGCTAATCTTGCTCCCAGCCAAACCACTCCATCACCATTTCATGCCCAGCCGAGAGCTCCCCCAGGTCGTTTCTAGCCAAGCAAAAGCAAATGTTCATCCACTCCTCTCCTTCCAATCACTTCCAAAAATGTGAAAACTCTCATTGCATGTCATACTATCTTGTTTATCTTCTCATATGCTTCCCATCCATACAAGTTTTTTTTCGCATGCAAGCGTATGTTTGAGGGTTTTGCTAGAAGGGGAAGGAAGCCACTGTGCTGTGTAGGCACTGTGCTGTGTAGGCACTGTCGGCAGTGCATGCGCCGGCAGCCGGTAGCAGCAGCGCTCCACACAGCATTGCTAGCAGCAGCTTGGCTCGGCAGCTCCCATTCGGCAGTGGACAGCAGCAGCAGTTTTGGCTGGTGGAGCAGCCTAGCAGCGGCTTCGGCAGGAGGCCGTGCGCAGCGTCGCCAAGAGCAAGCGCATGCAGCTGCAGTCCAACCGAAGTGCAGCAGCGGCTCGGTGAGCTGCGGCAGCCCGGAGGTGGCGCGCTGGCTGCTGGCTGCTGGCTGCCGCTCCAGGCAGCAAGTCGGTGGAGTGGCCAGCTGCAGCTAGCACGTGCGGCACCAGGAGCAGGCCAAGCCTCTTCTGGTATTAAATCATAATATACCTTATGTATTAATTTTATTATTTTTTGAAGTTTTTGGAATTTTGGTGTTTATTCGGTGTTTTCGCTTTATCAGTACTTATCATTAGATGACGATGATTCGAGAGTGGAACGAAGATGATCGTGTGAATGTCCAGAGTACCAGCAAATAAAGGCAAGCAGTTTGATCATAAATGTCCCATTACTTTCAAGTCTAATACTTTGTTTACAAATCGTATGTATGCATGCTTTTGTGTCAAAGTAATTTTCCCGATTAGAGGTAACTGTAGGACCGGAAAGGCGACTAGGGGGGGTGAATAGGCGCTTTCAAAACTTTCTCGCCTAAATCAAAACCAACACGAACTTTACTCCTTTAGCTATGAAAGCTAAGAAGTTCAGTGTGCACACAACGGAAGCCTTATGTTGAATTTGATAAACCCCTCAAGCACACAACACAAAAGGAGAAAAGAACTCAATATTCTTCATCGACACGGCGGTCCGACCGCTACCACGGGCGGTCGGACCGACGGTCATCCAATGTCCGGCCGGCAACTAACCAGCGGTCGGACCGGTGGACAGCGGTTCGACCCACCAAACCAGCGGTCTGAATACACGGGCGGTCGAACCGCCGTTGTAGGGCCGGTCGGACCGGCAGAGTCCAGTACTGAAAAACTCCACCCAAATCCAAAACGAAATTTGATCCAACTTTTGATTCAACCAATAAAACTTGACCAAATTTCTAGCACACCTCCCTAATGATATTAGAGACCTATTTCTAGCGGCGATCCGTCAGATCCACTTCGCAGAATCGATCTCTCGAGATTTTAACAAAGAAGTGCTCAAACCCTAGAAATGAGAAAAACTTGATTCAAGACTTGCTTGTGGGGGTTTGATGATCTAGATGATTCTAGGAGTAATCCCACACATCAAAGCAAGATAAAGTAGGCCGAGAGACCAAGCATGAACCTTTGAATCAAGGAAGCACCAAAAACATCCAAAAGAGAGAAGAACACAAAGGGAGCAAATGGTCTTTCAATTAAGCATCACAAGATTGTTCATTCACAATAGATGCTTACAAAGCCTCTCAACCAAGGAGGGCAAGAGCTCAACAAAGAGCACACTCCAAACCCTAGATCTCCTCTCCTCTCCTCCAAACCCTAGAAAAAGGAAGAAGGGGGCTAAATGAATGCTTGCTTAGGTTTTCCACCTCTCCCTTCCTATTTATACTAGAGAGCTAGGGTTTCCTTTGGGTCTCTTACACATGGGACCCACACACAAATAACTCTTGAAGCAATCACCGCTTCACCACGTGTAGGTTGATCACGGTTCTCATCGACGCCAAGCCTCTCTTGTCCGAATCCCATCGGAACCTCCCGAGACTCGCGACCGATATCCGCACCGCCGATCCAACCAAATTGTTTGAACCACCCGCTCGATCCATCTTGTCCATTCGCACCATGCTTGAGTCACACAACCTCACCCAGATCCCCGATCGCTCGACCTCGGCTCTCCAAGCGTAGTCCCGATCCACTCACCGCTGACGCCGTTGACACGCAAGCCACCGCACAAAGAATAGACAACGAATCGCTTAGGGAACAAGTTCTTCACAACTTGACCCACGCCGCCTTCCGAATGCGATATACATCAATAAAGCATTGAAGTTCATAGAATAACACACTCAAAACAAACTCAATGCAACACTTGGCTCACCTCCAGGATCGCCGGTCCGATCATTACAGGCCGGTCCGACCGATTTCATGCTTGATCGGACCGCTCCCACAACGGCGGTCCGACGGTCCAAAGGACTTAGCCAAAATTCAAGCGAGAAATTCCGAAACCTTCTGGAAATTTCAAACGAATAGAACTTTTGACTGGGAGCTCCAAAAATGATGGGACCACATCCAGGAGACTCCCCTCACTTGCCTACACAACCTATTTTTGGCCCAGCCCCAAAAACCCAAATCTGCTTTTAGGGTCGGACCGCCAACATGGCCGATCGGATCGCTTCCACGGGCGGATCGACCGCAAGACAACCGGTCAGACCGCCGTGGGCTCGACAAATTTTGGAGCAAACCCGAAAACGCGAGATTTTGCAAACCATCAACGCCATTGCCAATTGACTCATCATCCTGAGATCGTGCACATATCCTCACGATATCCACAGTAACTATTCCTATTGTATGGATGCCCTTAAATTGTTTTCCCCTGCCACAAAATATAAGTTATTAATATCACTGGTGAATTAGAGCCCGGTGGTTTAATTATGCTCTTTTATTATCTTTCGGTGTCATGCTTAGAAATGCTTAGCTACCGGTAGATTTGGGCGGTTATCGACTTAGTCGATAACCTTGATCACAGAAAATTATTATTATCATTATGTTCAGCACTTTGTGCTTGTTACTTTATAAAGTCAAAAACTGAAAAAAAAAATGTTTGAGACTTAGGCACAATGGTTGATGGTGTGATCTTAGGGTGTTATGGAATGGTGCCCAAGTAAATCAAGGACCGAGTTACTCGCGCCACTGTACCGAGCAATTTGCGTGCTAACCACATGAGAGGGATATGTGACCTATCTTAACTTAGTACTTTGGCGTGTGTTAGCTCTGGATCGTAGGAGGTGGTTTGTGTGTTGTGTAAAAAAGGAACTGTGTGTTGTTGTTGGGCGTGCGGTGGTGGAGTTCCGGGTAGGTTCTCCACCTCAAGGGGCATCGTAGTTGTCCAAGGCTTTACCCGTGAGGTGTAGTTGACCGAGGCTTTACGATGACTCCGCACAACGTATGAGTTTCTATCCATACGGGCAACTCGTAGTTAATACATAATATTGGAAATGTCTCGTAGGACTTAGCCGTGCCGGCATACCTAAGGAAGTGTGCTAAATCATATGACAAAAAGCGGTGCATGTGTGGGTACATGGGTACACCGTAGGGTATAATCTATTCGAATAGCCTCGTCCTAGGTTATGGACACGCTTGGATACGCCCCGTGAGAACTAGACTACAACGTTTAACTAAAACCTGATGTGGGTGGTATGAAGGGGGAATTCAAGCTATTGTTGTGGTGGCTATTGGGTTAGCCATTTCTAGGATGTCTTGTTGCTATCGTTACTTTTATATTGCAGTTTTTGTCAAATAAAAATAGATTGTAAAATTGCTTTAAATCTATTACATTATTGCAAATAAAACTTGCTTTATGCTGAAAATAAGTCTAGAGCCTCCTCCACTTAAATAAGCTTGCATGTAGCTACGTATAGGTCTGATACCCTACACGTAAGTCTTGCGAGTACATTTTGTACTCACCGCTTGCTTTTATTTTACTAATCTGACAGCAGTAATGAGATCGAATCGGGTAAGGAAATATGCGCAGGAACGTCGATTTGCTATGGTTTCAACCCAGTCGGTTGCCCTGCGGGTTATGACAAGCCATTGGGACTTTATTAATGCTTAATTTATGATTTTATTTCAGTTTATTTACTGTTTTCCGCTGCGTACTTGATATTTATCTTGTTATTTGGCCGGTCGGCCCCTTTTGTATGAAACTGAACCTCGTATGTTCATATGTTGTAAACTATGATGTTTGTGGTGTTGTAATAACTTGTGTATGGTTTGATATTGATGTTTGTGAGGGTGTATGTGTACCGCTCTTGGGAGGTACATAATGCACCGAGGCACGAAATATTTGGTTTGTGATGTTAGAGTCAAGTGGATGGCTAAGCATTACGAGCTAAATACTTCGGGGTCTCACAGTGATACAAATATGTTCAACTAATAATGATCATCCTATGGTGATAAATGATTCATGGTATTCAAACAATCAATGGAGTATAATGACAAATAGGTGATGAACTATTCCCAAAAGCTGCTGAGATAAAGTAGCATGCAATTTAATATAAAACATGGTACTTTTAAAAACATAGGTTCAATACGATCAATGGATTATGACTTACCCTGGCTTTGCTCAGATACCACACTTTCATCTTTAAAACCTTGAAACAGATCGTCTAAAAAGGAAAAGGACAATAGACGAAACATATATAAATCAAAAATAAAATCCAAAAACAACAAAACAAACTCTAAAAGAAATAGATTGATTTTATAAGAATTTAGGAACTTGAATGGACTGAATCAGAGTTCAGACGAAGGAGAATAAATTCTCGGGAGATTTATCAGAAAAGGAAAAATAGAGAGAATAGGATATTCCAGGAATATTTCTTTAGCTGAAAAAGAAAAAGAAAAAAAGAAAAGGAGAATGACATAGACAAGTGGGGCTCACTTGGAAGTGAGAGGGAGACAAAAGGGCTGGCTGACATGTGGGGCCAAGGTGGAAGAGAGAGAAATAAAGAGACATACACTGACGAGGGGGTCCCACATGTAAGAGAGAGAGAAAAAGAGGGAGAGAAGGGGGGAACAAGGGAGAAGGCAGGCAACACTGGCACACGGTGGCGGTGGTGAACGGAGGCGAGGGAACGGTGACCGATGACAAAAACGGGATGTTGGTAGCATGGGGAACCTCTGGGCGGCAGCGTGGTGAGGGCAACAGCGAAGTGGCGGCAATGACGACGGCGGTGGAACATCCAGCTTGGGTGCGTGGCGGCGGCGACGACTCGACGGTGCCGAAAAAGAAGGCGAGCACCGGCTCGATGGCGGCACGGGGAACACGATAGGACAGACGGGATGGATGAAGGAGCATGGAGGAGGTAGGGCAACAACGTCCGGAGGTAGAGAAGATGGACGAAAGTGGTGACACACCACAGCGACGGAGAGACCAAAAAGAAGGTGGGGATCAGACGAGGAACGATGGGGACATGAGATGGCACACACGGGGAGATAAGGGGATGCAATCGGCGAGGAGATCGAACGGAGGCGACGCAGCCGGAGTTAGAGGGGGTGGTGGTGAAGACAGCTCGGCGATGCTCCAGGGACGAAGAAGAGAGCACCGGCTAGAATACGGTGAGGTGAAGTCAACGGCGACGACGGCACAGACAGAGAGGCACGAACGGCGAGGGAATCCGGCGCGAAGGACATCGACGTCGGCGGCTTCTAGGAGGAAATCCGGTGAACACGATAGCGCAATGGGATGACGACTTGGGGCTTAGGGAGAGGAGGACATAATGAAGAAAATGACGCGGGTGGCACAATTAAATAGGCACGAGGGGGATCTGGATGGGAGACGGCGGATGCAGCGGGTTGGACACAGACTCGAAGCCGTGCACGAGGAGGAAGAAGGTGGGTGACGTGGTGCTAACAGCGGGGCCACCTGACAGAGAGAGAAGGAGGGAGAAAGAAGCGGCTGGGCTGGCGTGGGAGGAAAGGAACAGTCGGTCATACTGGACTGTGCCAAGGAAAAAGGAAAACGACCTAGGGAAAAAAAGAAGTTGGTCCGGTGGAGGGAAAGTATTAAGCCCAAAGGAAAATCCAGAAAAAGAAAAAAGATCTCTGAATTTTAGAAAATGGTTAAATAAAACCGAGCTCAAAAAAATAGCAAATAAATTCCAAAAATTCAAAGAAAATTCCATAAAATACTCTGGAACTCAAGGAGCCCAAATAAAATTGTTTTGAATTTAATTGAAGTTTAGAATAACCACATTAAATGATTTTTTAAAGTCAAATTATGCTTTGACTTAAACAAGAAAATTCAAATGGTTATTTTTATTTTTAAAGGCTTCAAAAAGGCTCTAAATTTGGGATGTTACACTGTTGGACCTAGAGATAGGGTACCGCCCATAATGTGACCCAATCACGGACAAAGAAACACACCTCCACCTTGGCACGGAGCTTAACTGCCTAAGTAGTCAATATCGAGACTCCATAACATACTAAGTTAGACATATTCCATACTAAGCATGTGGTAAATGCAAGAAGGTTCAGTTCAATAGCGCATAAAGTTAAGTTCTTAATTGATCAAGGCGAGACTGCCAAACTACTCTAAGTCACTACAATTCACATTCCCCAATCACAGAGTCCACCATATCACAATACTTTTCACTTGCCTCAATCAAACCCTTTTTCCCACCTTGTTGATTAAGTGTAATACATGCCATCAACAGGTGACAACATACTGCATACAACTTTTCACGAGGAAGTTCCATAATCATTTAGTCAAATATAGATTTGCAATTCAAAATGATATCAATGACCCGTTGCATGGCTAAGCATACTAATCGTGTCTAACCAACCCACATTGGTGCTATGATAATACCAATAGGTAATTAACCAAACTACAGTGACAAATGATCATGGTAATATAATTATCAAAGTGGGCATAATCAAATAGCTTGCATAGCTAATCCCAAGATAGTAAAACATTTAATAATTGAATTAGCATGCAATACTTTGAAATCAAGTAATTTTGGGGAACTGGGTGCAATATGACGAAAGCACATCTTGTCTTGCTATAGTAATGCTGATGTTTTGTTGTCTTCAATCTTCGACTTCCTTGACTTTTCGCTCATTTGGATGTTTCCGAAACATTAACGTCTATCGAGAGAGAAAGCATAAAAATAAAACAAAAATAAAAAATACAAATAAAATAAACTCAAAATTAAAATTTAGTGGTACCGAAGGTAAGGCTTGATTTTATATGAATTTAGAAACTTGAATGGGTTTAATCGACTGTGATGAGGAAGAATGAGCACTTAAGTTTGATCGGAAAGGAAAGTGCTGAAAACGAAAAGGGATAGTGATGTGAGACTAATGGGTAGGGCTGAGGGAATATTCCTGGAATCTTTATTTCGGGATTTTTGGAAAATAGCTGAGATGATACAAGTGGGACCCAGTGGAAAATAAGGACTAACATGTGGGTCATTGGTCTATGGACCAGGTCGACGGAGAGATGTTAGTCCACATGGACCAAGTTCACAGAGAGAGGTTTGAGCAAGTATTGACCTGACATGCGGGGCCCGCATGTAAGTGAGTTAGCTCATAGTGGACTAAGTCCACGGAGGTTTGGTTCTAGGTTTTGGTGTAGGTTATGCCACATGGGCGATGATGATGCTGACACGTCATGGAGAGGAGATGAGGTGGCAGGGAGATGGCCCTAAGGTGGAAGACAGCGTAGCATGGTGGCTTCCACGTGGCATGATGTGGCAAGGGCAGCTGAGGTGGCGGCGAGGCTGGTGTGACGCTCGCGTGGCACTAATGCACTGGACACGGAGGACAAAGAGGTGATGAGGCGATGAGGTGGTGTCGACATCGGCAGCGGCACGTCACCACTGAGGGTGGTGGCGCTTTGAGCCTAATGGCTCGTCGGCGCTAGCGGCACGCATAACGAGCGAAGGGGTAAAACACGAGAGAGGGGACACGGTGACACGATGCGATGGCGGGGATCGGCGTAATCGCCGCAATGAGGAGAAAAGTAGCAGCGCAAGCTCGAATCATGGCGGTGAGCCGATTCTGGCGACGCTCTGAGGAAGGGGAGATGAGCATCAGGCAGAACGCGACATTGGGATGGAGAGGATGGTAAAAATGGAGGCAGAAGATCACCAGTAGCGGCGCAACCGGACAGCGAAGGGCGGCGGCCGGAGATGGGAGAGAAGAAGAAGATCTCCGCTCATGGTTAACGAATCTTGACAGTAAGAGAGGGGATGGGTAGATCAAGGGGTAGAACACAAGATGACACGGTTGCATTCAAGAGGAACTCACTGGAGTGACAGGGAAAGCGACGAGAAGGTTTCGGGCATCACAGACGTGGCCGGAGATGAAGAAGTAGGATGTGGTGTCGGCGGTGCAGTGGACGAGAGCTCAAGATGGCGGTGTGTTCGGAGGAGGACGTCGAGGCGAATTCGTTGACGCTGGCGCGGTGACTCGAGGAGCTTCGACGGCGGAGGAATGGGCGCGACACGACGGCGGAGGACTCGGGGAAGACGATTGGGTGGCGGAGCTAGGAGGCGTCCCGGGCAGCGATAGCGAGGGAACCGAGGGCGGCGTAGCGAGGCAAAGAAGAGATGCAGGTTGGTAGCTATTTATGGCATGGGGAAACATACACAACACGAATGCCAAGGGCAACGGTGTGCGGAGTCCGCGTGGAACGCGCGCGCACTGGCACGGCGCTGGTCACTACCAGGCGGGACCAAGTGGAGGCGGTGGCCGGTAGGTGGGCCAGAGGTGTCGGGAGGCGGCGGCTGGGCCACTAGGGTTTGCGTCGGGTAGGCGGGGCGGGAAGCCGGTGCAGCTAGTGGGGACGGACCGGGTGGAAAGGGATGGCTGGAGGCTTGAGAGAAAGAAGGAAGAAATGGGCTTCGGGGTACGCAAAAGGGAGAGAGAAGAAATGGTTTAATCCAATTCGACCCACGAGGATTTTTGGAAAAATAAATGATTACCAAATTTAGAAAAAGGTTGTAAATCCAAACGAGTTCAAATAAATACCAAACTAACTCCAAAAAATAAAAAAAAATGAAGAAAATTCTTGGAACACAAGGAACCCAACTAACCTTGTTTTCAATTTAATTAAAGTCTACATTACTCAAATTAAATTATTTAATTTTGGAAATTCCCAATTAAGCATTATTAACTAAAGGAAATTTGGTGAAATTTTTCAGGGACCTAAAGTACACAAAAGATTTTTTAAAACCCGAAATTTAGGATGTTATAGAAAATGATTGTTATAAATTGCCATTCAATATTTTTATTTTCATAAAAAATGCCACAGAAATGTATCACCGACATGTGAAAAAAACGTACTCCCTCTGGTCATAAAAACAAGTTGTTTTAGGATTTTGAAAGCATCTAGACCCTAAAAATTGTTTTGGTAATTAACGACAATATATGAATATAAGACTAACATGTTTATTGAGTATGTACAAGGTTTTGTCTCAGAGGTGAATACAACAATTTTGTCATGCATGCTAAATGATAACATTAAGATCAATGTAGTTCAATGACAAGGTACAAGTAGTTCAGGATCCTTTTTCTATTTTTTCAGTCTAAGGAGAAAAGGGTGCAGACCAGATTGTAGGTTAAATATTGTACTATTAAGAGAGGTCATAACTAGTAGCTTGATAGTATGTTCTTGTACAAAATGGATCAATCTAGGATCATATATGAATCTAGTTTTTGGTTTGAATGGCAACTTTGTTTACCTCAGAAAAATCGGTAGTACCGATGTTTGTTGGCAGACTACCGCTCTGCAGATGACCGAGTTCTTATGTTGGAACTACCACATAGAGGTATAACCGCAATTCATGTGGTACATGTTTTCCGAAGAGATGCATTTTTGGAGTTTACTTGCTCTCTTGGAATTGCGGTAGTTTCAGAGGTCATTGTGCGGTACTACCGCAACCCGGTCATATCTAAGTCTTGACAGCTGTATGTTTTTTGCAGAACGACGCCTTTTGATCACCCAGAGAATGGTAGTTCTGAAGATTGCTTGGCGGAACTACTGCATCACGGTATGACCGCATATTGAGCGAAACTACCGCAACCCGGATATACCGAAGATTAGACTGTGGTACAATTTTTTTCTTCAGAAAGTACCCATTTTGGGCCGCAAGGTGAAGCGGTAGTACTGCCCCTGTACTCCGGTATAACCGTGGAGCGTAACTACCGCTTGATCAATGGCGATAGTACCGCACTGAATTTCCCTACGACTCTGTCAGAGGTATTAAATACCTTTGGGCCAATTACGATGCATCGCCGACAAGCAAAGTACACGGCATATAACACGTGAGTACCGCACTGCTGAAAAATTCTGGAAATTGCCTCCAACGGTCGTATTTGGTTGTGGGGGTATAAATACCCCCCACATGCTCTAGGACAGGGCAAGAGACTTCATTTAACATCTTTTGAGCCTAGAGTATTCACTCCACACCTCATACACTCTCATTGCATTCATTGTGAGGTGGTTGATAAAAAATTCAAGTGCATTCATTCTAAATTGATCCTTAGCACTTGATTGCCGTCAAGCAAAGATCACGATCTATTACTCTTGGTGTTTGTCAACTCCTCGGACGGCTTAAGGAGTTTGCACGACGATCTCTTCAATAAGATTGTGAAGAGGCCTGGCACAAAAGTTGTGATTGGTTTGGTGTTCACCATCTTCGGAGTGGAGGAAGAAAAACCGCTAGTGAAATTGAGGGAAGGCTTAATTTGTGGAGCTGGCTTGATTAGCTCAAGCTTCCTCAACGTGGACTCGTGAAGACCGATAAGTCTTCGATACCACGGGGAAAACTTCCTCATCTTCATTGTGGTTAATTCTTGTCTTTACTTTTTGTATTTTTAGCTCATTTGTCTCTAGTCGCATATTAGGTTTATTTCCTCTATTGTGCAAGAAAGCCTTTATTAAGTTTAGCTTGTTTAAAATATAAATTTATTAATTAGTTTTAAAAATCTCCTATTCACCCCCCTCTAGTCGGTTATCCTTGATCCTACAAGTGGTATCAGAGCTTGGTCTCTCTAATTTTAGACTTAACTGTCTAGAAGAGAAAGGATGGCTAGTGAGGGACTGTCAATAGGTAAGGCTCCTTTATTTGATGGATCAAATTATGCTTATTGAAAAATTAGAATGTCCATTTATTTAAAGACCATGAGTCCAAGCATACAGAGAATTGTTAGTGGGGGTTTCGTTATTGCCCTAGATCCTACACACCCCACGGATCTTGAGGAACGAAACTGCTACCTCAATGCTCAAGCAATGAATGCTCAATTTGGAGCTTTAAATGCGATGAGTTCAATCGAGTGAATAACCTTGAAACCGCTCATGAGATATGGACCACGCCACGTAAATTCATGAGGCACATCCATCGTTAAAAAGTCAAATTGCACAGGCTTCGAATTAAATATGAGGGATTTACAATGTTGCCGCGTGAAAACATCACCGAGATGTATTCTAGACTTAACAACATTGTAAATGAACTTAAAGGTCTTGGCGCTAACTTGCTTGATATTGATATTGTGCGCAAGATGCTTAGAGCTCTACCTGACAAATATGAGATATTGGTGACACTATTTCCCAACTCTCCCGAGTTGCAAAGAATGACGCCGACCGGACTCTTGGGCAACATTATTACAAATGAGTTGTACAAGAAAGACAAGGAAGAACTATTTGAGTCATCTTCTCAAAGAAAAGATTGTTGTTTTCAAAGATAAAGCAAAATCAAGTGATGAAGAGGATGAAGAAGAAGACTCCGAAGAAGAATTCGCTCTTCTTATAAGAAGAATGAAGAAATTCATGAGAAGTCGCCCTTATCAAAGCTTCAAATTTGACAAAATCAGGAAATGGCATTCCTTAAATGAAAACAAGCGCTATAGTAATATTCGATGCTATGAGTGCGATGAGAAGGGACACATTGCTTCTCATTGCCCCAACAATAAGGATGACAAGGGCAAATCATCCAAGAAGAAGGAGTTCAATGGCAAAAAGAAGCTCTTTAAGAAGCTTCACAAGGACAGCAAAAATGAAGCCCACATTGGAAAGTGGAACTCCGATGAGGAGTATATCGATTCCGAGGCGGATGAATCCACAAAGAAGAAGGGACTCGTTGGCATCGCCATCAAGGAGTGTCGGGACCTGAAAATACATCTCAGGAACCCTCTGTGTATTCTGAACTAGTCCCAGATCAGTAGCTAGCTCACACAGGAAACAGTGATGAAATACCATCCATTTATTTGATTTAACTAGAAAGATCTCAAAATAACAAATAATAATAACTGGACCTTATGGTCAATGTTTACTTAACTTGCCACGCAGGGCTAAAGAAACAAATAAACTCTTGCAATGAACGAGAAACTTGGAAAGGCTAATCAACATGCCCACAGCAATCGAGTGGAGAACGATCCTAATCCGCAAAACCTTCAACGCCTTGATTCGAAGAACTCCTGTGCAGCTTGATATTCTTCAACTGATCAACAAAGGCATGAGCCGTGAGTACATAAAGCACTCAAGAGTCGTAGGGAAATGTATGCAAATAGTATTCATGCAAGGCTTACCAAAGGTTATTGATGGTTCTTTTGCGTAAAACAAAGATTTATGACAAATACAATAAATAGATTGAAATGCGAATTGAAAAGAATAATAAATACATTAAGCAATTTCTTCAAACAACCAAAGGAACTAACCATTCACTTTTCAACCAAACCAACCACTAACCAATGAACTCCCATGCACCAATCGACAAACCACCAAGTGAATTACCCATTCACCGAACAAACATTATATTCATCAAGTGAACTTCCCATTCACACTCCGACTGCTTTTAGAAGAAACTCTATCTCCGTGTGAAATTCCCGAGCACGCCCATAACCGCGGACACGGCTATTCGAATAGTTTTACACACTCGCAGAGGTTGTACAGACTTGACCCACAAGACACGACTTCTCTAGTTGGTTTGGCATCCGCCGATACCACGCCACTACCTTGGGTAAGGTGCTAGAGCACGTGACAAAGCCTTTACAAAGCTCCTTCTAACCCTAGCCGCGCTAAGGTTTCAACACCGAATGTCTCCATCCGACTAGACAGGCCCCCTCTTGCGCCAGAGTGAGCACGCACTCGTAACTCACTCTTCCAAGACAACCAAAATTAAGACATTGCAAATTAATCACCAGTCCCGCCCATACAGACATGTGGTTGTACTGTTAAGGCTCGATTCAATGGCGCACAAGATTAAGTCCTTGGCAAGTTACTCAGGCGATCTTTCCACAAACCCACAACGTGTTAAAATCCACACCCTCAATCCACCATCCACTCGCCTGAGCGAAAACAATTTTGTTCAAAAGAAACCAATGACATCCCCTGTCATGGTACACAAGTTTTAACAACAGTGGCTAACCACCACAATTCCATATATCATTAAGTCAAGATTAAACAATAAGACACATGTGATGATGAATCCATCGAGACTAGGCTTGACTAAGCACTAATACGATACCCATGTTGGTGATACAAATATGTCCAACTAAAATTATCCAAGCTAGGGTGACAAAGGATTCATGGCATTCAAATGTTCAATGGAGGCATAATGACAACAGGTAATAACTAAACCCAAAACAATTGATATAAAGATAGCATGCAATTGTATAAAACAATATACTTTTGAAATCATAGGATCAATATGATCAAAGGACTACGGCTTGCCTTGGAATAAATCTTGGGATTGATCTTGATCTTGGTGTACTTCTCCTTGTTCAAAACTTCCCGAAGTAGCAACGTCTACTCGCAAAATAAGCAAATAGAATAAATAAATATCAAACAGAGATAAAATCAACTCCAAAAATTAAATAAAAATCATAAATAAATAGAGCTCGAATTTAGATGAATTTACAAATTTGAATGGGCTCAATCGGAGTTCGGATGCAAAAGATATGGGCTTTGGAAGATTGAAAATAAATCAAAACCCTAATTTGGATTTTAATTTAATTTCCTGAATTATTTTTCAACTGAAAAAGATGAATATGACGTCAGCAGGGAATTTCGGCCGATATTAAAATCAACTGACAAGTGGGTCCCACATGGAGGTGACTGGGTGTATGGTGGACTGAGTCCAGGGAGGTTTGGCTCGGAGAAACCGGTTCGCCACATGGTCGCGATAACACACAGCGCCACATCAGCAAAAAGGACGACGTGGCCGAGGAGGTGGCTGCTGAGGTGGCTTGCCACGTTGGCACAGAGAGCAACGCAGAGCAGGCAATGGCAGTGGCTGACGGATCGCCGCGGCGACGGCGAATCGGCAAGCGAGGTGGCGCAGGCGATGGCAAAACGGAACCACGGGAGACGGTGGAGCCCTAGGAGGTGGTGGCTGAGCTCAGGTTGTGGGGACTCACCAAAGAACGACAAAGCAATGGCGGCGGCGACTGATTGTCGGACACACCGACAACGGCAATCCCGAGGTCCTCGGGCAAGGATGACGGAGCACGGCATAACCCTCACTATTGCGGACCCGGTGCGGTAGAATCACGGGCGGAGGCGGTCCGACGGCGGCGGATTTGGGCAGCGAAGATGCTTCGGTGGTCCTCGGGTCTTTGGCGATTGCGGCGTCGAGAAGACGGAACCGGGGCGAAGGGTCTAGGGTTTCGGAGGAGACGGATGGGGCGAAGAAATTGACTCGGGTGGCTAGGCTTAAATAGCATCGGGGAAGGGAGAGATCGACTCGGAGACGGCGGCGGCAGCGTGCGGCTTCGGGACTCCAGAGCTCGGGACGAAGACGAAGACGACGTGGCGACGCAAGGGGGCCACCGGCAATGGAAGAGAATGGGCAGCAGCAAATGAAAAGGCCGGGAGATGGGTGGGCGCGGAGAAAAGGTCAAGAAGTTGGGCCAAACTCGGAATAGTAATGGGCGTCTATCACATCGCTCCGAGGAAATTTAATATATTTTTCTTTTATAAAATACTGAAAATCCAAATGGTAATTAGAAAATAGCAAATGCACTTTAAAAATCTAGAAAATTCTAGAAAATATATCTAAGCCTATAGAATCCAAATAAAATAATTTTGATAGTAGTTGATGTTGGAATTAATCATGTTAAATTGTTTTGATCTCCAAATTTCTAATTAAGCTTTAACTTTAGTAGAAAAATTCAAATGGTTATTTTTCTTTAACACTTTAAAACATACCAAATTTTTGGGATGTTACAAACCTCCCCTTAAAGGAATCTCGCCCCGAGATTCGGCCGACTAAAGAATAGGTTCTCGACTCGGGGTTTAACTTACCACAAACGACGCTCAACTTGTTGAGCTTCTTCTCGCAGATGACGTGATTCAATCTTCCTCTTGTCGCAGTGGATGGCGCCCCGTAAGGTTGGTTCGAGTTTGAGGCGTTCCTCTCCCGCTCCCGCATAGAAGTCCGGCCGGGTAGGTCCCAAATCGAAAGGAATTGGTGTTGGCCCTTGCTTCGGACATTTGTTGGCATAATGACTGTCTCACGGCAATGGAAACAAATAACTCCCGCCGCAGGATTGTTGGTCCTCGAGGTCGATGATTGTTACCGTTATTGAAATTGAAATTCTCGAAGTTTCGCATGCGATCATGGGGCGGGGTTTCAATCCGGCAGATGAATTGTTAGCACGAAATGGTCAGCGGGTATTGGTCCCGACTCTTTGTAGCCGACTCGATGAACTCCTGTTGTATCATTTTCCTTTATGATTCGCCCAACTCACGGCGAGAATCTTCTATAAGTACGGTTTTATCCACCATGTCTTGAAAATCTACGTAATCATTCCCAATAACTTGCACCTTCAAATCGGGTTGAGTCCACGCTGAATCGCTTCGACGTGCATTATCTGTTGCAACATCTTCCGAGCATAGCGAGAAAGTTGAGTAAACTTGTTGAGATATTCCCCAAAGACATATTTCCTGTCAGAGTTCACGAAATTCATTCTTCTTCATTTCCACTATACCATCCGAACATGAGCTTGATTTAAACGCCATTGAAAATTCCCCAAGTAATGGCTTGTGAATTCTCATGAGCCTGCGGTGTAGTTTTCCCACCATTCTGCGGCTGTACCTTCCAATTGATGTGAGGCATAAAGAACTTTTTCATGGTTATTGCATTGGGCAATGGCGAGCTTTTTCTCAACGGAGCGAAGCCAATCTTCTGCGTCCAAAGGTTCTGACGAATGAGAAAATGTAGGCGGACGAGTCCTCATAAATTCTGCTAACTTGGAATGATGATGAGCTGACGGTGGAGCAGAGGCTGCTTGATTGTTCTGATTATTCTGATTCAACAGGCTGACTATTGCGGCGGCGGTCTGACTTTGCTGAGTCATCATATTGTTCATGTTTTGCATCATTGCGCTCATGAATTGAGTTTGAGCTGCTAGTAGTTGTGCCATGCTGGGTTCTGTAGTTCCAAGGACTGGTGACTGGCCACTAGTGTTGACGTTGGCATGGGCACCATCTGACTGAGTACGGCTCGATGTGTTGCGAGTGTCAACCATCTGCGATGCCTCTCCACAGGTTTGTTAGATAAGGTAGAAAAGCTATGTAGACGAGAGGGAATAGCACAGTAGATGAGATAGACAAGATAGGGTAGATGGAACAGCTTAAGTAGGGGAAACAGGTTAAACCCAAGACAAGAGACAAGAAAGCATAGCTGAAGGGCTATGAAAGAACAAATAAACTTTTCAAATCAAAAGCTTAGTGCGACTGCAACATAATGCTTGACAGCAAAACTGCAGCTCTCACTTGCACACAACCAAAATAAAGACCTATTGCAACAACGATCTAAAAGCGCTACTAAAACACTAATAGGACGGCTCCCACTCTGGACTAGAGAGCGAAGACTCTTCAACTTCGGTTTCAATCGTCAGAGAACACCCACGAGTTGCGAATCGCTATAGGAGACTCGACGAACACCGCACGAAGTGGTGGAGATACTCCGACGATTGCCGGTGATTCGACGCCTTTCTTCGTGGATCGGTAGAGTAGGTGACAGCAGTGAAGCTAGTGGTGGAGCAATGACTTCTTGCTCGAGGATGGTCGGTATCGACGCTATTTGCATCACATACTTGCGAACCAACTTGGACAAACCGATCCGATGCAACTGCAAATCCTTCGAACGGCTTTGTGGGCAACTATGATCACGACATGTCCTCAAGCTTGTCGTAGCACTTCATGCCGTGATGGCGAGGTGGCTCCCAATCCTCACAATGAAGTACACTCTTGTCTCATATCCAGCTATGTGTCCCTTCACTTTCCTTTCCTTGGTGAAGTAAGTTGCACCTCTAGTTGTTCCCAAACTTTGTAACAAGCAATGAAGAACTCCTGTGCCAATCGCCTCTTTGATCGCGATACACTTGCACCATCTAGAGAAATTAACAGATAAGATCACAAATTAAGATCACCAAATACAATTCGATAAGACAAGAGACAAGATCTCTAGCACAAGATGAGGAGAAATAGAAGGTGGTAAGAATAGAATAGATTGAGATGAGATCGTAATAGAATAGATCGTAAAGGAACAACTTAAGTCGATTCAGCTTGATTTGATTTAGAAAATAAGTTTTGAAACTTTGACTAAAACGACCATGCTAACTAAGGTTGCGTTCTACAATGATATGGCTCGATACCACCTCTGTCGGACTCAAAATACATCTCAGAACCCTCTGTGTATTCTGAACTAGTCCCAGATCAGTAGCTAGCTCACACAGGAAACAGTGATGAAATACCATCCATTTATTTGATTTAACTAGAAAGATCTCAAAATAACAAATAATAATAACTGGACCTTATGGTCCATGTTTACTTAACTTACACGCAGGCTAAAGAAACAAATAAACTCTTGCAATGAACGAGAAACTTGAAAATGCCAATCAACATGCCCACAGCAATCGAGTGGAGAACGATCCTAATCCGCAAAACCTTCAACGTCTTGATTCTGGAAGAACTCCTGTGCAGCTTGATATTCCTCAACTGATCAACAAAGGCATGAGCCGTGAGTACATAAAGCACTCAGCAGGCCGTAGGGAAATGTATGCAAATAGTATTCATGCAAGGCTTACCAAAGGTTAGCAAGATGGTTCTTTGCGTAAAACAAAGATTTATGACAAATACAATAAATAGATTGAAATGCGTAATTGAAAAGAATAATAAATACATTAAGCAATTTCTTGAAACAACCAAAGGAACTAACCATTCACTTTTCAACCAAACCAACCACTAACCAGTTGAACTCCCATGCACCAATCGACAAACCACCAAGTGAATTACCCATTCACCGAACAAACATTATATTCATCAAGTGAACTTCCCATTCACACCGACTGTTTTAGAAGAAACTCTATCTCCGTGTGAAATTCCCGAGCACGCCCATAACCATGACACGGCTATTCGAATAGTTTTACACACTCGCAGAGGTTGTACACCTTGACCCACAAGACACGACTTCTCTAGTTGGTTTGGCATCCGTCGATACCACACCACTACCTTGGGTAAGTAGGCTAGAGCACGTGACAAAGCCTTTACAAAGCTCCTTCTAACCCGATTACTCGCTAAGGTTTCAACATCGAATGTCTCCATCCGACTAGACAGGCCCCCTCTTGCGCCAGTAGTGAGCACGCACTCAGAACTCACTCTTCCAAGACAGTAACCAAAATTAAGACATTGCAAATTAATCACCAGTCCCGCCCATACAGACATGTGGTTGTACTGCTAAGGCTCGATTCAATGGCGCACAAGATTAAGTCCTTGGCAAGTTACTCAGCGATCTTTCCACAAACCCACAACGTGTTAAAATCCACACCTCAATCCACCATCCACTACCGAGCGAAAAACAATTTTGTTCAAAAGAAACCAATGACATCCCCTGTCATGGTACACAAGTTTTAACAACAGTGGCTAACCACCACAATTCCATATATCATTAAGTCAAGATTAAACAATAAGACACATGTGATGATGAATCCATCGAGACTAGGCTTGACTAAGCACTAATACGATACCCATGTTGGTGATACAAATATGTCCAACTAAAATTATCCAAGCTAGGGTGACAAAGGATTCATGGCATTCAAATGTTCAATGGAGGCATAATGACAACAGGTAATAACTAAACCCAAAACAATTGATATAAAGATAGCATGCAATTGTATAAAACAATATACTTTTGAAATCATAGGATCAATATGATCAAAGGACTACGGCTTGCCTTGGAATAAATCTTGGGATTGATCTTGATCTTGGTGTACTTCTCCTTGTTCAAAACTTCCCGAAGTAGCAACGTCTACTCGCAAAATAAGCAAATAGAATAAATAAATATCAAATAGAGATAAAATCAACTCCAAAAATTAAATAAAAATCATAAATAAATAGAGCTCGAATTTAGATGAATTTACAAATTTGAATGGGCTCAATCGGAGTTCTGATGCAAAAGATATGGGCTTTTGAAGATTGAAAATAAATCAAAACCCTAATTTGGATTTTAATTTAATTTCTGAATTATTTTTCAATCAAAAGATGAATATGACGTCGCAGGGAATTTCGCCGATATTAAAATCAATCGACAAGTGGGTCCCACATGGAGGTGATCGGTGTATGGTGGATCGAGTCCAGGAGGTTTGGCTCGGGAGGAAACTGGTCTGCCACATGGCTGCGACACACAGGCGCCACATCAGCAAAAAGGACGACGTGGCCGAGGAGGTGGTCGGCCGAGGTGGCTTGCCACGTTGGCACGAGAGCAACGCAGAGCGTGCAATGGCCGCGGTACGGACGGCGGCGGACGGCGAACCCGCGCAGCGAGGTGGCGCGGCAAAGGGCAAAACGAACCCGGGAGACGGTGGAGCCCTAGGAGGTGGTGGTGAGCTCAGCTATGGGGACTCACCAAAGAACGACAAAGAATGGCGGCGGCGATCGATTGTCGGACACACCGACAACGGCAATCCCGAGGTCCTCGGGCAAGGATGACGGAGCACTGCAGAACCCTCACTATGCGGACCGTCGGCCGTAGAATCACGGGCGGAGGCGGTCCGACGGCGGCGGATTTGGGCAGCGAAGATGCTTCGGTGGTCCTCGGGTCTTTGGCGATTGCGGCGTCGAGAAGACGGAACCGGGGCGAAGGGTCTAGGGTTTCGGAGGAGACGGATGGGGCGAAGAAATTGACTCGGGTGGCTAGGCTTAAATAGCATCGGGGAAGGGAGAGATCGACTCGGAGACGGCGGCGGCAGCGTGCGGCTTCGGGACTCCAGAGCTCGGGACGAAGACGAAGACGACGTGGCGACGCGGGCGGGGCCACCGGCAATGAAGAGAAGGCAATGGGCGCAGCGCTGAAAAGGCGGGAGATGGCCGGGCGCGGAGAAAAGGCCAAGAAGTTGGCCAAACTCGAATAGTAATGGGCTTCTACTCACATCGTCTCGAGGAAATTTAATATATTTTTCTTTTTATAAAATACTGAAAATCCAAATGGTAATTAGAAAATAGCAAATGCACTCAGAAAAATTCTAGAAAATTCTAGAAAATATATCTAAGCCTATAGAATCCAAATAAAATAATTTTGATAGTAGTTGATGTTGGAATTAATCATGTTAAATTGTTTTGATCTCTGAAATTTCTAATTAAGCTTTAACTTTAGTAGAAAAATTCAAATGGTTATTTTTCTTTTAACACTTTAAAACATACCAAATTTTTGGGATGTTACAAGGAGGCTCCATCACTCTTCTCATCTTCTACGTGCCTCATGGTAAAAGGAGATAAGGTAAAATCATTTGATGATGATGAACTTTCTTATGATGAGCTTATGGATATGCTAGCGGAATTAAATGAATATCTAGGAAAAGAGAAGACAAAATTTAAAGTCTTGAAGAAAGAATACATCTCTTTAAAAGACTCTTATGAGGAGCTAAAGGAAGCTCATGACTCTCTTCTCTTAAAAGATATTGAAAAATCTTATTCGAATGTTGGAATCACTTGCAATCTATTAAGTGAAATGCCTATAGTAGAAGTTGCTTCAAAAGCAATATCCATATATAGTACTTCTACATCTTGTGATGACTTGTTATCTATGTCATGTTGCTCTAAAAGTGATTCAATCACTAATATGGCTAACACATGTGATCCTTTACTTATTGTTGAGAATCATGAGTTAAAAGAATAAGTCACCAAGCTAAGTGAGAGCTTGGAAAGATGCTTTAAGGGCAAAGCCACCCTTGACAAGCTATTGAGTGAGCAAAGTTGCTCATTTAACAAAGAAGAACTTGGGTATGTGCCCAAAAAGGGCAAGGAACCGGCTAACAAGCCCGCAAGGTTTGTTAAGCAAAATGGTAGGTATTGTTATAAGTGTTTAGAAGTAGGACATGTACAATAAAATTGTCCTATTGGTAAGACACCATCCTGTTGGTTTATATGATTCTTGTTATATGCTAAAAAAATCTAAGGATGGAAAAGTTATTGCTAGATTTGTTGGTACTTCAATTTTAAGCGCTAAAAAGAAAGCTATTTGGGTGCCTAAAACCTTGGTCACTAACCTCCGAGGACCCAAACAAATTTGGGTACCTAAAAGAACTTGATATTCTTTTGTAGGTGAACTACAAAATCGATGGAAGGCATTGGGTGTTTGATAGCGATTGCACTCAACACATGATCGAAGACCAAAAATGTTCACCACTTTTGAGAATGGAACAGGTAATGAAAAGAATACTTTTGGTGACAATAGCAAAGGAAAGGTAATTGATTTGGGTAAAATCGCTATATCAAATGAATTTTCTATTTCTAATGTGTATCTAGTAGAAACATTAAACTTTAACTTGCTATCTGTTGCTCAATTGTGTGATCTTAGATTAACTTGCTCATTCTCTAGAAATGATGTAACCATTTCAAAAGAAAAAGGAAAAGAATTGGTTTTCAAAGAATTTAGATTTGGAAATCTTTACCTGGAAGATTTTTCTTCAAACGATTCTTGCTTAAAAACTTGTTTAATTGCAAAAACATCTTTGGGTTGTTATGTCATAGAAGACTAGGTCATGTGGGCATGATCCAACTCAAAAAGCTTTTCAAACATGACTTAGTGGTTAGCTTGAAGGACGTAAGGTTTGAGAAAAAAATAGATTATGTAGTGCTTGCCAAACAGGAAAGCAAGTTACAAATTCTCATCCTTCCAAAAGTATCATGTCAACTTCTAGGCCATTAGAGCTCTTATATATGGATTTATTTGGGCCAACAACCTATAGGAGCATCGGAGGCAATAATTTTGTTTAGTCATTGTAGACGATTACTCAAGATATACATGGGTATTCTTTCTACATGACAAGGCCGAAGCCTCTGGTATTTTCAAAAAATTTGCAAAAAGTGCTCAAAATAAATTTGAAATTAAAATTAAGAAAATACGTAGTGATATTGGTTCCGAGTTCAAGAACACAAAAATTAAAAATTATTGTGAAGAACTTGGAATAAAGTATGAATTTTGAACAACCTACACACCGGAGCGAAATAGAGTTGTAGAAAGGAAAAATCGAATATTAATTAAAATGACTAGGACAATGCTTGATGAATACAATACTTCCGATAGTTTTTGGGCGGAAGCTATTAACACCGCTTGTCATGCCATAAATCATCTTTATTTGCATCGCCTTTTGAAAAAGACTTCTTATGAGTTTTTAATTGGAAAAAAACCGAACATATCTTATTTTCGTGTATTTGGTTGCAAATGTTATATTTTGAAAAAGAGAGTTCGCCTTTCAAAATTTGCAAGTCGATGCGATGTTGGTTTCTTGCTTGGCTATTCGTCAAATAACAAAGCTTATTGTGTCTTTAATAAAGCTAACGGTATAGTTGAAGAAAGATATGATGTCCAATTTGATGGAACTAACGGCTGTCAAGAAGAGCAAGATGATTTGAATGATATAGGTAATGAAGTCTTGAGGGAAGAAATGAAGAACATGCAAATTGGAGACATCAAACTGAAAGAAGATGCAAATGGTCTATCATCTTCCACACAAATCGAACCTCCTACCACTTCCTCAACAAATCAAGTTGACATTATTGAAGAAGATATCAATGAAGATAATCAACTATCCAACTTACAACTAAGAATTCACAATGCTACAGCAAAAGATCATCCAATAGACCAAATATTGGGTGACGTGAGTAAGGGTGTTTAAACTCGCTCGTATTGCTTCATTTTATGAACATTACTCTTTTGTTTCTTCTATTGAGCCTAAACATGTAGATGATGCACTAGTGGATCCGGATTGGGTGAACGCAATGCATGAAGAGTTAAATAGCTTCGCCCGGAATGATGTTTGAACTATGGTGGAGAGACCCAAGGAGCACAATGTGATTGCTACAAACTGGGTCTTCCGCAACAAACAAGATGAAAATGGAGTTGTGGTAAGAGACAAGACAAGGTTAGTTGCTCAAGGGTATACTCAGGTCGAGGGTTTATACTATGATGAAACATTTGCACATGTGGCTAGACTTGAGTCTATACGAATATTGCTTGTTTTTGCATCAAGCTTTAATATTAAATAATTTCAAATGGATGTTAAAAATATTTTCTTAAATGGTAAAATAACCGAACTTGTGTATGTAGAACAACCTCTAGGTTTTGACGATCCTGAAAAACCTAACCATGTATATAAAATCTCCAAGGCGCCATATGACTTAAAGCAAGCTCCTAGAGTATGGTATAAGCGCCTTCAAGATTTTCTTCTTTGAAAAGGATTCAAAATCGGGAAGGTTGATACAACACTCTTTACTAAAATAATTGATGATGATTTCTTTGTATGTCAAATTTATGTTGATGATATCATATTTGGGTCTACTAACTAAGATTTTTGCAAGAAATTTGGTAACATGATGTCTAGGGAGTTTGAGATATCTATGATTGGAGAGCTAAGCTATTTTCTTGTACTACAAATCAAACAACTCGAAGATGGGACATTTATAAGTCAAATAAAGTATGTAAATGACTTATTCAAAAAGTTTGGCATGGAAGATGCAAATCCCATCAAGACTCCAATGGCAACCAATAGTCATCTTGGCCTTAATGAGGGAGGTAAACCGGTAGACTTAAAGCTTTATAGATCTATGATTGATTGATTGTTTTATATTATCGTATCTAAAACTGATATCATGTTTAGGGTTTGCATGTGTGCACATTTTCAAGTAACTCCTAAAGAATGTCATTTGATGTCCGTAAAGAGAATTCTAAGATATTTGAAGTATTCATGTAGCATTGGCTTGTGGTATCCTAAAGGTGAAAATTTTGATTTAATTGGATATTCGGATTCTGATTATGCGGGTTGTAAAGTGGATAGAAATAACACCTCTGGAAGTTGCCAATTTTTAGAAAGATCTTTAGTTTCATGGTCTTCTAGGAAACAAAACTCCGTAGCCCTTTACATCACTCAAGCCGAATATGTATCCGTTGGAAGTTGTTGTTCCCCAATTATTATGTATGAGGCAAACTTTGATGGACTATAGAATAAAATTTGATAAAATGTCTCTTTTGTGTGATAATGATAGTTCTGTGAAAATATCCAACAATCTAGTCCAACACTCAAGAACCAAGCATATAGATATACGCTACTATTTCTTGTTAGATCATGGAAGCATATGTGATATTGAGATTAGCCACATTAGGACTGAGGATCAATTCACAGACATTTTCACCAAGCTATTAGATTAAGGCCACTTTTGCAAATTGAGGAATGAATTAAATATCATAGACTATTTTAATGTTGTTTGAACTCATGCCACATGCATATTGTTTCTATTTAGTGTTATTTGAAGCTTCCAAGAAAGATTATTTTCAAAAAATTTCTTCAAAACATATATGTTATTTGATATCAAATAGACATTAGTCTCTAAATGCATAATGATACTTATTTGATTGCAAAACTAAGGATCATTTGCATATTTATCAAAAATCCAGCCTTTATCCCCGAAGCTCCAGAATTATCAAAACTACCGAAGTGAGATAAACGGTACTACCGCGTTGTGGTACTACCGGTGTGTAGTCAATGGTACTACCGTGTTGCGGTACTACCGGAGTGTAACTTGCGGAACTACCGCGCCAATTGTTAATAGCCATTAACTGCAACCGCTCGGCTTTTATCTCTTACCCTTCCCGAGCGGTTCTTCCAAGCACTCCTTCCGCCGCTCTCTTTCTCTCTCTCTCTCCTCAAGATCTTTTGAATATCTTCAAAAACTTCTCAAGTTTCTTTGGGGTTTCTTCAATCCTTGTGGATCTCGTGCATCCTTAGGGCTCCCCTCCCTTGGATCTCAAGGTAAAACCTAGATTAATCATTTTTTTTGCTCTATCTCCAAACCCTAGGTCAAAATTATGGTTAATCGAAAATGTGGATGATTTGATGTATTTTTCTTGGACAAAATTGTAAATATGGTGTCTAATGATGTTTTGCGCATCTATATCATGCATTCAATCCATTAGAAACACCGAAAAATCCAATAAAATTCATATCCAAGAGCATGTTTAGAGAAAATGGAACTACCGCTCGTTGTGCGCGGAACTACATGCAAGTGACGCGTCTTGCCAAGAACGGAGGTACTTTCGCATCCCGGTACTACTGTTTTTCCTGATAAAACAGATGTCTCATTCCATTCAAAATTAAACCTATTTTGAGTGATCACTTGTTCTCCATGTAATCAATTTACTCTACTTGAAGATGCCAAGGACAAGGATCGCCACTCGCAAATCCTATGGCCATCCAAGAGGTCAAAGCTCTTCTTCCTCTCAACCTCCCGCAAAGACATGACTTTGATCCACCAAGAAATGGCGTATAACGACAAAAGGGAAGAGAAGATCGAGGCAAGAGTCCTGCGTCAAATGGTTCAGAAACTGAGAATAGCTCATCAGAAGCAGACACTGAGGAAGCTACATCATCAGATGATGACATGGGAGAACCAGTTGAGCAGCAGATCAATTTGAGAACTATCACAGCAGATGAGTATGCCATAATGCGTCATCGTAACGGCTTGTGCTTCCATCGTTATCTAAAAGTTCTAGATTCCATACTAGTTTCCGTGAATTAGTCTATGAGCAAATGTATGGACCAAATGCATAATTTGATGACCATAAGTGGGTGAATTGGCCACATCTAAATTCTCTAGACAAATATTAAGGGACGTCATCGCCTTTTTCGAGAGTCGATTCATGATCTAGTCACACTCAAGTGTGACTATGATGAGGAAATAATCGATAATTTTATGCTACTCGTATGTTTCTCCGAGTTCAATTACAGCATGGATGACAGAACCGCTTATTTGGATTGCCCACTGAGTGAGTTTGAGCTTGCCTTGAGAACAGAGTCGAAACTTTGAGAAGATATATGATAAACCTGCTCTTTTGGTTCCAGCTTGGATAGAGTATTATGATGCAAATGTTAGATATACTCTAGGAAAAAGAGGCGGCCTCTTACTTATTCCCAGTTTGGTAAATAGAATTATTAATCATACAATTATTCAAAAAAATGGGAATTTTGATGCCATTAGAGGACATGCTTGAAACATAATAGATAATATTATGCATGGAAGAAAATTTGATGTGATAGATGTCATTCTTAAGGAAATTTCCTTGTCCAAGAATGATCGAGTCAAAAAGGATAAACTATGCTCCTTATATAATGGCATTGATCATCCGTAAGACCAGATACCGTGGGGGTTTGGGATCAGTTCACTAACCATACAAGCCACGAGAGGGTCCCCTATTCCTGCTGTTATTTGCCCTCAGCCACCTCAAAGGCAGGATGTTCCAAGTCAGGATGCTCAGAGGCACGGCGCTCAAGAGGAAGGACAAATTTCTCTCTCTCAAGTCTATGCAGCTATTATGGAGATTAAGAATTCTCAACAAGAGATGAGAAACTCTCAACAAGTATTTCAGTCAGAATCCAACAACTGACTGGCTGCCTTAACAGAGAGTGTGATAGCACTTGAGCAAGCTATACTGACTCCCAATCGTTATGGAAGACGTCGCCTCAATACACCTCCACAGAGTACTCATGATCCCGCTGAATGACATTTTTGGTACTTTGATGCCAAAGGGGGAGTAGTTTGGGAGGAGGATAATATGGTTAAGTTGGGCTATTATTTATATTATATGCTATATTAGAACTTGTGTCCTTGTAATAGTTTAAGTTTAAACTTTGTCGTGTTGATTGTTAAACTTGGTACTCTTTATGTCTCTTGTTGACCATGGTATCATGATTTGAAATATTGATCACTCTACATTTCCTTCACTTATATGTGCTTGATTTTTTTTTCAAATTATATGCACATCTTTAGGGGGAGCTTTCTTTGAAATGATCTTTAGAAGCAAATAGTTCTCATACTTACTTACACTTGTGCTTATTGAAAGAATTATTTTCATCATAACAAGAATATACAACTTTTCATAATAAGTGGTATATTCATAACTGTATCTTTCTCACACTTTGATTGGGTTGTCATCAATTACCAAAAAGGAGGAGATTGAAAGCATCTAGGCCCCTAAAAATTATTCTGATAATTAATGATAATATATAAATATGGGACTAACATATTTATTGAGTATGTACAATGTTTGGTCTCAGAGGTGAATACAACAATCTGGTCATGCATGCTAAAGGACAACATTAAGATCAATATAGTTCAATGAAAAGGTACAAGTAATCCAGGATCATTTTTCTATTTTTTTCGGTCTAAGGAGAAAAGGGTGGAAGAGCAGATTGTAAGTTAAATGCCGTACTATTAAGATGGATCATAACTTGTAGGACCGGAAAGGCGACTGAGGGGGGGGGTGAATAGGCGCTTTCACAACTTTCTCGCCTAAGTCAAATTCAACACGAACTTTACTCCTTTAGCTATGAAAGCTAAGAAGATCAGTAAGCACACAGCGGACGCCTTGTGCTGAATTCGATAACCCCCGACAACCACACGACACAAAAGTGGAGACTTAAACTCAAAGGGTTGATCTCAGGCACAAAGGTCGACCGGCTACCACGGCGGTCGGACCGACGTTCAACCAATGATCGACCAAGCAACTAATCAAGCGGTCGGACCGGTGGACACGGTTCGACCCAGCAGAATAGCGGGTCGAATATACGGCGGTCGGACCACCGTTGAAACACCGATCGGACCGGTAGAGTCCAAGATCAAAAATCCTACCCAAATCCAAAATGAAATTTGATCCAACTTTTGATTCGACCAATGAAACTTGACCAAATTTCGAGCACACTCCCTAATGATATTGGAGACCTATTTCTAGCGACGATCCTTCGATCCACTTCGAAACAATCTCTCAAGGATTAAACAAAGAAGTGCACAAACCCTAGAAATATGAAAATCTTTGATTCAAGACTTGCTTGTGGGGATTGATGGACTAGATGATTCTAGGAGTATTCCCACACATCAAAGCAAGACAAAATGGGTCAAAAGACCAAGTATAAACCCTTGAATCAAGGAAGCACCAAATTCATTCAAATGAGAGAAGAACTCAAAAGGGGAGACAAAAGATCTCACAAGCAAGCATCACAAGATTGATTGATCTCACAAGATGCTTACAAAGCCACTCCAACAAGGAGGACAAGAGCTCACCCAAGGAGCATACAATCTCTCCCTCTCTTCCTCTCCAAACCCTAACCCTAGAAAAAGGAAGGGAAGTCCAAATGAATGCCTCAAGGGGTTTTACATCTCCCTTCTATTTATAGGAGAGGACTAGGGTTTTCTTTGGGACCCATTCACACATGGGACCCACACACTAACTGCTGAAGCAATCGCCTACTTCACCACGTGTAGGTTGATCACGGTTCTCATCGACGCCAAGCCTCTCTTGTCCGAATCCCATCGAACCTCCCGCAGACTCGCACCGATATCCGCACCGCCGATCCAACCAAATCTGCATCAACCACCCGCTCGATCCATCTTGCCCATCTCGCACCATGCTTGAGTCACACGACCTCACCCGGCATCCATGATCGCTCGGACCTCGGCTCTCCAAGCGTAGTCCCGATCCACTCACCGCTGACGCCGTTGACGCAAGCCACCTACACAAAGAATAGACAAACAAACCGCTTCCTAAACAAGTTCTTCACAACTTGACCCACGTTAGTTCCACAATGCAATATACATCAATAAAGCATTGATAACCAAACATTAAACACAATCAACATGCATCAATGCGAACTTGGCTCACCTCCAAGTCACTGCCGGTCGATCAGCCCACAGGCCGGTCCGACCGATATCAAAGCCGATCGGACCGCTCCCACAACGGCGTCGGACCGCTTCAAAGGACTTAGCCAAAATTCCACTTGAAAATCCAAACCTTCGAATTTTCAACTCAATAGAACTTTTGACCGGAGCTCCAAAATGATGAAACCACATCCGTGAGACTCCTCACCGCCTACACAACCTATTTTTGGATTAGCCCCAAATCCAACTTTAGGTCAGCCGGTCCGACCGCCACCATCGCCGGTCCGATCAGTCCCACGCGGTCGTCCGATCACTTACAACGCCGGCCGACCACCGTGGTCCGACAAAGAAGAAGCAAACCCAAAACGCGAGATTTTGCAAATCAACAAAGCCATTGCCAATTGACTCATCATCCCGAGATCGTGCACATATCCTCACGATATCCACAATCTCCCCTTGATGAACACATTGGTAATTTCCAAGAAAATGTGGTTTTTCAAATGAAAAGTAAAAATCGCGTGCAAGATAAAGGCACAACTTGGTCCATAGGCAAGAAAAGCCTAGGAAACCACCAAGTCGGCTTTGAATAGTATAAGCAAGTGAGATAAGGCAATGAACGCACAAAAGGATTCAAATTCGAAGATGGCCAAAATCTCACTAAGGTCCATATGAAAGACAATATGTTCTATTTGACCTTTGATCATTGTGAGTCTTCTTGAAATGCAATTCAAATCAGAAAAAGGCAATAAAACCCAGAGACTTAACTCACTATGATCACAAATTTTCAAAAGGTTCACAAAATTTTTTTTGTGTGTGTGTGTTCTTTTATGTATGAAACCTTCAGAAACCAAAAGCTCCAAAGCAAAGATTTTCTTCAATCCTTCTCCCCTTTGACAATGAATTCATCAAGATGCATGGGACAAGAACGAGCATGAAGAAATGACTTTATTTGAAATTTAACAAAAGGAGCCATGACCATTATCTATGTAGACAGTACAAGAATTATACCAAGCCACATAAGGTGTAGAAGCTATATTCAATCATGGCAAAACATGTACTGCAAAGCTACAACCAAAATAGCAGCAATCTGAGATTAACAGAATTAAAATCATGAAATGTTGCTCAATATCATAGTTCCACTAAAAGCAACCAAAATGAGTCAAGCCATGTCTATAAGTAAAAGAGACTCAACACAAGAACCGAGGCATTTTGAGCATTAAGAGTATTCTTTTGAAGCAAAACTCAAGCACTTAGCATTTTGAGCATTTTCTAAAAAACTTTTTCACTGTGCTAGATCTCAAGCCTTGCCGCGACCATCTCAAGCGATAAGCTTAAAAGAGTGGTCTAGGTCATCCAAAACTCCCCCTGAGTTCATGCCTAGTGCAATGGCAAGCCGTCTCATGAGAAAGGATTGGTGAGATCAGTTTTTTCACGTAAAATCTCATTTTTCATTTGCTTGACTTAAGAAGATAAAAAGCTCATTTTTCATCTCAAAATAAGTTCAAGACTCAATTCAACCTATTTGACATGGCAAGAATCATAAAAGGATCACTAGAGCAAAACTAGTCACAAGATCCAACAAGACATGATTCGATTCAATTTGCTCACAGATATAAAGCTAGCAAGGCAAAAGCTGAGCTAAACAAGAAGAGCCATAAAAGAAGTCTAGCATACTATCACTTGATATGACAAGGTATAGAGTATGAAATCAAGCCATACAAGGATAATACTCAAAGCTCCACAAGTTTTATTATGCAATGCACGACATTTGAAATAAAAATGCATTATGATACAATGAAAACAAAAAGAGCAAATTCCCTCAAAACATCCATGCCTCAGTACTGGGATTTGAGATAAAGGATCTGGGTGTCCAGTACTGAGATGGACGAGGCCTGGGAATAGCAAAAGAAGCAGCAGAAAAATGATTAGGCACAAAATCATAAGAATGCCCATGAGCACCACCTGGACCTCTCCAAAACGATCTACCAAAAGACCGATACTCCCCCTGTCTAGGTGCTACCCGTGGTCTATCCTCACGATATCCAAGACCAACCTGCTGCCTGGACCCACCAAAAGAGTCAACAAAATTCTCTACAAACCTAGGCCTATATGTGGTACGCTGAATAGGCTGCCCGGCTCTAGAGACTACAGCTGAAGAAGAGACTCCTCTAATGGATCTCAAAGTGCTCACTCTCTCTTTCCTCTCAATTTTTGCTCTCCGGAAGCAAAACTCAACCGTGTGGCCCTCTTTCTTGAAGGTGCAATGGTACTTGACCTTTGAGGGGTCCGCATCTTGGTGAGAGAAGCACCTTTCTTGCTAGAAGGAGATTGAGCAGAACCCATGACTTTAGGAACAACCTTTGAAGTCAAAGAAGGTTCTTGCTCAACCAAACCACTTTTCACAACTCTAGCAATCTTAGGTGGGTGATTCTTGGAAAGCTCTAGTGACTTAAAACCTAGGCCACTGTTTTTCACACTCACCTTGGATTGGTCTAGAATCAAGTTGAGTTTCTTTTTCCCACTAGAAAACCTCTCAAGAGTCATTTTGAGGTAATCGTTCTCTTTTGCCAAAACTCCACAATTGGAGCACTTTTTAGAATCGATTGCCTCAACATGTTTGCTCTTAAGAAGATCCACTTCCACTTTCAGAGCCTCACAAGACACACAATAGGACTCTCCAATCCTATTCAACTGCTCCTTAAATTTGACTCTAAAAGACTCTTGTATCTTACCAATAGCAGTTTCAATTTCAGCATGCAACATACAAGAGGAAGAATCAATAACTTTCTTTGAAGCAGTAAGAGACATGGATCTTTCAATTTTAGCTTTCTCTTCAAGAGTCTTGTTTAAAGCTTCAATCTCAATTGTAAGCTTAGGGCAATTTTCACAAGAGGCAATTCTAGAATAAACAACCATTTCAGTCATCTCTTGCATTTTAATTCGATTATTCTTACAATGAGAACAAGTGTGACTAACATCAAATTTTTGCAGTTCTTTTAAAGAGCTATCCAGTTTCAACTCTAGCAAAGCACAGTTTGAGCAATTTAATGGAATAGCATCTAAAGCAGTCACATCAAGCGGAATGGTATTCATGCAAACAGAACTAGACTTGAGAGATTCTAGTTCAGAAAGAGCATTTTCCAATTGTTTTTCAACAGAGGAATGAGCATTATTCAAGCTTGACAATTCATTAAGCAAGCTAGAGCATGAATCACAGAAATCATCAGGATTAATGGATTTGAGCCTAACCACTTCTAGGTTCAAATTATCAATCATAGTATCCTGTTTCTTAATCAATTTAGCTTGTTTATGCAATTTTTGTTCGGCAAGTACCAAAGCCCTTTTCATGTCAGGAAGTGAAGGGCATAACTCATCGGAATCACTAAAAGGATCCTCGCTGTTGGAGGAGTAACTGTCGTGGCTGTTCTTAGCCATAAAGCACATGCCTGTGAAATCACGTGCCTTCTTCTTGCCACAGGAGTCACTCTTGTCGTCCTCCGTCTCCGAGTCCACATCTTCCATGCTCACATCCTCTAGAGCTTCAAGGACTCTACCGACAAACTTGCGATAGTTTGTCTTCTTGGACTTAGCATCCTCGCTTGAGAATGCCTTTGTGACTCCTTCTCCTCCTTGCCCTTCACTTGGGGCATCTAGAACGAATGTGGTTGGGCTCACCACACTCAAACAAGTGACAGTCCACCTCTCCTCCTACTCCTCACATTGTTGTAGGCTCGTGAATTTTGTGGATAGGAGGGCTAAGTCATCTTCGTAGTCTCTCAAGTTGCTCATCGCTCAAAGAATGCAAAGGCATAAAGAAAATCCAGATGAGCTAACATTAAAGGAATCAAGATATCTACCCTCGATTTGTCAACCATTAAAGCCATCGGCTCATGTTGGGAGACGCGAGATAAAATCAATCTCATGCGCCTTCAACCTAGAGTAAAGCTTATCCATGGTAAGCTCACTCATGACAATGTTGTCATTGATGGCGTGATCTTCATCCCCTGCACCTTCACATCTAAAGCACCCAAAAGTCGGAGTGCATTTTCGGACTGAAAAGACAAGATCAACAAATATGAGATCATGAAGAATTTTAGAAAATCTCCCACACTCATCTAAAGATTCACCGTGTCTTTGCTCGATCTTGGAGTATGCTTTCTTAAGTCGGTTCTGTCTCACTTCCTTGATCGCATGGACCCTCGTGATAATCACAAAGAGTCCGCCAGATCTCATGAGCAGATAAAGCAGTGAGCAACACGCCAAACTCCGATCGACTAAGGCCTTGAATCAAAAATTCGAGCCCCGTTGTTGTTCTCCACATCAGGAGTGATCAAATTGTCATCGGCTGGCACGTCATAAGGGTTTTTCACCTTAAGCCAAATTGCGTGCCCTTGAGCCTCGATGTAGACCTCCATTCGGGCCTTCCAATAAGCAAAATCAACTCCATCAAAAACATGTGGCCTAATTGAATATCGCTCAGTCGCCATGGCTCCAAAGAACGGTTAAGATCTATGAGAAAAGAGCTAACCGGCTCTGATACCACTTGTAGGACCGGAAAGGCGACTGAGGGGGGGGGGGGTGAATAGGCGCTTTCACAACTTTCTCGCCTAAGTCAAATTCAACACGAACTTTACTCCTTTAGCTATGAAAGGTAAGAAGATCAGTAAGCACACAGCGGACGCCTTGTGCTGAATTCGATAACCCCCGACAACCACACGACACAAAAGTGGAGACTTAAACTCAAAGGGTTGATTCAGGCACGGCGGTCGGCCAGCTACCACGGCGATCGGACCGACGCTCAACCAATGGCTCGACCAAGCAACTAATCAAGGTCGGACCGGTGATGGTTCGATTCGACCAGCAGAATAGCGGATCGAATATACGGCGGTCGGACCGCCGTTGAAACACCGGCCGGACCGGTAGAGTCCAAGATCAAAAATCCTACCCAAATCCAAAATGAAATTTGATCCAACTTTGATTCACCAATGAAACTTGACCAAATTTCGAGCACACCTCCCTAATGATATTGAGACCTATTTCTAGCGACGATCCTTCAGATCCACGTCGCAGAAACAATCTCTCAAGGATTAAACAAAGAAGTGCACAAACCCTAGAAATATGAAAATCTTTGATTCAAGACTTGCTTGTGGGGATTGATGGACTAGATGATTCTAGGAGTATTCCCACACATCAAAGCAAGACAAAATGGGTCAAAAGACCAAGTATAAACCCTTGAATCAAGGAAGCACCAAATTCATTCAAATGAGAGAAGAACTCAAAAGGGGAGACAAAAGATCTCACAAGCAAGCATCACAAGATTGATTGATCTCACAAGATGCTTACAAAGCCACTCCAACAAGGAGGACAAGAGCTACCCAAGGAGCATACAATCTCTCCTCTCTTCCTCTCCAAACCCTAACCCTAGAAAAGGAAGGAAGTCCAAATGAATGCCTCAAGGGGTTTTACATCTCCCCTTCTATTTATAGGAGAGGACTAGGGTTTCTCTTTGGGACCCATTCACACATAGGACCCACACACTAACTGCTGAAGCAATCGCCGCTTCACCACGTGTAGGTTGATCACGGTTCTTATCGACGCCAAGCCTCTCTTGTCCGAATCCCATCGAACCTCCCAGAGACTCGCACCGATATCCGCACCGCCGATCCAACCAAATTGCATCAACCACCCGCTCGATCCATCTTGCCCATCTCGCACCATGCTTGACTCACACGACCACCCGCATCCATGATCGCTCGACCTCGGCCTCCAAGCGTAGTCCCGATCCACTCACCGCTGACGCCGCTGACTCGCAAGCCACCGCGACAAGAATAGACAAACAAACCGCTTCCTAAACAAGTTCTTCACAACTTGACCCACGTTAGTTCCACAATGCAATATACATCAATAAAGCATTGATAACCAAACATTAAACACAATCAACATGCATCAATGCCAACTTGGCTCACCTCCAGTCATCGCCGGCCCGATCATCCACACGGTCGGCCCGACCGATATCGGCCGGATCGGACCGCTCCCACAACGGCGGCCGGATCGCTTCTAAAGGACTTAGCCAAAATTCCACTTGAAAATCCAAACCTTCCGAATTTTCAACTCAATAGAACTTTTGACGGGAGCTCCAAAATGATGAAACCACATCCAGAGACTCCTCACCGCCTACACAACCTATTTTTGGATTAGCCCCAAAATCCAACTTTAGGTCGCCGTCCGACCGCCACCATCGCCGATCCGATTCGTCCCACAGGCGGTCCGATCGCCCATAACGCCGGCCGATCACTCGTGGTCCGACAAAGAAGAAGCAAACCCCGAAAACGCGAGATTTTGCAAATCAACAAAGCCATTGCCAATTGACTCATCATCCTGAGATCGTGCACATATCCTCACGATATCCACATAACTAGTAGCTTGATAGCATGTTTTGTGCAAAATGGATCAATCTACGATCATGCATACATCTAGTTTTTTGTTTGAATGCCAACCTTGTTTTTTTCCAGAAAAATCGGTAGTACCGATGTTTTATTGGCGGTACTCGCACTCTACGGTATGACTGGAGTTCTTATGGCAGAACGACCGCAATCCCTGCGGTACGTGTTTTCCAGAGAGATGCATTTTTGGAGTTACTTACTCTCTTGGAAGTGCGGTAGTTCCGGAGGTCATTGAGCGGTACTACCGCAACCCGGTCATATCTAAGTCTTGATAGCGGTATGTTTTTTTTACAGAATGACACCTTTTGATCACCCAATGAATGGCAGTTCTGAAGATTGCTTGGCGGAACTACCACATCGCGCTATGACCGCATATTGAGCGGAACTACCGCAACCCGGATATACTGAAGATTATACCGCGGTACGTTTTTTTTTCTTCGTAGTACCCATTTTGGACCTCAAGGTGAAGCGGTAGTACCGCTCTTGTACTCTGGTATGACCGAGGAGCGAACTACCGCTTGATCAATGACGGTAGTACAACACTAAATTTTCCAACAGCTCTTTCAGATGCATTAAATGCCTCTGTGCTAGCTGCTATCTTGTGTAATCGGACAAGCGGTGCATTACCGCATATAACGCGGAGTATCGCACCACTAAAAATTCTAAAAATTACCTCTAACGGTCGTATTTGGTTGTGGGGGGTATAAATACCCCCCACCTGCTCTAGGACAGGGCAAGAGATTTCATTTAATATTTTTTGAGCCTAGAGCATCCACTCTACACCTTATACACTCTTATTGCATTCATTGTGAAATGGTTGATAAAAAATTTAAGTGTATTCATTTTAGATTGATCCTTAGCACTTGATTGCCGTCAAGCGAAGATCACAATCTATTACTCTTGGCGCTTGTCAGCACCTAGACGGCTTGGCGGGAGTTTGCGTAGCGATCTCTTCAAGAGGACTGTGAAGAGGCCCGGCACAAAAGTTGTGATTGGTTTGGTGTTCACCTTCTCCGCAGTGGAGGAAGAACAACCGCTAATAAAATCGAGAGAATGCTTAATTTGTGGAGCCGGCTTGATTAGCTCAAGCTTTCTTACGTGGACTAGTGAAGACCGACAAGTCTTCGATACCATGAAAAAAACTTCATCATCTTCATTGTGGTTAATTCTTGTCTTTACTTTTTGTATGTTTAGCTCACTTGTCTTTAGTCGTATATTAGTTTTATTTCCTCTGTTGTACAAGAAAATATTTATTAAGTTTAGCTTGTTTAAAATCTAAATTTGTCAATTAGTTTTAAAAATGTTCTATTCACCCCCTTCTAGTCGGTTATCCTTGATCCTACAGATGTGGAGTCAAACTTTAAAAACTTTGCCCACCACTATATTTTTAAATATTTAGATTAGATATATGAAAATTATATAGGTAGATTCGTATTGAAAATACCTTTTTGGTAGTATTATAATTTTTTGAGTTTTATAAATATATTATAATAATAATTAATGATCAAAGTTGTATTTTAGGGCAGTGTAATAACTTGTTTTTTTAAAGAAGGGGGTAATAATACAAAGAAATATGTATTATTTAAAAATTGGAGTTGGTGGTCATCCGTCCTCTTTACACTTTTCGCCGTCTGTTGAATCGGCGAGCAGAGCACTGATAGTTTAGATCGCGTCGCTGAGTATAACGACGATTCACAACCCGATATAATAAAATTACAGTTCTTTTAATTCGTAGCAAAACATATCCATTGAACTCATATCATAACTCTTTAACTCTTAGCAAAGCACAGCCATTCAACTAGTTAATTCATTAACCTCACAGGTAGAAATCGTTTCGTTCTCTATTTAGCTGTCCAAAATTCCAATGGACTCGAACCAACCCCAGGCACAACCAACAAAAGAAACGAAGAAGAAGAAGAGCAGGGCTACGGTTTCCCCTCGACCGTACCATCCTCTCCACCATGGACGCGCAGCGAGCTCTCCTCGACGAGCTCATGGGCACAGGTACCAAACCAATTCTCCCGCCCCCCGAACGCCACTCAACGCCACGCCCCCAAACCCTAACTAGGTACCCTAACCAAATCGCGCGTATCTTTGCAGCCCGCGACCTCACGGAGGAGGAGAGGAAGGGGCACAGGGAGATGAGGTGGGACGACCCGGATGTGTGCAGCCCCTTCATGGCTCGCTTCTGCCCCCACGACCTCTTTGTCAACACCAAGAGCAACCTAGGTATTCCCATTTCATCTGGTTCCTGATTTGGATCGATTCGTGTAGCTTTGTGTTTACCTGTGGTTTTGGTTGCTGATTGGTTCGCTTTGGTGCTGGCAGGGCCGTGCTCGAAGATCCACGATTCGAAGCTCAAGGAGAGGTAAGACCGGTTGAGCTGTCGATTTTCTTGAAATTCAGTAGGTTTTCAAGCAATCTGGTAGTGATGCGTTATGTTTCTGGAGCAAAAGAGGGTATTTGGGTTGCTGGGAATTGGGAAGAGAGGAAGCTTTGTTATGGGAGAGAACATAGGTTATGAACCCAATACGGTATGGTAATAGATGTTTGTGTGCTATGAATATGATCTATTAAAATTGCGGAATAGGGTTTGTTTTCGTATTGAGGATTTAACTGTTGAAGTATCCCTTGAGGCGGGCGAATTAGTGTTTGTAACTTTTTTCCCAGGGCATCTCTTGTTTTGTTTGCTTGGTGCATCTTGCCATGCAGAAATAGATGTTAGAATGTTGGATTACCATGCATTACAGTAGATCTTTTATGTGAATCCGGAATCCGGATAGATTGCATAAACATTTAAAAAAGATCTTTCTATACCAAATCACGACAAAATGCCCTCTGCAAGCTCGAGAGGTTTGATTTTATCTGATAGAAACACATGAGGTTTAATGGAAAGAATGCATATTGATAAGGGCTATCTAGGGAAATATATCTAGAAATCGTAAATCGGCTAGTTTTTTTTTTGTGTGTAAGAAAGTCCTACGTGAAACAGTGATATCTTTTTGCAATCAACTTAGGTGGCTTTTTTACGACCCTGATGCATATAAATGGATATGAAAAGCATATTGTACCTTTACCATGCATAATTTTCATACTAATGTTTTGAGATTTTTTAAAGATGTCTTACAAGCTGCAGCATATGAGCATGTGCTTATTCTACCTAGAAGTTTGTGCATGGTCCATTATTTAGTCATGAGATCATATAGTTGGAATGAAGTGGAAATCAGGAAGTTTAATGGTGCTACTGCTACCTAATGAACAAAATCTAATGATTTTAATGGGCTTAGTGGTCTCAGCTAGTTCAGAAACTACAACTGCTTACCTTTTATGTTTCAAAAGTTCCTTTATTTCGATTTATAATGCAGGATAAGCACTCAAAAGTTGTCCATAATTAGGGCAAGGTTTATTTCGGTTGAATTTGAATATCAATTTCTGGCATCTCTGCACACATTAAAACACAGCACAATAAAGAAACTCAGTTAAGCATAACTATTGTGGTCATAATTACAGGGGTATGTCCAGGTCATAGTACAGGGTTGCGATCTGTGGTACACTGGTACGTCACCTTGTGAACACATGATGCAGCAGGGGGAGGGGGTATACTTGTTCTTATATCGGATATAAACCAAATTATTTTGGGATGACAACATCGGTTTGTGGCACGCAGATCAATGGTTCTGTTACGAATCTTGGGCCGAGGGTTATCAAAGTTATTTGGATCAATAAGAAAGCATATATGGTGTATAATGTGCAATGCTATCTTTTTGTATGGATCATGTTGTTAGATGTTAGTTTGTCTAGGGTGCTTGTTGCATATTTATCTATACTGTAACTTGTATATATTTGGCCTTTGGGCCATTGGAATAGAGTAAGGTCCCAGTCCAAACATGGAATCAGAGCTAGGGTTAGGATTTCCCCTGTGCCGCCGCCGCCACCCACCAAAGCCCTCTCTGCTTCAAAGCAAGCGCAAGACTGCTTTCTTCTCCCGACATCTCACTGGCCGACGCCTCCCGCCACGGATCCGCGCCGCCAGAGCATCCCACGCTTATGCTCCTCGCAGCGCCGCCGAGCCTCACGCTGCCAGCTCATCATGGCCGCCCGCCCGAGCTCTGGCCGCAGACCTCCATCCTCGACGACAACGCCACATCGCTGGCCGCATTGTCGTCACCGACACCATAGGTTGCCGCCCCCGACGCCGCTGAGTCCCAAACAAAGTTCTGCTCTATTTTTTTTCTTCTTCGGCAGAGCCGCTGGCTCCAGCTTCACACCGGCTCCACCGATCTACCTGGAGTTGGTGGCTTCAACTTCGGCTTCACTTCGGCTCCAGCGATCTACGTGGAGCCAGCGGCTTTGGCCTTACTCCGGCTCCCTGATCTACGTGGAGCCGATGGATTCAGCTTCACTCTGGCTCCCCAATCTACGTGGAGTCGGCGGTTTCATCTTCAGCTTCACTTCGGCTCCGGTTTCTCTGGTCTCTCTCCGACTTTTGGCTTCTCTCCGGCTCCCGATCCAGCTGGAGCCTCTGCTTGTGTCTTTCGCTCCTGAGCACGCCGACTCCCGACTCCGGATCTGGTCAAGTCACAACTGATGGCTTCTACCGGAGGCTCCTTCGCCATCCCGCCCCTGCCGGTTCGACAGATGGACTTCGGGAGTGGATCGCTCACCGAGGATTCACCTCAACAGCCATCGTCTTTGGGGTCATCTCACCGGCGAGCAGCCCTGTCCGCCTCGTCCTATGCCGCTAGTTCTCACTCTTCTTCTTGCCGGGTACATATCACCGCCCAGAGGTCGCCATCGCACTAGAGGCGGCCTTGAGCTATACCGCTTGAGCCGCACGCCACGAGAGATGGTAGGATGTCAAGCATGTGCTACGACCATCCCGCGGGTAGCATGACAGCCGCCATCTCCATGATGTGGCCGAAGTGCCGATGACGCGGTGATGTAGGAGCGCTCCACGAGCTCACTATCACCGACGAGCGATGCTATGTACCTCTCGGCCGCACCAGCGATTCTCTTTAGCAGCTTGATGCCATCATGGATGACTTCTACCAGCAGATGTTTGAGGTGTGGCGTCAACTTGACTCTTGGGCCGGATGTCTACTGGACTTGTCCCTGCTGTGTGCGGCTCACAGCCACCAGAGACTCACCGCCTCGCAACTTTCTTATGCGGCCCCGCCCTGAGTTCGAGACCGTGCGTGCTCAGCTCTTGACTCATCACCCGCGCTTGACCTTGGTGGAGGCTCTCACGAGTATTTGTGCTGAGGAGACTCGTCATCGTGGTGCGACTCAGATACATGCTGTCTTGTCTACTTACCGCCGCGCTCTGCTTCTCAACACCGACCGTGATCCTCCCCGCCTCCCAACAGATTAGTGGTTGCCGCCTCATCGCAGTCCGTGATCGCACCTATCGCCGCCGTGATGGCCACATGTATCAAGACTGCTATAAGCGGAGGAGGGACCGGGGTCGCTGAGGTGGACGTCCTCCGAAGGGCTCTAAAGGTTCCTCCCACTCAAGAGCTGGTGCCTCTCGCCAGGGCTCCTCCGGTGACGCCACATAGCAGCTCCTTTCACTGCTCCAGCGTCTCAGTGTCGGCTTGTCCTTAGACTCCCCGTGTTCTACTCGTTTGGCTCTTGCTTCTCAAGAGTTTTCCTCGATCCGCCTCCCCTCATCGTATCTTGTCTCGTGGATCTTGGACTCGTACCTCCTTTCACGTGACACCGATTCTACCCACTCACTTGCAAGGCCCAATGTTGTTTTTTTCCAATTGCTCGATCGCAGATGATACCTCTCTTCTCGTTGCAGGCTGAGGCACCCTTTCCACTTCTTTTCATGTTCCCATGATCGATGTTCTTCACTTACTATGCAATTTTATGTCTACCGGTCGATCACCGATCACGATCGTCATGTTGTTCTTGAGTTTTGACTCTTATTGTGTTGTGGATCGCCGCACGGGACTCGCTGGTCCCGCTCTCGCTACGCGTGATTCTCAGTGTCTTTGGGAGCTCGACTCGCTTCATCTTCCTTTCGTTGTCTTCACTGGGTAGCCAGCCACTACTACTACCTCTGGTCTTGCTGCGTCCTCCACTACCTTCTTCGCTCAGTGGCACCATCGTCTGGGTCATCTATGCAGCTTGCGTCTATCGTCACTAGTAGGTTGTGGTGTTCTTAGGTCTGTTTCTAGGGACACCTATTTACATTGTATGGGTTGTAAGCTTGGCAAGCAGCTGCAGCTCCTCTATCCCTCTAGTGATTCTATTTATACTCGTTTTTTGATCTTGTTCACTCCAATGTTTGGGGTTTGACTCCCTTTGTTTCGAAAGGGGGTCATCGATACTATGTGTTTTTATTGATGACTATTCTCATCATACTTGGATCTACTTCATATCCTCTCGCAGTCAGGTTCTCTCTATTTACCAGATGTTCGTCACCATGGTTCGCATTCAGTTTGATTCGGCCATTCGTGTTTCAGGTCGACTCTACCGGCGAGTACCTATCTGCTACTTTGCGTCACTTTCTCGCTGAGCAGGGTACTCTTCCTAGTACTCTTGTCCTAGTGCTCATGATAAGAACGGTGCCTCTGAGCGTAAGCATTGTCACTTACTTGAGATAGCTCGCGCTCTCATACTTGTCTCTTCTGCTCCACCCCACTTCTGGGTTGAGGCAGTCTCTACTACTGCTTTTCTTATCAACATGCGACCTTCCACCGCCTCTTCAGGTTTTACTCTGTCGAGCGCCTTTATGGTCGAGCCCTGAGTATCACCTTCGCAGCTTTACTGTGCTCGCTTGGCCCTTCTTCCACCTCGTGAGTGCACCAAGTCGATCGTCACCATTGAGTATGTTTTTCTTAGCTATAGTCTTGAGCATAAGGGTTATCGTTGTTACGACCTATTGCTCACTGGATGAGGATCTCTCGGGATGTCACTTTCGACGAGTCCCGACCGTACTATCCTCATTCCCTCACTGTCAGCTTAACTTCTCTTGTTGAGTCGATCTCCTTTCTGCTTTTTCCTGACTCTCAGCCTTCCACTACTGTTTCGCTTCATCCTCCATCTTCTTCGCCTCTCCTCCGGCTCCACCTGCCCCCCTCCGCCGGAGTTTCCTTACCGCTCTTTTGTTGAGATCCCCCCTTTCCTCTGCACTACTCTCGTCGTCCTCGGCCTACTCCTTCTCCAGTTGCCTCCGTATTTGCTAGGCTCTGTTCCAGCTCTTCTTCTCCGTCCTTGCTGGGTTCAGCTCCGCCTTCTCCTCCCAGATACAATCTTCGTGATCGCCACACGCCTCCTGAGCACTACGGTTTTGCAGCCGTTGCTCTTTCTAAGCCTACGACCTACCGTCAGGCTGCTACTCACACTAAGTGGCCACTCGCGACGTCCGAGGAGATTGCTGCTTTGGAGCGTACTGGCACTTGGGATCTTGTGCCTTTACTTGCGTGTCACCCTATCACGCAAGTGGATGTACAAGATCAAGATCTCGCCAGATGGTTCCCTTGAGCGCTACAAGGCTCGCCTTATGGCGCATGGTTTTCAAAGCAGAGTTTGGTCGTGACTACGACGAGACTTTCGCTCTTGTTGCTCGTGATAACCACCGCTCGCACTCCTTGTCGTGGCCTCTGCTTGACAAAGGGCCCATCTCTCAGCTGGACGTCAAGAATGTCTTTTTCAATGGTGAGCTGTGTGAGGAGGTTTACATGCAGCCACCCCTTGGGTATTCTGTCCCTGATGGTATGTTTTGTCGCCTTCGTCGCTCTCTCTCAGGCTCAAACAAGCCCTCGTGCTTGGTTTGATCACTTCTCCTTTGTTATCTTCCGCCGGCTTCTCCGCTGATCACAACCCCGCCTCTTTGTTCACACCTCTCCTCGGGGTCAGACGCTCCACCTTCTATATGTGGATGATATGATCATTACCGGAGATGACTCTCAGTACATTGCCTTTGTGAAGGAGTGTCTCAGTGAGCAGTTCCTCGTGCCTGATTTGGGTCCTCTTCGTTACTTCCTTGGGATTGAGGTCATTTCTACGCCTGAGGGATACCACCTCTCCCAGGAGAAGTAAATTCAGGATATCTTTCCTCGCGCTCGTCTCACTGATCAGCGCATGGCAGATTCTTCTATGGAGCTTGGTGTTCACCTTCGGTTTACTGATAGTGAGCCTCTTAAGGACTCTACTCGCTACCGCCATCTTATCGGGAGCCTCGTTTATCCTGGGATCACTTGACCTGACATTTTTCACCCAGTTCACATCCTGAGTCAGTTTGTCTTTGCTCCTATTCAGCTCCACTACAGTCACCTTCTTAGTGTTTTGCGATATTTTCGTGGGACCATCACTCATCGCCATTTCTTTCCTCACTCCAGTTCTCAGCGCGATTTCAGCGCACTCGATGCATTCGATTGCCGGTCTCTTCTCGCCTATTGTGTTTTCCTCAGTTCCTCTTTGATTGCCTGGAAGACCAACAAGCATCGTTGTTTCCGCTCGAGCGCCGAGGCCGAATTGAGAGTCGGGCGCCGCTGATGATTGAGATCACCTAGTCACGGTGGTAACTTGAGGATTTCGGTGTTTCAGTTTCTGCACCAACTCCTCTCTTATCAGATAGTACTGGTGCGATCAACATTGCTTGAGATCCCGTGAAACATGAGCTCACCAAGCACATTGGAGTAGATGCTTCGTACATGAGATCGTAGGTGCAAGATCAAGTTATTGCTCTTCAGTATGTGCCCGCGAAGGTTCAGTTAGTAGATTTCTTCACTATGGTACAGACTAGAGTTCAACATAGTTTCTATCTCTCCAAACTCAGTGTTGTTGACCCACCGTGAGTTTGCGCTGGGGGGGGGTGGGTGTTAACTAAGAGCATTGCGAAACATTAAAAAAAATGTGGGGCCAGAAATATGTAAAGGAGGAACCAATGTAAGCATGGACCAAATATGTACATGCTTCAAACCATGTTAGCTCAACAGCTTGAAGGGCTGCAACCATGCAGATGTTAACATTGGTTCGAAGCATGTGTACCCTTGTCCATATCTGACATTGGTCCCTCCCGTATCTATTTATTTCTTATGTCTGCTGACCCCACCCTTTTCAAATATTTCACACAATAGATCATGTGGATGGCATGTCATACGAGATTACGATCGAGGTCTGAAACCAAAAAAATGAAAAGATTGGAACTACAACCATGTGATGCTTACCTTCTCTTTAAAATACGGTACCCACAGGCGCAGACGCAAGAGACAGGCAGGCGTACAATATCTTTCACCATTAAACAAGTGCACCGAGTTACAAACATCGAACAACTTAAATAAACGACAGCAGCAACTACAGTAAATATCTAGAAATTGTGTGTGCAGTGAAGCACACACAACTTAGATGGGCATTCAAGCACAATAGAATATAAAATATCATAACATCAAAATAGATGATGTCCTGTAGTTTTTAGCTCACGTAAATAGCACAGTCACAAGTTCACAACAAAACACACTAAGATAAAAAGCTATTGGTTGAGTTGTATACTTTGATTGTTTTTGACAGGAAAATTTAGAGTTTTATCTGCGGGCAGTACGGTGGGTGATTTCAAGCAGGATGGTTATATTTGAAATGTATTTAATTTTATTGTTCAAAGCAAGAGAGCAATGTGGATATTCACAATTGTGCATCTTATTCCATTAGTATTTTTGTATCGGGTACATGAACTTAGTCTGGTTTACTGAAGAATTCGTATGCAATTGCAGCTTCCTTGATGGGTCGAGTGTCTGGGAGGATTAACTATGTTGTGTAACTATCCTAGATAATAGGTGACTACAATTCATTGTGCTTGCTTTGAACCAATGATACAGCTATGTTATATTGTATGCTTAGCTATCTGGTATAAATACACAACTGTTGTATATTTCAAATGAGTTTTTTTTTTTCTGGGCAAGTGCAGCTTTGAGAATTCTCCCAGGCATGATACGTACGCCCAAAGGTTTGAGGCAGAGCTTGCTCAACAATGTGAGAAACTGGTGAGTTATCACTTGCTCTTGCAAAGTTTGATAACCATCATATTTAAGTTTGTTTATTTTGTTGCAGGTAATGGATTTGGATAGAAAAATAAGGCGTGGTCGAGAAAGGTTGGCTCAAGATACTGTTGTGCCACCTCCCATCCCTGGGAAAAAATCTGAGCAGCTGTCAGTTCTAGAAGAAAAGATCAAGAAGCTGTTGGAGCAAATTGAGGAGCTTGGTGAGGCCTGTAAAGTGGATGAAGCTGAGGCACTTATGAGGAAGGTATGGGTTCACAAGATCCATCTTGTTTCTTTACTTTGATGTTTGATTGAAAACTACTTCACTAATTGGTGGGATTGTCTCGTTATTTTCTGGGTTGCAGGTTGACCTTCTAAATGCTGAGAAGACAGCTTTAACTAACCAAGCAGATAACAAAGTGGCCATGCTTCCACAAGAGAAGAAGATGGAACTATGTGACATATGTGGCTCATTCTTAGTAGCCGATGATGTTGTTGAGAGAACACAATCCCATGTGACTGGGAAACAGCACATTGGTTATGGTCTGGTGAGAGATTTTCTGGCTGAATACAAGGTAAAGTATCATTGCAATAGTAGTAATAATATTGCTTTAATTCATTAATTACTTATGGTTGCCTCATCTCCCCAGGCCGCAAAAGAGAAGGCAAGAGAAGAAGAGAGGCTTGCAAGGGAGAAGAAAGCAGAGGAGCGTAGGAAACAGAGGGAAAAAGAGTACGATAATGGGGGCAGGGAGAGTGGTACCAAAAGAGACAAGTCTGGGGAGCGTGACTATGACCGCGATCATTACTATGAGCGGAGCCGAGAAAGAGAAAGGTCCCATGATCATAGAGATAGAGCATCAGAGTATAGAAGCAGTTCCTACAGAAATGGAAGGGATTCTGAAAGAGACAGACACAGATATAGGAGTGGCGATATGACAAAGGACAGAGGGAGGATGAGGAGCAGGTCACGTTCTCCAAGCAGGCATGGTTATGGAAGGTCAAGAAGTCCAGATCATTAGTTGAACATGTAGATAGTTTTTTCCCAGTTGAGACTCATGAGGTAGACCATTATGCCCCTTTTGCTATTTATTATGGTATAAACGGTTCTATTGAAGTGTTTTATCTCTGCTCTGATGTAGCACCTCTGTTGGAATCCTACGGTCTTCCTTTTAGAGGAGAAAAAAAATCTCAGGTAGGTATTGTACTTCCTACAATTTTTTAGTTATCTATATTCTCTATGTATGCTCAAGTTTTGTTTCAACATTTGGTACTAAAAGTTATTGTCTAATAAAGATGAAGTTAGTACAATAACACTAGTATTGGACTGCCAATCTGGATGCAGTTCTTTTCAGCCTATAACAGGTAACCTGTGATCATTAGTGTTTCATGTTATACACTTATTCTAGTTCCATGTTTCTATTTTTCCTACTTCCCTTGATAAAAACTTTGCAAGAAACCATTGGTTTCTGGCTGGGTTAGAATTTTAGCCAAACAGCCTAATTCAACTCGGCCAGGGATCAGTCAATTTCTGGCAAAATTTATGATTTTTTTTTTAACTGTAAATATTATGAACCAATGCCATCTTCTGAAAGAAAAATCAGAAAAACCACCGAGGTTCAATGGCAATCATCCATAGTTTCTTTCCCCCTTTTTTTTGGAATCACCAAAAGTTATAAATTTACGGTGGCTTTGGTGGCTTTAGTTGTCCGTAATTCAATCCCTGTTTGGTACCACCAGAACTGGCCCTGATTCTTGATGGTTCGCTAATCTCTATAACCTGCCTTTTGGATATTGTTCTTTGGTTAATGACTCTGGCGTGGCGTGTTATTCACAGATTGTTTTTGCTGTAAAATATTAGCTAACCTGTAGATGTATTATTAACTTCCTTAGAGCAGAGATAATGTTGTTTTAAACATGCAATCGCCAACAAATGTTCTTCAAATTAGATGATCTGTTTCTAGTATGTTTTGCTTTCAATTTGTAGGTGGTAGCACAAGAGCACACTGGGGTTTCCGGCAACTTATGTCTGCTGATGTTATAATGTCTTTTGAACATGCAAATACATGGATGTATGTCATTTGCGAACTCATACGTGAGAGTGAAAATCTTTGCTTGCAGTTCCCTATACGATAAGGGTGGTGATTTATATCATGTACAATCATGCTTCTGAGTATACCTCTTCCTGAAGAACAATTGTATCTGGTGACATGTGAAACTAAGAGCAATTCGCTATACATCTGTAGTGTTATGAACTCCAAATACCATTTCCATAATGCTGAAGGTAAGAGAGTGCTATCTATGCTACTTCAGTCCTGCTTTTGCCGGGTAGAAGTTTAGTTACCATTTCATTTGAAATTAAGTGCTGGACGTGTTTGCTGGTGCTGGAATGATTGTACTGCTCATTTTGGGATATAATTTGTTAGAGAGTATTGTATAACCTGTGTGATTAGTTACTTGTATAGTGGTTATTTGCTTATTTGCCCACTCATTTAGCTGATGTAGCTGTACATATTGGCCAAGGAATGAAGATGGCTTCATTGTATAACATGGTATTAGAGCTCATGGCTCACTCTCTTCCCAACCCTAACCCTAGCCATTGTTCACCGCCGCCATCCTCATGCTGCTGTCGTTGTCCTCCGGTCGTCGTCGCCTCCCTCCCTTCCTGCTTGAGATGACGCCGCCGTCCTCTCATTGGAATGATGAGAGGACTGTCGCTGTAGCTTACCTGGAGGCCTTGCTTGCTTCTTGGGGTTGCGTGCCGCTTCCTCGTTCTTCCTTAGCCACGAGCTACTGCCGTTGTCGCCCCTGATATGCTTCTCGGGCCATCACCGCCTCTGAGCTCGATCTGCGTCGCCTCGGTCTTCCTTGGTTTCGATCGTGCCACCATTTCTTCTACCTAATGTCGCTCCTGTTGAGCAGACAACAGTGCTCTCCTATGCCTCCACTGTTACCAGACCCTCCTTGTCTCGGGCAGCCGCGCTCGGGCAGTTGCCGCGTTGGGTCTCCACTAATGGCTACCACTGGTGGCTCGTTTGCCATCTTGCTCCCAGTGTTCGGTTCGACGGTACGAACTTCCGGGAGTAGACTGTTCACCTGAGGATTCATCTCAATAGCCAGTGCCTCTAGGGCTACCTCACTGGCGAGCAATCATGTTCTCGTCGTCCCACGTCGTCAGTTTTGCCTGCTCTTCCTGCTGGTGTAGATCATGCTGTTCAAGAGGCCGCCACTATTGCTGTGCAGGAGGCCTTGGAGCTCTACCAGTCTAAGTTGCACGCCTATGAGAGATGGAAGGATGTCGAGGCTCGTGCTACCACCATCGTGGTGGGTAACATGCTTGTGGTCATCTCCATGGGTGTGGCGAGTCACGACGACTTAGCTGATGTGGGAGCGCCAACGGGATCACTACCAGCCGGCAAGTGATGATATGCACCTCTCTGTTGTGCACCAAGCGTACTCCCTTCAGCAGCTCGACACCACCATAGATGACTTCTACCAGCAGATGTCTACGGTGTGGCATCAGCCCGATTCTCTGGGGTTGGATGTCTGCCGACTTGTCCTGTTGTGTGCGACCAGACTCACCAGGAGACTCACCGCCTCTATAACTTCCTAACGCTTCGTGTCCGAGTTCGAGACCATGCGTGCTCAGCTCCTGACTCGCCACCCGTGTTCGACCTTGGTGGAGGCCATCACGGGTGTTCATACTGAGGAAGCTCGTCTTCGTGGTGTGGTTCAGATGCAGGTTGTCTTGGTTGCTTCAGTGCCTGTTCCTTCAGCACTAACCATGACACCTCCTGCTCCCGCGGTACTAGTGGTTACTGTTTCTATTTCTGGGCTCCACTGCACTTACTACCAGCGTGATGACCACATGTACCAGGACTGCTATAAGAGGAGGGGGACCAAGCCGCAAGGGTGATCGCTCATCGAAGGGCTCTGGAGGTAAGGGCACTTGAGGTTCTTTCCACTCGGGAGCTGGCGACTCGCTAAGGTTCCTTCGGTGACGCCTCGTAGCAGCTACTCTCCCTACTCCAGCGTCTCAGTGTCGTAACGTCCTTAGACTCCTCGAGCTCTGCTCGTCTGGCTCTTGCTTCTCAACAGTCTTCCTCTCCACCACCTCACTCGTCAGGTATATTATCTTCATGGATCTTGGACTTTAGTGCTTCTTTTCACATAACACCAGATTCTACTTACACCACTTCTGTGAGTCCAAAAGCTCCTCCTTGCCCTATTTAGATTGCAGATGGTATCTCTCTTCATGTTGCAGGCCGATGCACCCTTTCCTCTTCTTTTTATGTTCCTGTTGTCTCTCATGTTCTCAAGCTTACTATGTAGCTGACGTCAGCCAGTGATCAGCTTATGTCAGCCGGTCAGATCACTGATCACGATTGTTGTGTTGTTCTTGAGTCTGACTTATTGTGTTCAGGACCGCCACACGAGACTTGCTTGCTACTGGCCCTCGGTGCCGTGATTCGTTGTGTCTTTGGGAGCTTGACTGGCTACATTTTTCTTCGTTATCTCCACCAGCCAGTTAGCCACTACCACTATGTTTTTGCTGCTTCCTCTACTTTTCCTTCGCTCAGTAGCACCATCGCTTGGGTCATGTCTGTGGATTGCGTCTGTTGTCACTAGTAGATCCAGGTGTTCTTGGGTCTGTTTTTTGTGACACATCTTTACATTGTATGAGTTGCAAGCTTGGCAAATAGCTGCAGCTCCCCTATCCCTCTAGTGTTTCTATTTTCCCTCGTCCTTTTGATCTTTTTCACTCTGATGTTTATGGTCCACCTCCATTCGTTTCAGTAGGGGGCCATCAATACTATATCTTTATTGATGATTATTCACACCATACATGGATCGCCATACATGGATCTGCTTCACATCCTCTCGCAGTCAGATTCTCTCTAGTCACCAGATGTTTGCCACCATGGTTCATTCTCAGTTCGATTTGTCCATTCGTGTCTTTCGTGCTGATCCTGCTGGTGTATACATGTTTGCTCCCTTGCGTTGCTTTTTTTGCTAAGTAGAGTACTCTTCCTCGATACTCTTGTCCTGGTGCTCAAGTTCAGAACATTGTCTATGAGCGTAAGCATCATCATCATCTTGAGATTGCTCGTGCTCTCATGCTTGCCTATTCTATTCCACCTCACTTCTGGGCTGAGGTTGTCTCTATTGCTGCTTTTCTCATCAATATGCAGCCTAGGATTGGCAAGGGGATTGGGGGGATGCGCCTTGGGACTCTAGTGTGATGTAGCTTGGGATTCGAAGGTGGTGTGGCTTGCGGAGTCAGGTGGCCTAAGTCTCTCCAGGTGGTTGTAGCCTATTTTTGCAGGTGGTTGCAGCCTTAGAGTGGTTAGGGGCATTCAACCTGGAATCGCTAGGGGTATTCCGCCCGGAATTGCTAGGTGGCAGCAGCCTCAGAATCGCAAGGAGGATGCAGCCCTGGAAAGTGATATAGCATGAGGTGAATTGAACTGATATCTATGTGTGAATGGATGGAACCTTTGGGTACTATTCTCCACTAGCAGGTAGATGGAACATTCGTAATTTTACACAAAACACTCAATTTCACTACAAATTGGTTTAGTCAAAATTACAAGTCTTAATTTAATTAAATAGCGTATTTACGCAAATAAAAGAACCTCAAGCCATCCATTTGATTTGCCTTGCATATATTATAACTGCATTATGTGTGTTGGCTCACTGAGTACAGTTGTATACTCACACTCGTTCAATATTGCCATTAAGTAAGTGAGAATGAAGAAGACTCTACCGTACTAAGCGTAACCATTAAGACTGGAAATCGAGAAGGCCAAGAACTAGGCCGCGAGCCCCATTTGATTGCTTGTAGGTATATCCCGAGGATCCACAAGTCAAAAGTCGTAAGGTATATTTACACTTTGTTTATTATTATGCAATAGCTTTACATTTATGAGATACGTATTTGATATTCAATGATGCAACTGTTGGCACTACCTACTGATCTTGGGACTAGTATTGTCAACACATAGGGTTCTGGATTACAAATTCGGGTCCCGACACGCACGCTTCTCAAAGCGGATGGCGAATCGGGCTTCCTGAATCCGTCTCTTCGTGGTCTTTATCTTCACTTGATCTAAACCGCATATCTTTGTGCTGACTTGCGCCGCGGTTTCACAAAAGGTCACCACCACTGTATTTTGGTGAAGTTGCCAAAATACCCATCCTCGACCCTTCTCTAAAGACCGAGTCCAATCATCGTGAAGCAATACATCATCCTTGTCCATCTTGTGCCATGCTTGAGTCCAATGACTTCACCCAACATCTTCAATCGTTCTGAACCTCAGCTCTCCTAGCGTAGTCCCGATCATCCTCTCCATTGACCGTCATTGACTCCAAACAACTTGCACAACAATAGACCAAGAAATCGATTCTGGACACAAGTTCTTCGTAACTTGACCCAGTTAGTCAAAATACGCATCATGCAACACATATGCACTGAAACCCATCAATTTGATCACTCACTGGTCTGACCGTCAACTGGGGCTGGTCAGATCGCGCAAACACTTAGCCAAATTTTCTGCTTTGAAAATCTGCACCTTCTTTGGAAGTGCAAAACTCTATCTAGTTTTGACTCGATGCTCCAAAAATTATGAGATCAAGTGCAAACACACTCTCTCACTTGCCTCCAAACGTGATTTTTGGCCGATTTCCAAAATTCATATTTTCACCTTTTAGCTGGTCAAACCGTCACCCATGGCTGGTCAAACCGCCACCCATGGCCAGTCTGACCACCAGCTCCTCGGCTAAAAGCATGGCCGCTCTGACCGCCACTCCTGGTTGTTCAAACCATCGATCAAGCCGGTCAGACTGCCACCTTTGCCGGTTCGGCCTTCTGAAGTTTGAAGACATGCTGAAATTTCCCCAAAATGAGGGTTTCGCCAAACACCTAGACGCTATTGCCAATTGTTCATCACACTGAGATTAGGAGAATATCCCCCTTGATGAAAATATTGGCAATTTCTCAAAATAGAAATTGGAGATTGTTTGAAAAACTATTCGCTCGTTTTCGCGAAAAGCTCAACTTTGTCCATAAGCAAGAGAAAGTTATGAAAATAACCAAGTTGGCTCGAGGAATGCATAAGCAACTTAGATGAGGCAATATAGTGCATGAAAGCTTCATTTCTAGAGAGTGCATAAAAAATTCACTCAAGGTACATATGAAAGAATAATGGTTCAATTTGACCTTTCATCATTGTGAGGGATCAAGAATTGCAATTCAAATTAAGAAATAATGTTAAGGTCACAAGAATGCATATGAGATGCCCCCTACTTAGATCACCCATTTTTTTTTCATTTTTCAAAATTTTCCCCTTTTTCTTAAATAGCTCCCTATTTCATCATTTTTGTCATATTTTCTCTCTTTGACAAAGGAGTCACAATTGTCGGATCCCAACTTTGTAATTTGGAATCCTCTGTGTTCACAGCATTAGTCCCTAGATCAGTAGCTAGTGCCTACAGTTACATCATTGGATATCAACCACATGTCACAAAAATGTAAAGCTATTGCATAATAATAAACAAAGTGTAAATATACCTTATGGCGTTTAACTTGCAGAATGGCAGGACATCCCAAATACCTTCAAAGAATCAGCAGCGAAAACGGAATTGAAGTACAACACATGGAACCCTCACGTATACCCATAAGCAATCAACTGGGGCCCACAACCTCGTTCTTGGCATTCTTGATCTTCAGTCGTGATCAATACTCATAATTGTCCATGTAGCCTTCTTTTATGCTTACTGAGTGAAAGAATATAAATAGTGCGCATGAGTACACAACCGTACCCGCGAGTCAACACATATTGCAATTATTATATATGCAAGGCTAATCAAGGGAGGTTCATGGTTCTTTTATTTGCACAAAGCTAAGTTTGAATTAGTTATGTAATAGCAAATTCCTGAGACTTAGCATTTTAACTAACACAAGTTTTGATAAACTGAGTTTTGTTGTAAAGTACTAGTGGAGGTTTTAACCTCCTATACCATTGAGTGACTCCATCCACTCAATGCTCATATTCTTTCTCAGGTCACATCTCGTATTTACCACTGGTCCTCGACCAGGCCATGTCAAATCTTTAGGCTTCATCCAACTTTTTATACCATCCACAAATAACCGCTTTATAAAAATGAAAGGTAGTTCAATCAAGTTCCCAGCACTGCTCATGACCGTGAGCACAACTATACATATAGTTTTTTTACTATGCAGAGTTCGTACACTTTACTCACAAGAGACAATCAACTTATAATGTTTGTCTTAACACATTTTCGTAGGTGTGCGATTAAGATGATTGTTACAAGGTCTTTACAATGACCCACCTCAACGCAACCCCACACCGCTAAGTATCACCTCCTTGAGCCTCGCCCACTCGAGGTCTCCCATTTGCTCAATGCAGTTTTCCTGTGGCTTCTAGCTATACCCACGCCACACACCCACCAATAGTGAACTTGTGAGAAGACAAGAAAATTAGTTAGTCAGGTCGTACCAATTATAGACTTGTGGTTGTATTGTTTTTACACGAGAGATCACCACAAGAACTCGGTCCTTTATTGATTTGGGCGTTACTTCCCCCATATCCCTACCATCATGCCTCACCAGCACCAACCACGCTTTCCAGCCGTCCAAGTTGAAATCTGTTTTTGATTTTCTTTTGTTTTAAAATACCTTTCTAGTCAACATACCAGTCTGGCTCCAGCCTCGACTGCCCAATTTTATTTTCAAATGGTTAAGTGATGTTGGACAATTCATTGCCCACATGACCATGATACTACGCAAAGCTTTGCATGACCTTTAAGTATGTAATCAATGGCTATTAGGTATCACATTAATCTAGGGTGACAAGGATAACGTCCAAGTTCAAGGTTGGGAATTTATACACAATTATCATTAAGGTATTAACTATAAACTTAGACCAACATATTTAGATAAATCATAGTAATGCAATTTCATAATTTAAAATAATATAATTGCATTTCAAAAGTAGGTACAAAATGATCAAAGTGTTGACTCAATGTTTTGATCATGCTTAATATTATGATAATCGTTTTGCTCAATATTCTGACAATCGCTTTGCTCAATATTCTGATAAGGCTCAATATTCTGATAATCGCATTGCTCAATGTTTTGGTAATCTTGGTCTCATTCCTGTTCTGTTAATCTTGATCCCAGCCTTGTCCTTGTTGGGATTGTTGTTCCTGTCATGGCTTCAACGTCTAACTACATAGAATACGATCGAACCCAAAAACGTCTGAAAGCAATAAAATGAAATCCAATAAATCCAAAGACATTTAAACCAAATGAAAACACTTCAAATGAAAGCAAACATATCTAACACCAACTTGAAAGAACAAAGTACTCCAGATGAAACTAATCATACCTAGTGGAGTTGACGAAGGAAATACTTCAGATGAAGTAAATCAAGGAAGTTGATGAAAGAAATACTTCAAACAGAATGAAGTATATTCAAGTATATTTGGAATGAAGGGAGTACTTCAGACCAAAGTAGATAAAGAAAAACTCTACTCGTTTGGTCTAGTGTTGGGGTCTTTGCTTGATAGTCAGGCTTAGAGTTGGGTAGCCGTTTGATCCAGAGTGAGGGCAAGAGAGATCGGCTCTCGGGAAATCCGTTGGTGCAAGGAGTTAGGATTCCAATGGGAGAGAGAGTGAATATTCATAGAAATGTTCCGCATCAGTTACCTAGATGGGAAAGATTACCCAGTTAGGTCGAGCTCTTTGATCCACTTTTGGATCACGAAGGGTTCTGCTACTGGGAACAGATGATGATGGACGATAGCTGGAGTCTATACGGTGTCGATTGGTGATTGAACTACTATTGCCCATCTGGGGACTTATCACCGATATCCATATATAGCGCCTAGCTACTATAATGGTTTCTTTAGTTATTACTTCCTATTTACCGAGAAAGTTCTATGATGGTCAGGTGAGACCTATGCATAAGTGTGGGGTTCGCTCTGTGTAGACATAAGTCTCACTGACACATGAGACCTAGTTCACTTAATGGTTTTCTTATCGATTCATATTTATCAAGAAAATTCCATGAGCTTTAGCTGGAACTTCCAAGTATTGGCTGGGCATTAGCCTCTACACCGTTAGTGGTGTCTATGGTTGTGGGTTTTATCATTGCATTGATCTATAGTTAGTGTTATTACCTATGTGGCTTGACATATACTAAACCGATCGTACTAGGTTGATCTTTTGCTACCACATCTGCTAACAGCTACTTATGGCTAAGTAGGTTACTGCTACATACGGATTTAGGTGTTTTCATCTACCTACTTCTTATTCAGTGATTACCCTATCGCCTTTGGTTCCGATTGACTAGCATGGGGTCGCGACATAGTTACTACTAATCTCCGTGACTACCTAATAGTACCAGTAATCTTATATATTATAAAGTTTATATTTTAGACTTTGGTTCCAGGCAAGACCTAGTTGTGTATGAGATACAATTATCATGATACTAGTCCTCAACCACTATCTATACTATGTGTCATGACCTCGCAACTACCCTATGTTTACTTTTTAATTAAGTCGTTAGCTTAGACCTTCGGTATGATCTACTGCTATTTCAAGCACATCAATTACTATTTTAAAAGGGATTATGGCTCTATTAATGCCCATCACTATTACAATCTTGTTGGGTTCCAACTACTTAACCCTTATGCTAAGTGACACTTCTACCAGCTCCTAGTGACTTGCTAACTATATATGGTCAGCCTACGATGCTACATGTCTTGGCCAATCATCAACTCGTGTGGGTCATATCCTCGTTCTTTTGAGTTTAGCAGCTAAAGGCTAACTAATTATCTTCTAATTACTTGAACTATCGATTCCATTAAGGCAGCGGCATAGGGTTTGGAGGTCATTTACATTACTAGTGATGTACTACTAGCTTCCATTAAAGTTTATCGCTACTACCTTTTAAATGACACCTTAAATCATCTATCTCTATGCCAAGGGTCTTAGGACCTTCACCTAGTATTAAACTAATTATCCTTGGTGAAATACCTAGTTTGGTGGCTCTAGGTGTACTCGATCCACCTAGCAAAAGGCTAACTGATCACTTCTATCTAACCCCATCACTTGACTTATTCATTAACTAACACCATTTGACCATACCATTTGTTGATTAAACACTCATTAGCGAAGTAGCCTACTAACAAATTCTAATCAGCTATCTAATCTAGGTGGTCCCCACTGTCAGTTGCTTACTCCTAAGACACCATTTGCCAACTGAACCCTTCCAGGCGGCCCACTGTCATAGGTTCGTTCCAGAGAGCAACACACATCAATTTATTCCAGAGAGCTACACACAGAGAGCTATAGAGAGAAGGTAGGTAGGGCAGCAGAACAGAGGACCAAGGGCAGGTGGCGGCAAAGGTGACGGACTCGAATCAGCAAAATGGAACGAGGAGGCCGAGGCAATCTCGTGGGCGGTGGCGGTGCAACCAGGAGTGGACATGAGCGGCTGGGAGACGGTGCAGCGGCCGGCCGTGGAGGAGAAACGTGGCGGCAGCGTTGGAGGGGAAGAAGTAAGAGAAGGGGGTGAACACGGCCATGAGTAGAGCATGGGGAACTCACCAGTGTAGTTGGAGGGGGTCGTGGGCAACTGAGTTGGGCCAGCGGCGGCGATCTGGGGCGGTGCGGCAGTGTCCACGTGGTGGTGGTGCTACGGGGAGGGAGAGCAGGAGTGAGTGGTAGGGAAGAAATTTGGAGGGTCTTGGGGGTGCTCCAACCGAGAGGAGTCGACTGGTGGCTCGCCGGAGAAGGCGTGGCAGCGGAAACGGCGGCTTCGGTCGAAAACGAAGAAGACAACGCGAGCGGCGAGTTCCTGTGAGCGAAAAGGGAAATTTGTTGGGGGCTTTTGCTCGCGGGGTTGTGGAACACATAGTGACACGGTTGTCCGTGGACAAAGTTCACCAGCGCTGCCGGAGCGGCGAAGTGGTGCGCGGTGGAGCCGAGTGGGCAGCCGAGGCAGAGCTCGCGCAGTTCTCCTTGGCTTCTGATGGAGAAGAGGAAAGGAAAGGAGAGGTCGGCAGGGGGCTAGGCGAGCTCAGGGTGGACCTTTTATAGGCATGGAGGGCAGAGGAGCCGATGGTGGTTCGGTCGACATGAGCACGCGACGGGCGACATGGCCATAGCAACATGTGCGGCGTGCGACGCGCGTGTAGCGTGTGGCGAGGACGGCATGGTGCGTGGCGAGCGAGAGTACATTTGGCGGTCGGGCATTGCGAGCGGCGACGTGGATGGCAGCCTGGGCGCCAGGGCGGTGGTGGCGCGCGGCATGGGCGCAGGCACTAGCGTGTGAAGGACGCAGGGGGAGGAAAGGCTGCGGGTGGGGCCAGGTGGAAGAAAAAGGAGAAAAAAAAAGAAAAGAAAGGGAAGGAAGAAGAGAGAAGAGAGAAGAAGAGAGAAGAGAGAAGAGAGAAGAGAGAAAAAGAAAGAAAAGAACAAAAGAAAAAGAATTCAGGCTGGGTCAAGTGGTTTCGGCTCAGACCGAATTTTTGGAGGTTCCAAATTTATTTTCTTTTTCTTTACTTTTCAAACTCGGTTTGAATTCAATTTTTTGTTTTTCAGGTTGAATATTCAAATAATGACTAAAAAATTTGAACATCGCCGAAGCGTTCCACAAAGTTTTAAAATTTTTGTATTTTTAACTTTAGAATTTGTAGGTCCCCATTTTGGGGCGTTACATCAATGAATCAAGTCTTTCTCTCATCTATGGATAGCATATCGAGATGCATGAAAGAAGCATGAGAAGGAGCATGCATGAAAGAAGCATAAGAAGGAGCATGCATGAAGATACAATGAAGTGACCTTATTTTTAAAATTTTAAAATTTTGAGGACAAGAAGTTTAGGAGATTATCCTAATGAACAAGCTAGCATATTTAAATTGCACAAGACATATCAAGCTTAGCAAGCTATCAAGGTCATATCTAGGTATATATAGTAAAGCTAAACAAGATAGCACAAGACGAAGCATAAATTTGATTACAAGTTAAGCAAAACTTCAAAAATAGTAAGTTCAATGTGAGATCAAGAATCTACAATTGATCATTTTAGTGATTAAGAGTTTCAAAGTGAATCATTTTACTTAAAATACCTCAAGCACCTAAACTTCTACACCATTTATCATTTTGCAATGAATAGCACATGTTGAAGTTGATTAGAAGGTCTATCTTAGTAAGGTAGATCATGGACTACGAGTCATCCACGATCACTTATGAAGCTTCAACTAAGGCGACAAATCTCGCGGTTCATGTGAAAGCATGACAAGCAGTCTCTATGAGATCGTGTGAATAATAAAACTATCTTCAAGTTCATGTCATATAACATGCAGTCTCGTGAGAATGGTTTGGCATAATTTTCAGCATATGGGGATCACAAAACTCGTTTTTCTTAATTTTTCTCATTTTGCACAAGATTTAAGAGCAAAAGCTATTCCTGAGTCCGTAAGCTATACATGACCTGAGCCACAAAAATATAGGAGGAGTAAACCTAAGATTCACCAAGAACTAGTAGCTCAAGTAGTGTTTAATTTTTAGATACAAAATCTAACAAAGTAATTTTGACATGACAAGTGTCATAAAAGGATCACTAGAGTTGCAACTAACTAAGAGATCCACAAATTGCAATTTCTAGTTCAAATTGTCTTAGAATTCTAGCTCATCTAGCAAAGACTCATGAGAAGACATGATAATTCTAGCTAGTCAATGAACAAGACATAACATTGAGCAAGAATAAAAATGTTATAGCACAAGAGGGTAATAAGCAAAGCTTTATCAATTTAAAAGACAGAAGCATAAAGCTTATATTACAATGCGTCATTTTTTATTGTTCATATGAATGCAATATAACGCAATGAGATGCAAGAAAAATATCAAAAACCTACGAAAGATAACAAACATAAAAAAGACCAATTGATCAAGAGGCTCATAAAAGAACCAACTCCACATCAAACCAATCTATAGGGATAAACTACCCCTAACTCATTTTTCAAGGTCACAAACCTAGTTAGGTAGGTCTAAAAGCTTGGTGAGGATGTCGACCGACTGTGTCTCAAACTCCACAAATTCTAGTACTATATCATCTTTCTCTACATGGTCTCTAAGGAAGTGATACCGAATGTCAATGTGTTTGGTCCTCGATTGTCGCACCAGGTTCTTGGCTATGTTGATGGCACTAGTGCTGTCACATAGAAGTGACACACTGCCGAAAGATAACCCGTATTTTTTAATAGTGGACATCATCCACAAGATTATATGAAAATTTTGACCACGATCCTAAAGGAATAGTAATAATATTAGAATCGGATCGATCCAGATAATCCAGAGTCATAGAATCGTAGCATCATATGATCTGACAACTTTGGCTGCAAGTGTTACTTGCTGTAAGGTGTTTATTTGCTCAAGCAAGGTGGATCAGCAGTTGACCAGCTTCGGTGATAAATTTTTGTGAGGTCTTTTTATGTCACATATGTGGTTAACTTGTCATGTCACGGGGACAGAGAGATTGCCATGCTTATATTGCAAGAAACATTAAAAAAATATATATCAATTCACGTTCGTACACGTTTTAGTCACGTAGGATTTATCTAACTTGCTTACCTGCCTCTGTATATATATTAGGGAATATGACCATGCACACGGAGATTATATTCTTGCAATTGGTTGGCATGTTGTCCGCAGTGGGCACCCTTCTCGATTTCACTAGCAAAAGACTAGGCATTTATGTCATTCTTTTATAACGGAAAAAAACAAATGACCCCAAAACTTTCATTCTTTTAGGAAAGGAAGAGCCTCGTCTTTCTATAATCAAATCTGATAATTCAAAAGAATTGATCATAGAGGTCAGTGGAGTGCACAGTCTTTCCATAAAAGTAATTAGATAAACTATAAGCATGTGCAGTCGATCAACAGCGGTTAGACCCAACATTTTTGGCAAAACACCTTGTATTTAGTAGGTATATAAACCGATGATTATGCCAAATATGTCATATTTATACTATCAATAGATTTTGCTTCGGCCCACTCACACCTTTCTTTATCCAATTTATCTCAAGTACTGTGGCCCAACAGTAAGATCATGAAGGCTCACTAGGCCAACTAAAGCGGGTGAATGAGTGGTTAAAAAATCCTTTTGGCATAGACCGAGTTTTATACGAAATTATAAAAATGACTTTGCACATTCAAAGCCTAATTTTTGAATAATTTTGTTGCCGTAGCTTTTGGACTCAAGCTTCGCTTGAAATCAATTCATAGTTTGGATGTGTACTTGAACATATAATTCTTACACGCAAAGGCCCTCGCTATTTAAAACAGACTCTTGCAATTGTTACCAATGGGCCGCCTAGATGGTTTTTTTGGAATTGTTATACAACACTCAACTAAAATTTTTGTGATTTCAGTCAAATTTCTAACTTTTGCATCGTCTCCACTATTCATGCACCAACCACCTCCAATTCTTCATCTCCGGCGAAGTTGAGCCGAGTGCTCACGCCACCATTGGCGAAGTTGACCGTGAGTGCCATGCATAGCTTCACCGTCACATTGCTCCCTTCGACAAATGGGCACTCCGCCACATGCCCCCTCCCCCAACTCTTTTTTGTTATATTAAGGAGATGCGACGGAGGGGCCATGTCTTGTCGACGGAGGTGCCGTATCCTGCTTCCTAAGGTGATAGCAACGAAGAGGAGGTGGCGTGGAGAGGAGACCGAAGATGGAGAAGATGGCCAGCGGTAGACGTAACGAAGGCGCATGGAGCGCGAGGATGACGACAACGAGGAGCAAAGACAAAGGCAGCGGGCTTAGCTAGTGCCGACACGGGTGAGGCGACATGCCGAAGGCTGGAGGGGGGGGGGGCATCACGATGGGGTGGATGCAGTTTCTTCGATTGGATGGAGCGAAGCATAACCGTCTTGTGCGTGGGATAGGAAATAAGGGATATGGTAGGACACGTGGCACTCATCAAGATAGAGATAGGGTTTGATCCAGTAGTCCAAAATCCGGCTGAAATCCTCAATAAATTTAGTTGAATGTTATATAGTTACTCATGTTGTATGTCTGCCCATTCAAGGGCCCGATTGGTGTACACACACCACACCTACCGACAAAAGATCAATAAAGAGGAGAGAGCTTGGGTTTACATTTTGTCTCTTGTTTTACTTTTTGTATTCTTGTGAGTAGAGTTCAATCATCGGCAAAACAACCCCAAATATACCACAACTCCCATGTTTTTAAAGAATATCTAGCACTTCTTCATCACCAGGCTGTCTATATAATGCACCTCAGATGGCTCGCTTCTTCAGACAAACCCAGACCAAATAGTAGCTAGCTAGGGCGTGCTCTCGATCATGGCGTTCGACACGAGTGGGATCCTATCCCAACACGACTCTAAACGTCTACGGCATCGATCGGCTACCTGCTTTCGCAGGTCCGCACGGACCACGTGATGCACATAGTGATCCTTGCGACGGCGAGCGCCGCACTGCTCGGCTTCCAGGCCTTCCTCCTCCTGATGTCGTCTACCCCGTAGTTGTGATGGTTTTTAGTCCTTACTTTTGTGATATGTATTGTATGAGTACTCCTTGAGTGTCTCGTTTGTAGATGATTTTTTGGACTAAAGTATACATTTTGACCTTTTGGGATAAGCGATCTGTCTCGAGATCATCATTGGGTATTGTACCCTTCTGAAGATACTCGTAAATGGGATTCTTTCAGGTATCCTCGTATTCTAGAGAGGTTGTCTCAATAGGAGTTATCTCTGGTGTTTCGACCAGAGACGGCTTTTGGAGTTGCTCCAAGAAAACTCTTTTTGATACTTATCGATCGGGAAGAAACCACACAAGCAACCTGGTCTGCGAGGAAATTATCATTTCGAGGTATAAATTTTACCTCGAAATTGAAAAAATATGCTTTTATAGCTTTTGGACCTCCGATAAGTACCGAGACATGGTCTGATTAGAGCACTGGTACTTTTTTTCGACTTCATTCACGGCTAGTTGAGAGTCTCCTCTCACGAGTAGTCGTCGAATCGCGAGTGCTTTTGCAGCTCGTATGCCAGCCAGCAAATGTTCGTACTCTGCCACGTTGTTAGTGGCATGCGAGTTTAATTGAATGACATACTTTAAGATCTCTCTGGTAGGAGATTCCAAGACCACCCCAGCCCCCAAGTCACTTAAAGTAAGTGACCTGTCAAAGTACATCGTCCACTAGTCGTGGGTATCGTACTAGGGATCTCGAACAGGTTTAGTATTTGTCCATTCGGCGACAAAGCCTGCCAAAATTTGTGATTTAATAGCCATGTGACTATATAACATTTAACTAAATTTTTTGAGAACTTCAGTCGGATTTTGGACTACTGGATCAAACCCTAACCCTATCTTGATGAGTGCCACGTGTCCTACCCTATCCCTTATTTCCTATCCCATGCACAAGATGGTTCTGCTTCGCTCCATCCAATCGAAGGAACTTATCCACCCCCATCGCAATGCCCCCTGGTTGCCTTCGGCATGTCGCCTCGCCAGTGTCGGCGCTAGCTAAGCCCGCTGCCTTCTTCTTTGCTCCTTGTTGTCATCATCCTCGCGCTCCAGGTGCCTTCGTTGCGTCTACCGCTAGCCATCTTCTCCATCTTCGGTGTCCTCTCCACGCCACCTCCTCTTCGTTGCTATCGCCTTAGGTTGCAGGATGCGGCACCTCCGTCGACAAGACATGGCCCCTTCGTCGCATCTCCTTAATATAACAAAAAAGAGTTGGGGGAGGGGGCATGTGGCGGAGCGCCCATTCGTCGAAGGGAGCGATGTAACGGTGAAGCCGTGCATGGCACTCACGGTCAGCTTCGCCAATGGTGGCGTCAGCACTCGTCTCAACTTCGCAGAGATGAAGAATTGAAGGTGGTTGGTGCACGAATCATCGAGACGATGCAAAGGTTAGAAATTCGATTGAAATCACAAATTTTTAGTTGAGTGTTGTATAACAATTCAAAAAAAAAACATCTAGGCGGCCCATTGGTAACTTTGAGTCGGCCTTAAGCCTAGTTGTGCGTGAGTCTGAATCTGTTTTAAATAGCGAGAGCCTTTGCGTGTAAGAAGTATAGGTTCAAGTACACATCCAAACTATGCATTGATTTCAAGCGAAGTTCGAGTCCAAAAGCTACGGCAACAAAATTATTCAAAAATTAGCCACACACAATTGTACGTGTAAATTGGCCAGTTGGACAAAAGAACATGTCGTCTGTTTGTCTTGCAGGCCAGCATTACCGACCCAGCCATCCGTCAAATTGGGAGTTTTGCACCCTATTATATGATCATTCACATCGCTGTTGTGCCCTAACACAGTGGCGGAGCAAAGATTTTCGAGACAAGCGTTTGGAATCAGCAAAATATTGTTTAATAGAAAATGTACAGTTTGATCATACTAGAGACATCTCAAATAATTTAGAGAAATTATTAAGAAAAAATTATGGAATTTGGGGATGGGTAATTGGGGACTATGAATGCACTTATGCTATTGTCGATATGCGCGAGCAACATACTACAAAATAGGCTACAGAAGATGCCTTATCACAGACGATTCTCTTAGAACTGCCTGTGATATGGACATATCACAGACGGTTTCTAAATACAATCGTCTGTGATACTTCACAGACGGTTCTTGTTAAAAATCACAGACGGTTGTTGTTCAGAACCGTCAGTGAAGTATCACATACGGTTCTTGTTCAGAACCGTATGTGAAGTATCACATACGGTTGTATTTAGAAACCATCTGTGATAGGTCCATATCACAGACGGTTCGTAATAAGAATCGTCTGTGATATGTGGGTATTATAAATACCTAGTTCCGATAGACCCCCTGCCCATTCCCATTTGAACCGCCACCCCTGCTGCTGTAAGATCGAGGTGGCCGACTAGAGGGGGGGTGAATAAGTGGTTTTAAAAATTCTTTCGGGCTAAAACCAATTAATAATACGAAAGCTAATAACAAATTAATTTTGCACAATTAAAACCTAAATCAACTAGACTTTCCTAAGTGCACCAACAATATGAATACAATACAAGAGAGCAATCATACAAAGATATATAAACAATTAAAGCAAGAATGTAAATTGCTCAAAGTAAAGCACAAGATAAAACAAGATGAACACATCTATGTTTTACCGTGGTGTTCGGAGACTTGCCGGTCTCTCCTAATCCACGTTGAGATATGCCCAAACAAATTGGACTGGCTCCACTAATTAAGCCAACACCTCCGAGGTAAGTCCAACCACTTGGATCGGTTCCAACGCGAACCAACACCTCGCTCCACTATGGTTGCTCTTCCTCCACGCCGGAGATGGCGAGCACCAAACCACTCACAACCACACCGGGCCTTCTTAGAAGCTTCTTAGAATATCACCGGGCACGACGCTTCCACGTCGTCTACGTGTCAGCAAACACCAAGAGAAATAAATCTCAACTTTCACTTGAACTAATCAAGTGTCAGCGCTCAAGTGGATACACAATCCACTACCTAAGGCAACACATGTACTTAGGGTTTGCTCTCAAATCTCACTAAGTGCAACACATGCACAAAATAGAATGAGAGGCTTGCTGTTAGCTCAAGAGGCTCAAAAGAGGTTCACAATAAACTCAGCAACCATCCCCAACCGGTCAAGGTGAGTCTTTATAGTCCACACACAAAAACTAACCGTTGGGGGAAAGATTCTCTCGAATCTACATAGGGCCGGTCTGACTGCCAACTAATGGCCGGTCGGACCGCCAACTAATGGCCGGTCTGACCGCCGCTAAATCGGTCAGACCGCCAAGGTTGGCCGGTCCAACCGCCCGAGGAAAATCTCCCCGCACCAAAATGGTGCTTCTCTGGAAAATACGTTCCGCGAACGCATCGGAACTTACGCACACTGGTAGTTTCGTTTTCTCAATGGCGGAACTTCCGGACAGAGAATCAACACAAGAGTAAATCGGTCGAACTGCCCAACACATGGCAGTCTGACCGATTTGCCACCGGTCAGACCGGTGACCCCTGGCGGTTAGACCACCAGGCTCCAGAGGCCAAACACGTTTGCTCCGCTCAAATGGCAAAACACATTCGCCCATTTGAGTGCAACTTCATCAAGGTTTCAAGATGATATTCTCAACAGGTTGCAAAACACATTTGCCAACCTTTAGAATACTCATCACAAGGTATAAGGTACATGGACTTACACCATTTGCAAAACACATTTACAAACTTAAGTCACATGCTACAAGAAATCAAACATGAGCTTCAACTATTTGCAAAACATATTCACAAATAACAACATCATGCCACAAGGCTAAGGTGCATGGACTTCAACCATTTGCAAACTATTGTCCCATGCTACAAAGATTAAATGCATGGACATCAATTATTCACAAATAATACCTCTATGCATAGATGAGCTAGAGCAAACATAATGAGCTATCAACACATGACTAACTCATGCTACTAGTCAAGACCCCTCTTAATAATACGGCAATCCTACACTAGCAATCCGGTCTTTCAACCAAACACCAAGACCGGTAAAAGACTAGGAACACATCCTTAGCCCTAGCTAGTCATACCTTTGCCTTGCATCTTCTTGAAGCTTGATGACGCACATCATCACTTCAAATCCGGGTCTTTGACTTTGACAATCATCAACACATGATGATTTCTTCACTTCGGGATCTTGTCTTGAACATCATCAACACATGATGATTTCTTCATCCCGAGTCTTGACTTGCATCAATATATGATGCATTCTTCATTAGACCTCCATCAACACATGATGGGTCTTCTCTTGTCTTGATGATCAACTTATGATCATCTCCTCTTCTTGAACATCATCGACACATGATGATTTTCTTTTTCTTCAAACTCTTCATATGCATCAAGACATGATGCATCCTTTACTTGAATCTTGACTCGATGATCAACTCATGATCATCCCAAGTCTTCATCATCCTGGAACATAACATATACATCCAACTTATGGAAAATGTTAGTTCCACAATATGATTATCATTAATTACCACATCATACCATTAACACGTAATGGTGGGACAAGATAGTTCAATCTTTCCCTCTTTGGTAATTGATGATAACCATTTCAATCACACATAAATTGAATTGATAAAAGTAACACGATATGAGTATATATAAACTACACAAGTCATATATATACTCACACCATGAGTATGCGAGAACTACACAAGTTCTACATACTCAAAACTTGACTATACGAGAACTACATAAGTTCTATATACTCAAAACATGAATATACAAAAACTACACAAGTTTAATATATATATTCGAAACATGAGTATACACGAACTACACAAGTTCTATATACTCAAAACATAAGTATACAAAGACTACACAAGTTTTGTATACTCATCCGGATATATTTCAAAGTAAAGATCCCAAATATATGTGGTAAAAGGAATATGGATCAATACTAGTGAAACTACAAAATATAGAATGAGCTCCCCCTAAATGTGTGCATACACAAATATGTAAATAAAATATATGCACATATTCAAGATATACTTATGGTGGAGTTCAACCTATATTTTGGATCCGAGGAATGCAACATTATACAAGAGTACAAGTTGAATGCTGTAACACCCCAGCCCAACACTGAGCCTAGAATGCCACCACCCTACACTTTAAACTAATAATTATCGACACACTATCAAATTACAGCATGAAAACAACAATAAACATATCCATATATCACAAAAGAGCAATGCATAATTATGGATCAAGTGATAATAAGTAATCAATGGGAATTATAACCAGGTAAATAATCCAAAGATAGCATCAACCAATAAATCCAAATTAATAAAGCAAATAGTCTAGTCCAAATGATGTCCTAAACTTTATTCAATCTCTAACATGTCCAAGTATAAACCAATATTGAATGAAAAGATTATTATGGCGAATAATCATGTGTTGTCCATGTGCTCTACTCGCTCTCGCCACTTGCATCCTCAAGATCACCTAAAGACAACAATAGAGCAAGGGTGAGTCCACGACTCAAAGAAACACATCCATAAACAACGAACAATAATAAATCAACAAAGCATTCAATAACTTCATTATCATCACATGTACTTCCATTAACATTCTCATTCATCAATCTCAAATATCAATGCATCTCTAATCTATATGTCCACATGCACTTCTTTCACAGATATGCGGATAGCGTGAGTGAATGCTCGCGACAACATTCACTCTCAAGCCCGCTCCTCCTCAAGGATCGGGACCTCCTCCACTCCGTGGAGTTGTGATCAATAATGATCACCTTCTCTTATGCAATGATGCTTATGAATGCAAACATGCAAACTCCATCATAAACATCATATCCAACTTTTCATCATGTCCATTAACAATATAAATCCATACCATTCCATTGCTTGCAATTAAGCAGAATAAAAGCACAACAATAATGGTAATAGAAGGTAAAGAAAGCGTTGATCGATCATTGATCGCCGCTCTACCATGCACTTGCCTTTACTAGTTGCGACGACGATTTGGCTAGCAGACGGCAACAAGTACGACGCCTCTCCTACATTAAATACACAAATCTCAATACAAGCTACAGCATCATAAGAACAACAGTCAATCGACATCGCTCCTACACGTCCCCAAATATACCACGTTACTCCGGTACCGAAAAGTTACCTATTGCTGACTTAGTACTAAAACGAACGTAACTTATGACTCGAAAGTCCGATCACAACAAACCACCCCATTCTGGATTCTTCATAAAATTATCCACATTTTCTTAGATTACGAAGACTTCTAATTAAATCATCTAACCCTCCGTATTTAGCCCAGAAAGCCGATCTGTCCGCTTCGGAACAGCAGTCTTTCTAAATTCATAACTTTTGTTTTACTCAACCAAAATGCGTGTTCTCAGATCCTACAGAACCATTGGACAATTATCTACAACTTTCATGTAGATCAAAAACTCTAGTTATGCTATTTACTATTTTTAATCTACAGTCTACCAAAACAGCGCCGAAAGACGACAACCGTAAAAACAGCGGTCTTCCGAAAATCATAACTCGAAATCTACTTGTCCGATCGACATGATAAAATATGCTATAGAAAGATATCGAAATTATCTACAATTAACTAGTAGATGAGATTTTCAACATTCGCCATTAAGGTACCCGAATAAATCGTACAACAAAACAGCCGGTTTAACAAATCTATTAATCGATACCTCCCATTAATTAGCTAGTCTCAGCAGTAAACCACCTACTGTTCTTTCGCTCGCCGTTTGCTAGTCCAACACTTGGTCTCACGGCCAAGTAGATCCTTAATCCTTAACCCTTAATGCAAACACACTTAGCTACGTGAACTGCTAGCACCAATTGCTAATGCATTACTACTTGATGACAGCTAGCACCAATTGGTATTGCATTACTACTAGATGACACCAGCAGCCGCAAAAGAAGAAGAAAAGAAGCGGACCTGGAAATTGACGCGCACAGCAAATAACACAAGATGGCGATGGTGGTGGCTTCCACGCTGCTCGGCGCCAAGACAAAGGTCGCTTCAGAGAAAGCAAAGCAGCGGCAAAGACTTGATGCGAGCTTCACGCGGGCGGGCGATTAGCAGCGGCAGCAGCGGGGACTCGGCAACGCTTCGGACAAAGCGAAGCTTCCAGCAGTAACGCAAGACAGATCCGGCAAATGCAAAGAAAAAAAAAAGATGGCGGCTGCTCGGCGTCGGCTGGCGTCACAGGGAGAATTGGCTGGAGAAAAAAAAACGGCGGCGGCTGATGGAAAACAAATGGCTAGGGTTTTTTTTTCTAAAAAAAATCCATAATCCATTTTTATAGCTCTTAAAAAATATTCTGAAATATTTTTTTTTCACAAATTCCTTTTATTTAATTACGCACAAGCCCTTAATTCTTTAACTAATTAATTTAATTACTCTCCGACCCTTAAGACGCGATTATTAATATTATTATTATTTTCAGGGTATTACATTCTACCCCCCTTAACGGAATTCGACCCCGAATTCTACTCGCCGTTCTACTCAAATAAAAACTACACTGCTGAAATTAAACAACAAAACAACACATACCCGACGTGAACAACTCCGGGTATTGCTCGCGCATGCGAGACTCCAACTCCCAAGTCGCCTCTCTCTCAGACTGAAATTGGTTTCACTTGATTTGGAGTTGAGTTGAAGTAGATATGAATTTTTGAAGTCAAATGAATTTTCAGTCAAATGATTTGGAGTTGTGTTATGGACATGGACTTGTCACTAGGTTCACCGGGTTCATGTGGATAAATACTGAGCATATCACAAACGGTTCTATTATGGAACCTTCTGTGATAAGTCATCATGTCTCTCCAATAGGACCCTCGATGACTCCATCTCATCCTTCGCTTCAGAAGGCTGCCTCATCGGTTCCCGTGGAGAAGACGCCGAAGGAACAAGAAAAGCGTGTCACCATATCGGTTCCTAAGTCATCTCATGGGAAGACGTGCCGTAGGCAACTCGTTAAGGCCAAATCGAAATCGAAGAACATTGAGGCGCCTCTCAAGCCCGAGAAATACTCAATCGGAAGTCCGTTGGCTTCCGACACAGTACTAGCCCGCGTTGCAGTAGCTTGTCAATCTTTGAATGTCTGGTATATGTGGAAGACCCAAGAGAAGGGGTGCGATGCTGGAATCACCGTTAGATACACGAAGGAGCATTTCTTCCATGAGCCGGGCCACTTCGTCGTGGACTTCGATGACTTACTCGACCTATTCAACCTCAATGCCCTCGATGCCTCACTTCTACGTTGCTGGACACGGTAAGTGTGTACAATCAAGTTCTACACTCACGTAATACCAATAAATATCACAACTCCTTGCTTATGTATAGATACATGATGAAAAATGTCCGTCGATGGAAAGAACCGGTGGGTTTCCTCGACCTACACGTGATCTCTGAGCAAACAATCAACCAAGATGCATCCTATGTCATGAAATGCATAACGACGAGATTGCTTGCTCAGGACGATAAGGACTACATAATGGTGCCCTACAACCAAAAGTAAGTGCTTCACTACTTGCTATACAAATTTCATTTGTACTTTATACACAGCACGAACTTAGGTTTATGATTATAGCGACATACATGAGTAGGTTCCTCTAGGACCGGAAAGGCGACTAAGGGGGGGGTGAATAGGCGCTTTCCAAAACTTTCTCGCCTAAATCAAAAACCAACACGAACTTTACTCCTTTAGCTATGAAAGCTAAGAAGATCAGTAAGCACACAACGGAAGCCTTGTGTTGGATTTGATAAACCCCTCAACCTTACGACACAATCGGAGAAAAGAACTCACTGTTCCTTACTGGGTACTGGCGGTCTGACCGGCTACCACGGGCGGTCGGACCGACGGTCAACCAATGATCCGACCAAGCAACTAATCGGCGGTCGGACCGGTGGATGCGGTTCGACCCGGCAAACCAATGGCTCGAATACACTGCGGTCGACCGCCGTTGAAGGACCGGTCGGACCGGTAGAGTCCAGTACTGAAAAACTCCACCCAAATCCAAAACGAAATTTGATCCAACTTTTGATTCCTCCAATAAAACTTGACCAAATTTCGAGCACACCTCCCTAATGATATTAGAGACCTATTTCTAGCGACGATCCGTCAGATCCACTTCGCAGAATCGACCTCTCGAGATTTTACCAAAGAAGTGCACAAACCCTAGAAATATGAAAATCTTGATTCAAGACTTGCTTGTGGGGGTTTGATGATCTAGATGACTCTAGGAGTAATCCCACACATCAAAGCAAGATAAAGTAGGCCAAGAGACCAAGCATGAACCTTTGAATCAAGGAAGCACCAAAATCATCCAAAAGGGAGAAGAACACACAAGGGAGCAAACGAACTTTCAATTGAGCATCACAAGATTGTTCGATTACACAAGATGCTTACAAAGCCTCTCCAACAAAGAGGGCAAGAGCTCAACAAGGAGCACACTCCAAACCCTAGTTCTCCTCTCCTCTCCTCCAAACCCTAGAAAAGGAAGAAGGGGCTAAAATGAATGCTTAGCTTTGTTTTCCATCTCCCCCTTCCTATTTATACTAGAGAGCTAGGGTTTCCTTTTTGGGGTCACTTACACATGGGACCCACACACAAATAACTCTTGAAGCAATCGCCTGCTTCACCACGTGTAGGTTGATCAGCGGTTCTCATCGCGTCGCCAAGCCTCTCTTGTCCGAATCCCATCGGAACCTCCCAGAGACTCGCACCGATATCCGCACCGCCTGATCCAACCGGTTGCATCAACCACCCGCTCGATCCATCTTGTCCATCTCGCACCATGCTTGTGTCACACGACCACCCGGTATCCCGATCGTTCTGGACCTCAGCTCTCCAAGCGTAGTCCCGATCCACTCACCGTTGACGTCGTTGACCTGCAAGCCACCTGCACAGCAATAGACAAACAATCGTTTCCGGGAACAAGTTCTTCACAACTTGACCCACGTTAGTTCCGCAATGCAATATACAACAATAAAGCATTGAAGTTCATATGATAACACAATCAAAACCAACTCAATGCAACACTTGGCTAACCTTCAAGCCATTGCCGGTCCGATCGCCCCACAGGACCGGTCCGACCGATTTCATCTTGATCGGACCGCTCCCACAACGGCGGTCGGACCGGTCCAAAAGACTTAGCCAAATTTTCAACTCAAAATTCCGAAACCTTCTCGAATTTTCAAACGAATAGAACTTTTGACTGGGAGCTCCAAAATTATGGGACCACATCGGCAGACTCCTCACTTGCCTACACATCCTATTTTTGGCTCACTCCAAAACCTATTTTGTTTTGGCGGTCGGACCGCCAACATGGCGGTCGGACTCCTCCACGGCGGTCGATCGCCCGACACCGATCGCCGATCACTGTGGTCCGACGACCTTTGAGCAAACCCGAAACGCGAGATTTTGCAAACCAACAACGCCATTGCCAATTGACTCATCATCCTGAGATCGTGCACATATCCTCACGATATCCACAATCTCCCCCTTGATGAACACATTGGCAATTTTCAAGAAAATGTGGTTTTTCAAATGAAAAGTAAAAATTGCCGTTTTAGATAAAGGCACAACTTGGTCCATAAGCAAGAAAAACTTAGGAACCACCAAGCCGGGCTTCGAATAGTATAGGCAAGTAAGATAAGGCAATGAAAGCACCAAAGGATTCAATTTCCAGAAAGTAGCCAAAAATCTCACTTAGGTCCAAATGAAAGGCAATTTTTCTATTTGACCTTTGATCATTATGAGTATTTTTCAATTGCAAATGAAATCAGGAAAAGGCAATAGAACCACAAGACTTAACTCACTATGATCACAAATTTTCAAAAGGTTCAAAATTTTTATTTTATGAAGTTCTTTTATATTAAACCTTGAGTATGACACCAAAAGCTCCAACATCATTAACATCATTTTCTTCACAATCTTTCTCCCCCTTTGACAATGAATTCATCAAGATGCATGAAAAAGAAAGAGCATGAAGGAATGACTTTATTTTTGAACTTTAGTAAAAAGGAGCCATGACCATTATACGTGGAGACAAGACAAGTATTATACCAAGCCATATAAAGAGTAGACGCTATATTCAATCATGGCAAAACATGTACCGCAGCTAAAACCAAGATAGCAAAGAATCGAGATTAATGTAATTAAAATCATGAAAGGTTGCTCAATATCATAGATTCACTCCAAGCAACCAAAAATGAGTCAAGCCATGTCTATAAGTAAAAAGAGACTCAAAACAAGAATTGAGGCATTTTGAGCATTAAGAGAATTCTTTTGAAGCAAAGCTCAAGCACTTAGCCCTTTTTGGGCAATTCCTTTTCCTTTTTTTTTTGTGCTAGATCTCAAGCCTTGCCGCGACCATCTCAAGCGATAAGCTTAAAAGAATGATCTAGGTCATCCAAAACTCCCCCTGAGTTCATGCCTAGTGCAATGGCAAGCCGTCTCATGAGAAAGGATTGGTGAGATCAGTTTTTTCGCACAGAAAATCTCATTTTTCATTTGCTTGACTTAATAAGATAAAAAGCTCATTTTTCAACTCAGAATAAGTTCAAGACTCAATTCAACCTGTAAGACATGGCGAGAATCATAAGAGGATCACTAGAGCAAAACTAGTCACAAGATCCAACAAGACATGATTTGATTCAAATTGCTCACAGATATAAAGCTAGCAAGGCAAAAGCTAAGCCAAACACGAAGAGCCATAAAAGGAGTCTAGCAGACTATCACTTGATATGACAAGGTATAGAAGATGAAGTCAAGTCATACAAGGATAATAATCAAAGCTCCACTAATTTTATTATACAATGCAAGACAAATGAATTGAAACATGCATTATGATACAATGAATGCAAAAAGAGCAACTTCCCCCTCAAAACAGCCCAATAGGACTAATAACCCTAACTCTCCCATAAGCAAAGAAACGCCAAGAGTCAAGAGCCTTAGTGAAAATATCCGCAAGTCGTTGCTCGGACTCTACAAAGTGAAGCACAACATCACCTTTCTCAACATGGTCTCTCGTAAAATGAAATCGAATGTCAATGTGTTTAGTCCTCGAATGTTGCAATGGATTTTTGGCAATATTAATTGCGAAGTGTTGTCACGTAAAAGAGGAACACTTCCCAAAGATAACCCATAGTCCCATGGCGTGGATAAAATCCAAAGAACACGAGAGCAACCATCGGCGGCTACTACATACTCACCTCGGTCAGGCGTAATGTAAGACATTTTCTAGAAGACCAAGAAACAAGAGATGTACCCAAGAAATGACAAGTGCCGAAGTACTCTTCCTATCAACTCTACACCGTGAAATCAAGATCGTAAAATGCTCGAATTGAAAGAGCCAAGAAGAAGAATACGAGTCCAAAGTCAAGCGTATCTTGAAGATACACGAAGATGCGTCTCGCTTGCCGATGAGAAGCACGAGGGAAGCTCGAAATCGAGCGCACGGACATACGATTTAATTGTATGTCCTACCGACACAGTAAGATAGAGGAGGAGCCAATCATATGCGGTACTCTTCCGTCCACGGACTCTCCATCCTCATCGTGGTCCAAAGACGGTGGTTGTAGCAATGGGAGTAGACATTGGCCCTCCGCTTCCCATATTGAAGCTTAGAAGAAGGTCCTTTGTATACTTACTCGTGAACGAAGGTGCCTTCTTTGCTTGCTTGATTTGTAGGCCAAGGAAGAATGTCGCTCTCCCATCATGCTCATCTCAAACTCACCGCTCATTGAATCGAAAATCTAGACACCAAAGTATGAGAGGAACCACCAAAATAATATCATCCACATAAATCAACCAAAGAAGAAATCACTGCCATGCACGAGAGTGAACAAGGTTTTATCAACCATTCCCATTTTGAAATCATTTTCAAGCAAGAAACTCTTAAGCCTGTCATACCAAGCTCTAGGAGCTTGTTTCAATCCATACAGGGCTTTAGAGAGTTTAAAAACATGATTTGGGAATTTTTGATTTTCAAAACCAGGAGGTTGCTTGACAAAGACCTCTTCTTCTATGAAGCCATTCAAGAAAGCACTTTTAACATCCATTTGAAAAAGTTTGAAACCCTTGGATGTTGCAAATGCTAAAAGAATGTGAAGGACTGAAATGGCAACAGGGGGGGTGAATGGTGCCTAAAAATTAGTACTCCCCTTTACTGTATTTAAACACGCCTACAAAGATCTCTGGAGATCTAAAGAAAGTAAATGAAGCAAGATCAAATAACAAAAACAAGCCTCGGGCTGTTCTTCTGGAAATCGGAAGCTCCGGCTAGTAAGGTGCGGAAGTTCCGCTATGTAGTTCCGATGTATGGCGCTGAAGTTCCGCTTAGCGTACTTCATTGTATAAAATCTAAGCTCGATTATCGACCAAGAACGTAACGCTCGGGTTTTGCCCAAAAATCCAAACTACTTTTGATCTGTTGTTCTTCTCTGGTCAAGTTTCACAGGACATCATCCTAAGCAACATCTTGACCTCATGGAGAAGAATCGCAAACAAAGATTCAACAATCAAGCCAAAATCGGATTTCTTGAAGAAGGGGCAAGAAAGACCAAAAACCGAAATAGTCTCGATTCTCAGATTCTTAGCTCATGAAACTTTGAGGATGTAATAGTAATATCAAAACGACTCTAGATATCAAGTTTCATGCTATTTCATAAGACGAATCAAAAGATATGCCAAAACCCTAGATATTCAACATGAACAGAGAGGGAATAAAGAGAGACATAAACATGTAATCAAAGACTCAGAGTTTCATTGATAGAAGTCAAGAAATCACAGAGGAAACACAGAGGAATGATTACAAGTATTTTCAGTTCATTCTCTCAAAACCAACAAACTCTCAAAAAGCAAAACAAACCCTTTTGGTGGAGCTAACCCTAATTTCCTCTCTTAAGGTCTAACCCTAACAACAGGGGTTGAGCTCTATTTATAGCCTTTGCTTAATGGGCCTCCAACCCATTAAGCCCGCTACACCCGAACGAACCGCCTCCACTTGTGCCGCTTTGCGAAATCCCCGTTTCACCCCTTGCGCACCTTCTGGAAGCCTCCCGTACGCCTTGCTGTCCTTGACACGCAACCACCTCAAGATTCACGCCGTCTTCGACACATCCGACCGTTCTGACCTCAACGCTGCCTGCGCCTAGTCCGATCACCTCGTGTCTCGCCACGACTTGGTCTCGATGTCCTGCAGTCAACACAGGCAAAAACACATCACATAGCATTGCACAATATCATAGCATCAACATTTGTATAAGACTCAAACTCATACAGAATAAAAATCACAAAATATCATTCTACGCGATTACGGACACAATCGGAAGTTCGCGCTTTACCTGCGGAAGTTCCGATTTAACGTCCGCGCTGTCGGGATTATCGGAAGTTCGCGCTTAACATCTGCGGAACTTCCGATCTTCAATTATCCGCTTTTCGCTTTTTCAAAACCGATTATCATCTCAGAGGAACACACAACGTCAGTATTATCGGATACTCCGCCACCCTAGGTGCGGAAGTTCCGATTTCCTTCAGCCGAACTCAAAACCCTGGTAAATCGAAAGTTCCTATTTCCAAACGCCGGTAGTTCCGATTATCGGAACTTCCGCTCCATACACAGCGGTAGTTCCGATTACCCTGATTCAGCACAGAAACAGTCCATACCGAAAAACTCAACTCTCAACCTATTCAACCACGATGTCAAATACTCATCACTCAGAGTGGAGGACCTCTCACATGGTCTCTCAATCTCCCCCTTGATGAGTATATTGACAAACACCGAAAAAGCATAAGATGAGTTTGAGTTTAAAGTCAACCAAGGTCTAAACAAGAGTAGTTAAGCTCAAGACCATGTTGACAAAAAGAGAAAGACTTGAGATGAGATGAAAGAGCAATTTTCGAACAAAACTCAAGGCTTTTTCTCTCCAAAATTCTCCCCCTTTGGCAATAAAATCATCAAGATGTAGAAAAGGGAGGAAAAGGCTATATGATGTTCATTTTAAGCATTAGGAGCCATGTAGATTATCCAAAATGATTATTAGAGAATTACACCAAGCCATAACACAGAAGAATGCTATCAAGATCATGACAATTGATGTATAGAAAAGCTAAGTCAGAAAGTCCATAATTCTGATTAATGATCCAATTCTTTAGCAAGTCAAATAAACCAAGATTGAAGTCTAGCTAAAGATATCCAAGGATGATACAAGCCATGTCAAATAATCTAAGTTGAACCAAGAAGACTCATATCGAACAGTTTAGAGTGCTACCAGTTGAAGAAAGACTCATTTTATCCAGAACTTGGTCCTTTTAATGATAAGCAATTTTAGCACATTTTTCTTTTTCTGAAAGCTCTTTATGGTTTTATCTTAGTAAAGCAAGCTCTGGACTAGGTGCCATCCACAACTGCCTCCTAAGCTTCAACCAATTTCTCAAATCTTAGCCATGTGCTAGATCCCAAGCCTTATGCGATCACTCCAAGCAACAGACTTAAGGAGGTGATCTTAGGTCATCCAAGGCCCCCCCTGAGTTCATGCCTAGTGCAATGGCAAGCAGTCTCATGAGAAAGATTTGGTGAGATCAGTTTTTTCGCACAAAAGGGATCATATTTCTTTTGAAGTTTTTAGACCAATGATTTAAAGAGAAGTCAAATTTCTTAACAAGCGACATAGCTTACTCAAAAGTTCAAAGGAGATACAAGACTCAACTCAGCCTACTTGACATGGCGAATATCATAAAAGGATAGCTTCAACCAGACTAGTCTCAAGAGCTATCATGACAAGATTTTAATTCAAGTTTAGCATTTTTAATCACCTTAGCATGACAAAGACTAAGCTACACATAAAAAGTCATGATAGATCTAGCAGTTTAGCATAAATCATGGCAAGATGTAAAACAGTGAAAGCAGATCATAAGAGATAATAAACAAGGCTCCATTTGATTATAATGCAATGCATGATGAAATGCAGGAAAAACCAGATTCCCTTCAGAATGAGATGCATCTTTTAATTCAGGTGGAGTTATGACAAATTTAAGAACTGGAATAACCAAGATGAACTCCCCCTGAACCAAAGGAACAAAAACGAGAATCTGATAAGAGAAACAGAAAAGGCAGTCCTTTAGAGCATAGAAAAGATATAGATAAAACTATCGCTCAGACAGGTTCTTATCTACCCCATATGATTCTAGGACTATCAGCTGATCAACTCATACACTAAGGAGCAAACACTGTCCCTGTCTACCCAAGGGTGGCCCGACCCCTGCTAGAACCTATAAGAAGTGAGTAAGCTCTACTTAGAGAAAGAAGAGCGACTAATAAGCGACATCCTAGAAGCACAAGATAAGAAATAGCAGTCAAAGCAATTTGGCAAGAGAACCACTCTAACCTATGCTGGAAGGACTTCGACCCAAAATATAAAAAGAAATGCAACCAGAAAGGAGTAATAGTATAAATATAATAGAATACAGTAGTAGCACATAGCTCCCTCTCACAACAAAGTCGTAAGGACAAACCACTAAGCTCTCCCATGAGTGAAAACCTAGAGCTATCCAACGGCTTAGTGAAGATATCAGCCAACTGGTGCTCACTCTCCACAAACTGGAGCACAATGTCTCCCTTCTCTACATGGTCTCGAAGAAAGTGATATCTGATATCAATATGCTTGGTCCGAGAATGTTGCACTGGGTTCTTGGCAATGCAAATTGCGGATGTATTATCACAAAGAGTGGAACGCAATCGATAGATAAACCAAAATCCCGCAGGTCGAGACCATCAAAGCACTTGGCTACAAAGAATCGGCTGCGACAGCGTACTCGGCCTCTGCGATGGATTGCGCAACACCGGATTGCTTCCTTGACGACCAGGAGACAAGAGAAGTGCCAATGAATTGGCAAGTGCCAGAAGTGCTCTTCCTATCTATCCTACAGCCAGCGAAATCTGCATCGGAGAAGGCTCTAAGAGATAGACAAGAAGAGGAAGAGTACCGATACCATAGTCAATGGTAGCTCGAAGGTACCGAAGATGCGCTTCACCTTTGACGGTGAGATCGCGAGGAGAAGCTCGAAATCGAGCACAAAGACACCTGAGAGAAATGTATGTCCGGTCTTGAGGTGTGAGGTACAAGAGAGAGCCTATCATGCTCTGAACTCCTTTTGGTCAATGTGTTCGCCGTCTTCATACGGATCGAGGCGGTTGTAGATGCCATCGGAGTTGATCTTGGCTTTCCATCATTCATGTCAAGCGCTTGGGAGGTCTCGAGTATATTTGCCTTGATGAAGAAAAGTACCCTCCAGTCTGTTTGATTTGGAAGCCAAGGAAGAAGCTCAACTCGCCCATCATGCTCATCTCAATTCAGAGCTCATAACATCGTAAAAGCGAGACACGAGTATGTGAGGAGCCGCCAAAGATGATGTCATCCACATAGATCGGACGAGCGGAAGATCGGTGCCAAGGCGGCGGATGAACAAGGTCTTGTCAATTTTACCCATCTCAAAACCATGGCTCGTGAGATAGGACTTAAGCCTTTCATACCAAGCTCAGGAGCTGCTTGAGTCCATACAAAGCTTTGGAAAGCTTTGTAGACATGGTTAGGGCATTTGGGGTTCTCGAAACCGGAGGTTGTCGACATAGACTTCTTCCTCAATAAGGCCATTGAGGAAGGCACTCTTGACATCCATCTGGTAAAGCTTGAAACCCTTAGAAGTCGCAAAGGCAAGCGAGATTCTAATGGCTTCAAGTCTAGCTACTGAGGGCAAAGGTCTCTTGAAATCTAGACCCTCAACTTGAGAGTACCCCTGAGCTACCAGCCTAGCCTTGTTTCGAATGACTAACCCATCTTCACTTTGCTTGTTCTTGAACACCCATTTGGTCCCAATGATATTGTGACCTTGAGGGGGCTCAACAAGGGACGGACCTTGTTTCTTTCAAAGTTTTCAACTCCTCATGCATAGCGTTTGTCCAAGACTCGTCGGATAGAGCATGACAAGCGTCTTTGGGCTCAAAAGAGGCGATTTAAGGCGAGAATGGAGATGAGAAGAGAGACAAGCCAGCTTTGGAATGTGTGACACGCTCGAAAAGGTCTCCAATTATCTGCTCTGAAGGATGGTCCTTTTGAATGTTTCTTGGAGGTCCAGGGTGAGATGAAGAAGTGGCCTCTACCTCATTAGCAGATGAGATAGGAGCAGAGCCACTAGCTTGGAAGATGCGTAAGGTAAGGTGATCTCCTCGAGTGCGGTGGAAGAAGGCACCTCAAGAGGAGGAGGAAGAACTTGATCAGGTAGACAACCTTCATCTCCGTCTTCCTCTTCGTCCACAAATATGGACTCAGACTGCTCTAAAGAACCTGAGATATCAGGCCTAGTCCCCGGACTGGCCTCATCGAAGGTAACTTCACAGGTTTCTACCATTTTACTAGACTCGCAGTTCCAGACTCTATAGGCACGAGAAGAAGTCGAGTAACCCAGAAAGATCCCATCACAAGATCGTGACTAACTTATCTAGGTTCCTGCACTTGAGAATAAAACACTTGCATCCAAACACACGAAAATGCGAGACGCTGGGTTTTCGCCCATATCTCAACTCATAAGAAGTGCGATGCAAGAGTGCCCGAAGAAAAACTCTGTTAGAAACATGACAAGCAGTAGCAATTGCCTCAGCCCAAAACTTCCTAGGTGTAGAGTACTCATCAAGCATCGTCCTGGCCATCTCGACCAAGGTACGGTTCTTCCTCTCCACAACGCCATTTTGTTGGGGGCGTATGGAGGCGAGGCGGTGCTCTACACTGTCTCACCACGAAACTCTCAAAATAGGAATTCTTGAACTCGGTGCCATTATCACCTGAATTGCTCGTAATGCACCAGGAGCTCAACGAAAGCCTACTAAAAGACCGCGAAAAGAGTAAAGCGTCTCATCCTTCGAGGCTAAGAAAAACACCCAAGAGTACCTCGAGAAGTCATCGACCACAACAAGAATATACCACTTCCCTCCGCCGATCAAGACTCGATTTGGACCAATCAGTATCCATATGGGCGATTGTCACAGTGCATCGATCATTGTCACTTTGATCGAGAGTGAGGCGGCAACCATCTTGCCGTGCGGCATGGAGAGCAAACTAGATCCTTGACCATCTTGAATTTTGGCAACCCACGAATGAGATCGTGGCGTGACTCGTGTCAAATGATCAAAGCCTATATGACCTAGTCTCCTATGCGAGAAAGTCAAATCACGGATTGAAGCAATTAAACACGGAGAGGATCACGGAAGACTCGGAAAAATCAGCACGAAAGATCCTCCCATATCGAGAAATCCATAAACTAGACTACCCAAGAATCAAGAATTTTGCAATTGTTTTCTTAAAGCTCACCTCGAAACCGTCATCAGTGGTCGAGAGGCCGAAAGCGATTATCTGCGCAGCTTACTTACTAAGGCAACATCTTTTAAAATAAAGGAATCATTAATGCTCACAGTACCTTTAGCGATGACGCGCCCAAATGAAGCATCTCCAAAGTGATTGTCTCATCACCGAGCACGGGCTAGGAAGAAAACCAACGAGAATCTCGGTCATATGGCGAGAACAACCGAGTCTACAATCCGGACCTTTCCTTCCCACGGCCGCGACCACGAGTCAAACAAAGAGTGAAGTCTCGATCTTGGGGTGAATCAGCGATGATTTGGGCACCCAATCTTGAGTAACACGTGCAGCAGATGAAGTAGTCAAGCAAGATCGACCTCTATCTACCCTCGCTCTCTGTCACTCAACAAGTCAAAGATCTCACTGTTCTTTGGATCCGATTGCTATGGGAGAGCGAGTCGAAGTGCGAATAAGTCGATCTCGCCATGGCGGGTAGCTATCTCGAAAGGAAAAACGAGATCTACCCTCAGGACGGCGGAAGTTACGACCAAAGGGAGCATGAGGATGAAAATCAGAAAACGCAGAAAAACCAAGTCCTCGATGCTGCCCAAAATCATCAGATGGAACAAACCTAGACCTCGTGTTGGTCTTAGGTGCACTCAAGATCTGGGGCTGACCTTGAATGTGCCTAAGAAACTCAACACGGTCTCTACGCGCGATCTTGGCGCGCCTGAAGCAATGATCAACTAAATGTCCATCTTTACGGCGAAGGTGCAATGATACCGCCTACGAGGGGCCGAAGCTGCAGATGGAATCACCTTGCTGTCAGAAATCCTTTGAACAAAGCCCGCTGACTCAAAATTGACTTTCTCAGTCCTAGGCTTAGTTTTGATCACACCTGGTGCTATGGTTTTGAGCACGACAGGTGGATGCTTCCTCATATCCTCATGGATATCATATCCTAGACCCTGATTAAATCTGCAAATTTTAGATTTGTCTAGAATGAGATTGAGCTTCTTCTTGCCTCCTACAAACCTCTCGAGAGTGTTCATAAGATACTGACACTCCCGAAAGAGAGAGGTGCAAGAAGAGTTGGGGGAAGAAGGGACAGCAGAAGGTAAGGGAGCAGAAGAAGAACCAACAACAGAGGAAAGATTGGCTTGTGCACGCATACGGTGACTTTGGGAAACGATCCTACGCTATGATTGGTTCACGTTGCTAGGCGTCTCTACCAAACCCTTAGACTTCTTCCCAGCACACACAATACAAGCAGAAGATTGTGTTTCTAGAAAGTCCTTAGTTAGCTTCATACATTTTTCATCCAAGGCAACCAAATCACATTTTAGTTTATTACATTGATTGCATGGTGAGCTAACAAGGTCCTTAGAAGCATACTGAGCCGATTTGTTATTGTGATCAATCATTTCTTGAGGCGCTAGATCTGATTCTAGTTCAAATAGATTAACTTAGGGATGCTTTAAGCAAGAAACAATGGGCTCTAGTAAGCGCGACTTGGAATTGACAATTTTGTGATCTGCCCGTTTTAGGTTCATCTTGAGATTATTACAATTTTCACAAGTCTCAGGCAGATCGAGCAACATGGTATAAAGACCTCTAAACGAATTGTCCTTAACCTCACATGAGGTGCAAGCAGTAGCCTCAACAAAGTAGTAGATGAAGGGGTGCTACTCTACTCATCTCTAATTCAAAAGAAGGCTAATGTTCTCTACTTTAATCATGTCAAGTTCAGAGGACACACTATCATGCAAGGTCCTTAGTTTTCCATGTCATCAAGCAAAGCACGACAAGTGTCACAATCATCACGGGAGGAGCGGATGTAAGTAAAGTAAGCTCCGTGATAGTCTAGCTACTTCCTTCTCCAATACAGAACACTTAGCCCTAGACTTAGCATGAAATCTACCTATCTTAAGAAAAGCATCATTGTTTGGTCGTAAGTGGGACTAACCTCGTCGGAGTCAGATACGGCTCATTGTCGCTCGATTCGCCCCGAGGGCCATGAAGCACATTGGGAGAAGTTGCCGTCGTCCTTGGGATCATGATCGTCCTTCCATCATCGTCCTCCACCCCTCCACCTCATTTGGTGTCCGGTTCGTCGAGGCGGTGAGGACGCTGATGGAATGACTTCTTTGCCTTCCCAAAGTTGCGGAACTTCTTCTTGCCTTGGTCAGTCTTTGAGGGCTTCGTGTTGCGGTTCTTGTCGATGTAGTCGTTCTTGCTCGGACCGCCATAGTCACCTTTGCCCTTCCCAAGCTTGGGACGGTTTGCTCGGATGTGGTTGGGGCCACCACACTCAAACAAATCACAGACCTCCTCTTTTCCATCCCTCCTCCTCTTGTAAGCATGGGAAAACTTCCGAGCTAGGAGGGCTAGTTGTTCATCCTCAAGGCTGCTCTAAGCGATCATCGGTTATGTCACGAGAGCGCCTAGGAGAACCCGCGTGTCGACTCGAGAAGAAGATCCAGAGGTGGGATCGGTGACTAAAGCCATCATTGTGACTTCGACCTTGAGAGACAATGTCAATCTCGTGAGTCTTGAGGCGAGTAAAGCGCATCAAGAGTCGTGGTCGAGAGGTCTGTGCTATCTTTGATGGTAGTCACTTTCATCTCCCAAACACGAAGATCAAGTGCAGAAAGCATCTGTCGGCGTTATCCGAGTCGGGTATGTAAGACCGACCGCTCGGAGGTTGCTCAAAATCTTGTGAAAAGCGAAAAGCACTCGTCAAGAGATTCACCGACAAGCATCTCAAATTTCTTGTATTCACGCTTGAACTGGTCTTGTCGAACCGTCTTAATCTGGTGGTGCCCTCATGGTATGCATCGAGGTCACCCGGATGTAAATGCGTAAGTCAAATGAGAAATGCGATCAAACTCACTTCTACTCAAACCACGAATGATAATGTTCCTTGCCTTAGCATTTGCCTCAACATCGGGCATGTTTCCCACATTGATGTTTTCATCGGCGAGGAGCAACAAATCTAACCTTCACCTTTCTCGGATGGCATACCCACGAGCACGGATGTAAGTTTCCATTCGGCTCTTCGGAAGGGGTAATCCGGACCATCAAAGACCGGAGGCTTGGTGGAATACTTGTCCGTTGCCATCGCTCAACCGACCAGGTTAAGATCTATAAAGAAGAGCTAGCGGCTCGATACCAATTGAAGGACCGAAATGGCAGCAGAGGGGGTGAATGGTGCCTAAAAATTAGTACTCCCCTTTACTGTATTTAAACACGCCTACAAAGATCTCTGGAGATCTAAAGAAAGTAAATGAAGTAAGATCAAATAACAAAAACAAGCCTCGGGCTGTTCTTCTGGAAATCGGAAGCTCCGGCCAGTAAGGTGCGGAAGTTCCGCTGCGGTAGTTCCGATGTATGGCGCGGAAGTTCCGCTAGCGGTACTTCCGCTGTATAAAATCGGAAGCTCCGATTATCCTGACCGAAGAACAGAACGCTCGGGTTTTTGCCCAAAAATCCAAACTACTTTTGATCTGTTGTTCTTCTCTGGTCAAGTTTCACAGGACATCATCCTAAGCAACATCTTGACCTCATGGAGAAGAATCGCAAACAAAGATTCAACAATCAAGCCAAAATCGGATTTCTTGAAGAAGGGCAAGAAAGACCAAAAACCGAAATAGACTCGATTCTCAGATTCTTAGCTCATGAAACTTTGAGGATGTAATAGTAATATCAAAACGACTCTAGATATCAAGTTTCATGCTATTTCATAAGACGAATCAAAAGATATGCCAAAACCCTAGATATTCAACATGAACAGAGAGGGAATAAAGAGAGACATAAACATGTAATCAAAGACTCAGAGTTTCATTGATAGAAGTCAAGAAATCACAGAGGAAACACAGAGGAATGATTACAAGTATTTTCATTCATTCTCTCAAAACCAACAAACTCTCAAAAGCAAAACAAACCCTTTTGGTGGAGCTAACCTAATTTCCTCTCTTAAGGTCTAACCCTAACAACGAGGGTTGAGCTCTATTTATAGCCTTTGCTTAATGGGCCTCCAACCCATTAAGCCCGCTACACCGAACGGAACCGCCTCCACTTGTGCCGCTTTGCGAAATCCCGTTCGCCCCTTGCGCACCTTCCGAAGCCTCCGCACGCCTTCTTTGTCCTTGACACGCAACCACCTCAAGATTCACGCCGTCTTGACACATCCGGCCGTTCGACCTCAACGCCGCATGCGCCTAGTCCGATCACCTCGTGTCTCGCCACGACTTCGTCTCGATGTCCTGCAGTCAACACGAGCAAAAACACATCACACAAAGATTGCACAATATCATAGCATCAACATTTGTATAAGACTCAAACTCATACGAATCAAAATCACAAAATATCCTTCTACGCGATTAGCGGACACAATCGGAAGTTCCGCACTTTACCTTGCGGAAGTTCCGATTTCCGGAACGTCCGCACTTGTCAGGATTATTGGAAGTTCCGCGCTTAACACTGCGGAACTTCCGATCTTCGTAACATCCGCTTTTCCAGTTTTTCAAAACCGATTATCATCTCAGAGGAACACACAACGTCAGTATTATCGGATACTCCGCCACCCTAGGTGCGGAAGTTCGATTTCCTTCAGCCGAACTCAAAACCCTGGTAAATCGGAAGTTCCTATTTCCAACGCCGGTAGTTAGATTATCGGAACTTAGCTCCATACAATGTAGTTAGATTACCTGATTCAAAGATGAAGCAGATCCATACCGAAAAACTCAACTCTCAACCTATTCAACCACGATGTCAAATACTCATCACTCAGAGTGGAGGACCTCTCACATGGTCTCTCAGAATGCGAATGGCCTCCAATCTAGCTACTGGAGCAAAGGTCTCCTCAAAGTCTAAGCCCTCTACCTGGGAATAACCTTGAGCTACAAGTCTAGCCTTATTGCGAAAAACCAATCCATCCTCACTTTGCTTATTTTTAAAAACCCATTTTGTTCCAATAACATGAGAATCAGAAGGTCGCTCAACTAAAAACCAGACTTTGTTTCTTTCGAAATTTTCAAGCTCTTCATGCATGGCATTGACCCAAGAGGCATCGGATAAAGCATGGGTGATATCTCGGGGTTCAAAGGGCGACAAAAGCGAGAATGTGCATGAGAATCGGGAGAAATAAACACAGGCGAGTGACTCGCTCTTGAAGATCCCCAATCATCCGCTCGGTGGATGTTGTCATTTGTATGCGAAGTGGTGCTCTGGTGCGAGACGTGGCCTCTACCTCATGAGTTGTGGAGGTAGGAGCAGAGCCACTCGGATCGTCGGTGGGGATAGGAGGAGCGCTCGGTGGCCCGCGTAGTAGTAGCGTGCTCTCCACCCCTCTCGAAGTAGCCGGAGGATGGTTTGGTTCTTCATCCTCGAGTCATCATCGAAAATGCTTCCTTGAATTTCGTGAACATGTACACAAGCATCGGGTCTAGTACTGAGGACTAGCCTCATCAAAAGTGACTTCAAGTCTCAACAATTTTGTTAGTGTCAACATTAAAAACACGATAGCCACGAGAATGAGCGGGATATCCAAGAAATATGCCATCAAAGCATCTAGACTCAAATTTATCAAGATTGCCATGTTTAAGAATGAAGCACTTGCAACCAAAAATCTTGAAATGAGAGACTTTGGGAGAATGACCAAATCTAAGTTCATAAGAAGCCTTTCCAACCACAGACCTCAAGAAAACCCCTGTTGGAAATATAACAAGCGAAGAGAGATCGCCTCATTCAAAATCTCCTAGGAGTAGAATGCTCATCTAGCATGGTCCGAGCCATCTCTACAAGGGTTTGTTCTTCCTTTCTACAACACCATTCTGTTGAGGAACTCTAGGAGAAGAAAACGATGCTCAATTCCCTATCGGTCTGGAAGGTAGAAAAAGAAGAATTCTTGAACTCTGTCCCATTGTCACTCCTAATGGCTCTCAAAGCTCGTGTATATCAACGCAATTCTAAGGACCAAATCTCTAAAGAATCCAAATGCTTCGTCCTTAGAAGCAAGAAAATACACCCATGAATACCTAGAGTAATCATCCACAACCACCAGCACATACCATTTCCCACCAGCTGATTGAACTCTAGAAGGACCAATCAGTATCTAAGTGAAGAAGGCATCCTGAGTCCATCATCATTACCAAAGTAAGAGGTGGGTGGAAGCGGACATCATCTTACCATGTCTCTGAGGTGAGCACACAAGATCTCTAATGACCTTGACCTAGGCAAACCTCTAATCAAGTCCTTGCAATCGACTCTAGACAAATGATCAAAACCTATATGGCCAAGTCTACGATGCCACAAAACAAGGTCATGAGAATCAGAGGCTACAAGACACCTAGGTGGAAAGGAAGAAATCTTGAAATTTGCACAGAAGATCTTCTCAAACTGGAGATCTCAAAACAAGCTCACCGAGGAATCTAGAACTCTGCACTCACCTCTCTTAAACCTCACTTCTAGACCCTCATCAAGCGGTGAGAAAGCAGATAGAAGATTATACCTCGACTTACTTACCAAGCGACGTCTTTTAGCATGAACTTGTCGTTGACGCAACGGTGCCCTTTGCGATACGGTCGGAGAAGCATCCCCAAATATAATCAATTCATTGCGGATGCACGTGTGAGGAGGAGAACCATCTAGAATCTCCAGTCATATGTCGAGAACACCCGGAGTCAACAAGCCATATGTCCTCCTTCCTCGCACGACGGACCTAAAAAGCACAATCAGAAAACATCCGTGCCTCAGTAATGGGGTTAGTGATAAATGATCGAGGAATCCAAAGATCGAGAAGCACGATGTTTAGGAGCAAGCAGAGAAATAGCGTAAACATGATCGGGAATAAAATCATAAGGATGCACATGAGAACCACCTAGACCTCTCCGAAACGATCTACCAAAAGATCGATACTCCCCCTGTCTAGGTGCTACCCGTGGTCTCTCCTCACGATGTCCTAATCCAACATGCTGCCTAGACCCACCAAAAGAGTCTACAAAGTTCTCTACAAATCTAGGCCTATGTGTGGTGCGATAAACAGGCTGCCTAGCTCTAGAGACTACAGCTGGAGAAGGGACTCCTCTAATGGATCTTAGAACGCTCATCCTCTTTTTCTCTCAAGCTTTGCTCTCCCAAGGAGAACTCAACAAGATGGCCTTCTTTCTTGCGAGAAGGTGCAATGGTCTTGGACCTTTTGAGAGGTCTGCATGCGGAATGAGTGAAAGCATCTTTCTTGCGAGAAAGAGTTTGAGCAAAACCCGAGGATTTGAAAATAACCCCGGATGGCTTAGTAGGTTCTAGCTCAAACAAACCATTCTTCACAACTCTAGCAATCCTAGGTGGGTTTTTCTTGGAATGCTCTAGGGGATTGAAACCTAGACCACTATTTTTCACACTCACTTTGGATTGATCAAGAATCATGTTGAGTTTCTTTTTCCCACTTGAAAACTTCTCAAGAGTCACCTTGAGGTAATCATTCTCTTTCATTAAACCCTCACATCTAGTGCACTTGCTAGACTTGATTACCTCATTGCTCTGCTCTTAAGAAGGGCCACTTCCACCTTGAAGGCCTCACAAGACACACAATAGGATTCTCTAATCCTATTCAATCGCTGCTCCTTAAATTTGACTCTAAATGCCTCTTGAATCGATTAATCATGGTTTCAACTTGACATTTAAAGCACAAGAGTTAGAATCAATAACTTTCTTAGAAGCGATAAAGACATGGATCTTTCAATTTTAGCCTTTTTTCAAGGGTCTTGTTTAAGGCTTCAATCTCAATTGTAAGCTTGGGACAATTTTCACAAGATGCAACTCGAGTAAACTAGCATTTCCTTCATCTCTTGCATCTTAATCTTATTATTCTTACAATGAGAGCATGTATGACTAGCATCAAATTTTGTAATTCTTTTAAGGAGCTATCAGTTTAATTCAAGCAAAGCACAATTTGAGCAAGTTAAAGGGATAGCTTCCATGGCGGTCACATCAAGTGAAATGGCATCTAAGCAAGCGTAACTAGACTTGAGAGATTCTAGTTCATCGAGAGCATCTTTAAGTTGATTGGTGACGGAGGAATGAGCAGATTTCAAGCTTGTCAAGTCATTAAGCAAGCTAGTGCGAGATTCACAAAAATCATCGGATTAATAGATTTTAGCCTAACCACTTCTAGGTTCAAATTATCAATCATAATGTCACCTTCTTAATCATTTTACTTGCTTATGCAATTTCGCTCAGCAAGCACCAACGCCCTTTTCATGTCGACAATAGAAGGGCATACCTCATCGGGATCACTAAAAGGATCCTCCTTGTTGGAGGAGTCATTGTCGTGGTCGTTCTTGGCCATGAAACACATGCAGGTGAAGTCATGCGCCTTCTTCTTGCCACGAGAGTCACTCTCGTCCTCCGCTTCCGAGTCCACATCGCTCATATTTACATTCTCAAGAGCGGCAAGGACTACGGTGACAAACTTCGATAGTTTGTCTTCTTGGGTTTAGCATCCTCTCCGGGATGTCTTCGTGTCTCCTTCTCCTCCTTGCCCTTTAGCTTGGGGCACTGGAGCGAATGTGGTTTGGCTCACCACATTGAAGCATGTGATAGGTCCACTTCTCCTCCTATTCCTCACCTTGTTATACGCTCTTGTGAATTTGGTGGAAAGGAGGCTAAGTCATCCTCGAGCGGTTTCTCTAGTTGCTCATCACTTAAAGAATGTAAAGCGAGATAATGAAAACCGGATGAGCTACAATCAAGAGACTCAAGAACAACCCTTGGATTTATCGACCACTAATGCCATCGACTGTCTTGGGAGACGCGAGATAAAGTCAATCTCATGCGTCTTCAACCTCGAGTAAAGCTTATCCATGGTAAGCTCACTCATGATGTGATGTTGTCATTGATGGAAGTGATCTTCATTCCCTGACCTTCACATCAAGAGCACCCGAGTCGTGGCGTGCATTCTCGCACTCAGAAATACCAGTCAACGGTGGAGATCATGAAGAATCTTAGAGAATCTTCCCGGCTCATCCAAAGACTCACGGCCTTTGTTCGATCTTTGAGTATACTTTCTTGGTGGTTACGTCTCACTTCCTTGATCGCGATGGACCCTTCATGATAGTCACAAAGAGTCGCGGATCTCGTGAGCGGACCGCAAGTGAGCAACACGCTCAAACTCGGATCGACTAAGGCCTTGGATCAAATAATTAGAGCTTTGTTGTTGGCCTCCACATCCGAGTGATCGTATCGTCATCGGTGGCACGACATAAGGATTTTTCACCTTTAGCCAAATAGCGTGCCCTTGAGCCTCGATATATGCTTGCATACGAGCCTTCCGGTATGCAAAGTCAACTCCTTCAAAATGTGTGGCTTGGTTGAGTACTTGTCATCGCCATGGCTCCAAAGACCAGGTTAAGATCTATGAGAAGAGCTAACCGGCTCGATACCACTTGTAGGACCGGAAGGCGACTAAGGGGGTGAATAGGCGCTTTCAAAACTTTCTCGCCTAAATCAAAACCAACACGAACTTTACTCCTTTAGCTATGAAAGCTAAGAAGATCGAGAAGCACACAACGGAAGCCTTGTGTTGGATTTGATAAACCCTCAACCTTACGACACAATCGGAGAAAAGAACTCACTTTGTTCCTTACTAGGCATCTTGGCGGTCCGCCGGCTACCACGAGCGGTCGGACCGACGGTCAACCAATGATCCGACCGGCAACTAATCGGCGGTCGGACCGGTGGGACAATGTTCGACCTTAACAAACCAATGGATCGAATACACAGCGGTCGGACCACCGTTGAAGGACCGGTCGGACCGGTGAGAGTCGATCTTGAAAAACTCCACCCAAATCAAAACGAAATTTGATCCAACTTTTGATTCCTCCAATAAAACTTGACCAAATTTGAGCACACCTCCTAATGATATTAGAGACCTATTTCTAGCGACGATCCGTCGGATCCACTTCGAGAATCGACCTCTCGAGATTTTACCAAAGAAGTGCACAAACCCTAGAAATATGAAAATCTTGATTCAAGACTTGCTTGTGGGGTTTGATGATCTAGATGACTCTAGGAGTAATCCCACACATCAAAGCAAGATAAAGTAGGCCAAGAGACCAAGCATGAACCTTTGAATCAAGGAAGCACCAAAATCATCCAAAAGGAGAAGAACACACAAGGAGCAAGCGAACTTTCAATTGAGCATCACAAGATTGTTCGATTACACAAGATGCTTACAAAGCCTCTCCAACAAAGAGGGCAAGAGCTCAACAAGGAGCACACTCCAAACCCTAGTTCTCCTCTCTCTCCTCCAAACCCTAGAAAAGGAAGAAGGGGCTAAAATGAATGCTTAGCTTTGTTTTCCATCTCCCCTTCCTATTTATACTAGAGAGCTAGGGTTTCCTTTTGGGGTCACTTACACATGGGACCCACACACAAATAACTCTTGAAGCAATCGCCGCTTCACCACGTGTAGGTTGATCGGCGGTTCTTATCGCGTCGCCAAGCCTCTCTTGTCCAATCCCATCGGAACCTCCCGAGAGACTCGCACCGATATCCGCACCTTTGATCCAACCAAATTGCATCGAACCACCCGCTCGATCCATCTTGTCCATCTGCACCATGCTTGTGTCACACGACCACCCGGTATCCCCGATCGTTACGGACCTCGGCTCTCCAAGCGTAGTCGATCCACTCACCGTTGGCGTCGTTGACACTGTAAGCCACCGCACGACAATAGACAAACAATCGTTTCCAGGAACAAGTTCTTCACAACTTGACCCACGTTAGTTCCGCAATGCAATATACAACAATAAAGCATTGAAGTTCATATGATAACACAATCAAAACCAACTCAATGCAACACTTGGCTAACCTTCAAGCCATTGCGGTCTCAGCCCAGCCACAGGACCGTCCGACCGATTTCATCTTGATCGGACCGCTCCCAACAGCGGTCGGACCGGTCCAAAAGACTTAGCCAAATTTTCAACTCAAAATTCCGAAACCTTCTGGAATTTTCAAACGAATAGAACTTTTGACTGGGAACTCCAAAAATTATGGGACCACATCCAGGAGACTCCCCTCACTTGCCTACACATCCTATTTTTGGCTCAGCTCCAAAAACCTATTTTTGTTTTGGCGGTCGGACCGGCCAACATGGCGGTCGGACTCCTCCACAAGTGATCGACCGCCTGACACCGCCGGCCGGACCGCTGTGGTCCGCGGCCTTGGAGCAAACCACGCGAGATTTTGCAAACCAACAATGCCATTGCCAATTGACTCATCATCCTGAGATCGTGCACATATCCTCACGATATCCACAGTTCCGCTGGATCCTTTTAGTCATTATACCAAAGTGGAACGAACTAATATACCTTGATTCCTTACTCAACAAAAACCACGACTTCACCCTTGTGAAAGGAATACTCAACAGGTATGCTCATTTCCTCCATACATAGCTCTATTGTAGTCTTACTTCTTTTCAAACGCCCGAGGACAACTTTTTGGAATCATGCAGGTCGTTCATCACCTATGTTGCCGAGGGAGGGCCATACAACGGACCGAGCGCCACACTGCAACACAGGATGCGATTTTCGGTACGCGCTACAACACAATAATCCTATATCATACTTCGTAATAATGCGTCTCGAACTGACTGTAGCTATATATGTAATGCTATTTTTGCAGTGCCGCCAGCGAAAACAAGATCACCTAAGTGCATTCTATGTTTGCCATCATATGCAGCAAATGATGAGTGCTAAGATTAAGGATCCTGAGGTTTGTCAATCTTGTAATAATTATTATTTAATTATATATATATATATATATATATATATATATATATATGCTTACTACTTTACTCCTGCTAGCGACAGGGCTTGAACATAGATTTAGATGCACTCGTTATGAAAGAGGTCTCGGAGGTTTGAGGGGCGCTCCGCGCCTTCATCAGGACAGAGATCGTTAACACCGACGGAGAGTTTCACTCCATCGATACTGCTGAACGACCTTGAAACTATTGATTCAATTGTAATTGATCACATTGAGTAGTTGTAATTCAATTGTAAATCTAGCGACAATACTTGAACATAATCTTTTGTAATTGATCTTGAGTTTTAAATGATCACTTTGAGTTGTCAACAATTGATTCATCCGTGATGTATCTGTTTTATGCTTAGTTTTCAGTGGGCATGGCTATCAATTCCTGAGGCTAGTCGAAAATAAAAAAAATTAATTAGGTATAAAGAACTCTCACAGATGGTTTTTGGTTGGAACCGTCTAGGAACGGTACTATCACGAGCGGTTTCAACAAAAATTGTTTGTGATGGGCCACTATCACGAGCATTTCAACCAAGAACCGTCGTGATATACTACGTATCACGATGGTTTCCACTAAGAAAATGCAGCGATCGTAGTATATCACAGATGGTTCTATTTACAAACCGTCTGTGACATCACAGGCGGTTTGTAAATAGAATCGTCTATGATATAGTACGTATCACAGACGGTTCTAGGTTGAAACCATCTGTGACAGTGGCCCTTCACAGACAGTTTTAACTAAAAACCGTCTGTGTTGAGCCTTATCACAGACTGTTAAAAAACCGTCTGTGATAACCAACTGTTATCACAGACTAAAAATTCAGATGGTTCAAAAACCGTCTCTGATGATGGTTCCGAACCTGACTTGCCAGCCCTGATGGCCCGCAAGCCCCTCTCGGCGCTCGTGCTGCCCGTTTGCTACCTTGCTTCTACCTCCTGCCTTCTACCATGCTCACCTTGCCACTAAGTGAGACTAAATTATTTAGGCTTTGAACGTGCAAAATTATTTTTATAATTTCATATAAAACTCAGTTTAGGCCAAAATAATTTTTTAATCGCTTATTCACCCGCTTTAGTTGGCCTAGCCAAATCTATTGGTAGTATAAATATGACATATTTGGCATAATCATCGGTTTATATACCTACAAAATACACGGTGTGTAATATTCTAAATTTCGTTTAGGGAGGATTTTATTCGGGAGACAGAATTATTTAAAAATTCAAAGTTTTCGGGGAATTTTTGGACCCTGGGCCTTGGGCCCAGGCTGGTACAACCCTGGCTGGCCAAGAGTGGGCCAAGGAGGGGGGAGACGCACCAGGCCCAAGGCCCATGCACCCCCACTCCCCTTCCAACCCTAACCAGCCCCCCTTCTCCCCTCTCCCTCCGCATTCCCTCATTGAGCCATGACCCCTCTCCCCTAAGCGACGCCCCCCCCTTGGTGTCGCCTCCCACCTTTGGTGCCGGCCCCGGTGATCCCCGGCGCTGCTCCCCAAGGTCTTCCCCGAAGCCTCCTCCTCCTACCGTCTCCTCCGGCCGGTTGTCTTCCCTAGTTTTGGCCGGCCACTAGAAGGGAGGAAGAAGGAGGGAGAAAGTTCTTCGGGAGGTTGATCTTCGTCACCCTGCGGGTCTTCAAGGGTAACGACGAGTTTGTTTCATTGTTTGATGCCTTTTGGATGCGAATTTGATTAGTGAGATTTAATCGTTTTGCTGCCTTAGTATTTCCAGAATCTATCCAGTACGTTGTGCGGCCGGTTTCGACCTCTTAGAGACCATGTAGAGAAAGATGATATAGTACTAGAATTTGTGGAGTTTGAGACTCAATCGGCCGACATCCTCACCAAGCTTTTAGACCTAACTAGGTTTGTGACCTTGAAGAGTGAGTTAGGGGTAGTTTATCCCTATAGATTGGTTTGATGTGGAGTTGGTTCTTTTATGAGCCTCTTGATCAATTGGTCTTTTTTATGTTTGTTATCTTTCTTAGGTTTTTGATGTTTTTCTTGCATCTCATTGCGTTATACTGCATTCATATGAACAATAAAAAATGACGCATTGTAATATAAGCTTTATGCTTTTGTCTTTTAAATTGATAAAGCTTTGGTTATTACCCTCTTGTGCTATAACATTTCTATTCTTGCTCAATGTTATATCTTGTTCATTGACTAGCTAGAATTATCATGTCTTCTCATGAGTCTTTGCTAGATGAGCTAGAATTCTAAGACAATTTGAACTAGAAATTGCAATTTGTGGATCTCTTAGTTAGTTGCAACTCTAGTGATCCTTTTATGACACTTGTCATGTCAAAATTACTTTGTTAGATCTTATATCTAAAAATTAAACTTTACTTGAGCTACTAGTTCTTTTGTGAATCTTAGGTTTACTCCTCCTAGGTTTTTGTGGCTCGGGTCCTGTATAACTTATAGACTCAGGAATAGCTTTTGCTCTTAAATCTTGTGCAAAATGAGAAAAATTAAGAAAAATGAGTTTTGTGATCCCCATGTGCTGAAAATTGTGCCAAACCATTCTCACGAGACTGCATGTCATATGACATGAACTTGGAGATAGTTTGATTATTCACACGATCTCATGGAGACTACTTGCCATGCTTTCATATGAACCTCGAGATTTGTCGCCTTGGTTGGAGCTTAGTAAGTATTGTGGATGACTCCTAGTCCATGATCTACCTTACTAAGATAGACCTTCTAATCAACTTTAACATGTGCTATTCATTGCAAAATGATAAATGTTGTAAAAGTTTTATGTACTTGAGGTATTTGAAGCAAAATGATTCACTTTGGAACTCTCAGTCACTAAAATAATCAATTATAGATTCTTGATCTCACATTGAACTTACTAATTTTGTTGCTAGAGTTTCTTCAGAACATAACGGGTTCACTACATTATCGTATTTTGTTGGTATATATTTTTATTTTTATCTTTGTGTTTGCTCAATCTCTCAAAGTACATGTGAAGAACATAATAGGTTCACCATATTACCGTATTTTGTTGGTATATAATTTTATTTTTTGTCTTTGTTTTTTCTCAACCTCTCAAAGTACATGTGAAGAACATAACGGGTTCACCACATTGTCGTATTTTGTTGGTATATAATTTCATTTTTTATCTTTATTTTTTCTCAACCTCTCAAAGTACATATGAGATCTTGAATCATGTGATGAAAATATGAGTTATTAAGACCATCAAGAATAATTACAGAGACCAAGAATAAAAATTACATAAATATTTTACTATAATTTATGTACAATGGAGTTGTAAATAAACTTTCAAAATGTAACAATTTTCCAGCTCCTCCTCAACGATTTTTTTAAAATAATTTTTATTTAAAAGATAGTTACAAAGAAATAAATAATAATAATAAAATAGGTGTCTGTTGCCATTTCAAATGACGATAAACACATGTTGCCATTTGAACTAGTGACAGGATCCTCGTTGCCAATTGAAACTATATGGAAAGGTTCCTGTCGCTAATTGAACTGACGACAGGAGAATTTCGCTAGTTCAATTGGAGACAGGACTCTGTTGCCAGTTGAAATGGCGACACTATCCCTGTAGCCATTTCAATTGGCGGTAAGGTCCTATATTTATATACATTTTAATTTATGCCTATAGAATTCGGCCTAAAGAGTTAGTATATTTCACAAAGTTTTTTGGTAATACTTTGAAGTGTCCACGTAGTTCATAATCCGAAATTGGAGAAGATAACGTAATGTGAAGTACAAAATGCGAGATCGACGGCACAAGTTGGAACATGAGTTTGGTAGCGCAATAACTCAAATAGCCCTATTGGAGTGAAATAGAAAAAATATTTGGGTTTAGCGTTGTCTTGTGCATTGTTGTTCCGATTGTATTGTTTGTGGAACCGATTCCTCTCAGAAAAGATGATGTGATATTTAACAATCGAAATATTTGGAAAAACGGATTTAATTTCGAAAGACTTCATAATTTAATTGCGAAATACATGATGAACTAGGTTTGGCTACTACAATGGAAACGCCAATATGCACGAATCAACAAACCGGAATACACCTACGATACATGTGCGCTTTTTTGGAATCCAAAAAAAGGTTGATTGAAACGAAATCAATCAGCCCTGGTGGCACATCGGTCCCTTCCCCTTGTCTCTGTACTGTCCGCAGGGTTGTCTAGTCTCGAAGTTAGCCATGTTCTGCGAGACTGGCTGGATGATTGAATGATGTTACGACGATATAACGTAGAACCAAATTATTAATTAGGGTGCAAACTGAACATAAGTTACCTCTTCGATCCGAGCTGCGCCCAAGCGATAGAGAGCGCCAGGACGACCGCTGGTCTCACTAGCAGGAGCCTTCCTGCAGCATCCCGCTTTTTTGGAGTTTTTCAATTTTCAAAATTTTAAAAGAGAACCATTTGCTTTTAATTGCCAAAAGCTTAATTGGGAATTTCAGAATCAATTGCAGTTTAATAGGAATTAATCAAACTTCAATTAAATTAAAGTTGGTTTAATTGAGATTTCTGGTATTTAAAATCAAAAGTATTATTTTAAGTGTTTCCTTGGACTTATTGGATTTTAGAAATGGGTTTTCCTTTTTCCAGAAATTAAAAATTAATCTATTTGCAAAAGTTAAAGAAAAATTAAAGTTAAAAGTATTTTTAGTAAGTCCAGAGTAATTCAAGGAATTTCTGTGGATTTTTCTAGAGTGTTTGGACTCTATTTGATATTTTTAAAAAAGTGTGTTCATTTGTTTGTATTTCTGAAATTCAAAAATCAATTAAATCCTCCAGCGTGTGTGGGCGAATCCCTACCACCACTATTCTCTCGCCCACCCGTGCGATCCCCATCGACGGCTCTCGTGATCGCCACGCCTCCTTCGCTACCGGGCGCCCGATCCTCATCCGGTGGCTCACGCTCTCCCGCGCGTTCCCACCGCTCGATCAAAATCGGCCGCCCCCAATCGCCCCCTTTTTTCCCTATTTTTCTTCCACCTCCCCCCTTCTTCTCTCCCGCGCTCGCCCGTGAGCTCCCGCCACGATTCCCGCCGCCCGCCTTGGTCCCGCCTGGCCGCCCAGTTGGTCGGCGCCTCGGCCGCCTCGCTCCCTTTTCTCTGCCCGAGCGGTGCATCGCCAGAGCTCCTCGCCCGCAGAGCTCCCTCTCCTCCCGCGGCGCTGCCGCCGCCACCCTCGCCCGTGACGCCCTCTCCTCCTCTGCGGCTATAAAGCCTCACCTCTCCCTTAGCTTCGTTCCCCCCTTTTTTTAGTTGCTCTTTTGCTCCCAACCGCCGCATTGCCGAGCTCCCCCTTCCGACATCGCTGCGCGACCCTCCCGCCACCTCCACCTCCCTTTCGCCTCTGGTGAGTCCTAGGCGTTCCCCGGTGCTCGTGGTCGCCTTCCCGGGGCTTGGAGTGCCACCGGGCCACCCCAGCTGTTGGGCCGTGCGCCACTGCCGCCGCTTGCATCCGCCGCATTTCCGCTCCGGCGTCTTCGTCTCCACCGCCGGCTTCGCCTCGGGGAGGGGAATCCATTTTAGCCTTTCCCGCAGTAGTTCTCCTCCTCCATGGCGTTGCATGCCGCAGCAGCTGCCTCCCTCCATTGCTCTGTTTTCGGTGAAAGCATCAGAGCGGTCATTTGCCGAAAACACTGTAGCAATTATCGGCTAATGACACTTAGTTAGCGCTAGTGACTCCTTGATCCACCTTCGGTGCCGCCGACGTGTGGGCCCTTGTGCAGTAAAAGAGGTTTAATTAAACCGGTTTTGGATATCTATGGCTGACATGTGGGCTCCCTCGGTACTGTTATCGTGGACTCGTGCACCCGGGCATGGACTCGGCTCTTGCACTGTTCTGTGCACCAAGGGACACGTGTCAACACTGAGTTAATCCCCATTTTCTGATTTTCCTTTTAACTAAAAATCTTCAGTAAAACTTCAAAAATTCATATCACCTTCGTTATAGCTCCAAAAATTATGGAACTTGTACCCAAAATTTTATAAAATCAAGCTCTTTCATTTGGTTCTGGTTTTGCAATTTTTGGAGTTCATTTGGTGCTATTTCATTTATTTGTGCTCTTTTCGCACGTGTAGATTCCGGCGTTCCGGAAGGTTTCATCGACCCGACAACCGAAGACCCGCTCCTCGTCAACGAAGGCAAGTCGTAGGCCTTTGACCATGTTGAACCCATTTTACAAATGTATATTGTTTTAAATTATCATGCATGGCTAGTTTTATATAAAATGGTTTTGGGAGTAGATAATTACAGAATTGACATTATGCCTCCTTGTTAAATTGAAAATGAAATGTCCCCTTGAATAACATAATTCTTTGGACACCATAGGATGATTAATACTAGTTAGACATAATTGTATTACCAACATGGGCGTGTATTATTGCTTAGCTTTGCTTTAGCTACCGTGGGATTTACGATCACATGCTCAAAGAATGAATGAACTTGACTAATGACATTATGGAACTGTGGTGTGAGGCCACTTTTATTAAAAGATGTGCAACCGAGGCAGAGATTGCCATTTGGTCGGGATGAACCAAAAATGATTTATGCTCGGGCTTGTGGGCGGTGGTGAAGGTGGGTACGTGAGGCACACTGGGAAGCGGAAAGTCTCGTCTGAGCAGACAACTAAGGACTTAACCTTGTACGCCATTGGTCTGGGTCACATCGTGCAACCACAAGTCCATTATGGGGTGGACCTGGCCAATTAATTAGGAAAGTTTTGAGTCGGTTTTGTTTTGGATGGGAAAGGCGCAAGAGGGGGCCGTGAGGGCGAAACCTTAGCGAGCAGAACCAAGGAAAAATGGACCTTTGTAAAGGCCTTGTGATAATCACTTAGTTGCACACCTCGAAAATATGTGAGCGGACAGTACGAGTGATATATCTCTTGTGGGTAAAGCTGTACAACCTCTGCAGAGTGTAAAAATCTATTCGAATAGTCGTGTCCCCGGTTATGGACATGCCCGGATTCTTTCACACAAGGGGTAGCATTTTCGAAAATGTGGTATTGGTTCGATGGAAAGGTTTGGTTGGAATGGTTGGGAAGTGAACGGGAGGTTCACTATTGTTTCAAAGAACTTGGTTATTTATGTATTATTCTTTTAAAATCCTGCTTTGCAATCTAATTATTGTATTTACTGTTAAACTTGCTTTCTGCAAATTAACCATAAAGCCATCCTTGCTTAAGCCTTGCATAAATACTATGTGCATACATTTCTCTACGACTTGCTGAGTATTTTATGTACTCACGGCTTTATGCCCTATGTTGATCAGTCCCAGCAGAAGAATCAGGAAATGTTGAGTTCTACGAGGAAGGCTACTTTGAAGACTTCGCGAACTAGGTCATATCCTCCACTCGATTGACTGTGGGCATGTCGATTGAGCTCCACGTATTTTGCATTTCCGCTGTAAGAACTCTGTTATTGCTAAGCCCTGTGAGGCGACTTTTGTAAGAACTTGACCATAAGGTCTTTTGCCGTTAACTAATATTACTTTGTCTGCTTCATTAGTTCGTTGTTGAATGGTTATGATAACATCATTGTTGCAACTATGCGAGCTAGCTACTAATCATTGGACTAGCTTGGTATGCACAGAGGGTCTCGGGGTTGTGTGATACCCGGGGTGCTGACACTTCCCCTTATGCGCCGCGCTCTCAGCCCGATCGTACTCAGCTTCCTGTTCGGGTCTTCTCCACCACCACCCTGTTCTCCTGGGCTTCTCCAGTGCCTTTTCAGTAGGGTCGGGTACGTAAGATTCCCATTGTTTGAAGGTCTCAGGTCGCATTGTATGGTTCAACATGTACTTCCGCTCGATGAAGGCCCTATCGTACATGTCTGGGACATCGATCCATTAGAAGAAGTTGCATCACATCTCTGGATGCCATTATGCACGGTTGTAGTTAGGCATTTGTGAAATGGAACATAAGATGTGGAAAATCAATGTGTGCAAGATTCGCTTATGAGGTGATAGCCGCATGTGTAATACGTCGGGGTGACCGTTGCGGGGTGTGTGGGCTGGATGGTCTTAGCCGGTTTTTTGAACACACATTGCAGGCATGGAAACTCCGGTGGTACCAGTGCATCCTTCATAGAATAATCCAGATAGGGTTTAGCTCTTGCGGTAAGCCACTTGCGCTTTCACAGTATCTTCGCGTAGAAGTTCGCCAACGAGTCCGACATCTCCTTCCTCTCAGTTGTCGAACTAAGCTTTGGTGATGTGTTGGATGTGGTGGTGTAGTGTTCTCCTCCGGCTCTCTTATTCAACAGTTCTATTATCCCTCCTTTTATAATGGACATTTTTGGTCCGAAAAGGTGTCGTGGCGGAATGTGGTATTTTGGTATGAAAATGTAACGTTGCAGTGTGTTGTCATCTTGGTTTGCAAAAGTGGAAGTTTGTAGTGTGACGTGGTGCATTCTTTTCGATCTGAAAAGGTGGCGTGGTATAGCGCGGTCGTTTTGGTCTAAGAAGGTAACGTGGCGGAGTGCGGTCTTTTCAGTCTTAAAATGTGGCGTGGCAGAGTGCGGTCTTTTTGGTCTGAGAAGGTAACATGGCGGAGTGCGGTCTTTTCGGTCTAGAAATGTGGTGTGGCAGAGTGCCGTCTTTTTTATCTGATAAGGTAACGTCGCAGTGTGTTGTCAACTTGGTCTGCAAAAGTGGCAGTGTGTGGCGTGACCAGGTGCGGTCCTTTCAGTCTGAAAAAGGGGTGTGGTGGAGTGTGGTCTTTTCGGTGTGCAAATGTAACATCGAAGTATGTTGTCATCTTGATATACAATAGTGGCAGTGTGTGGCGTGACTCGGTGCGATCTTTAAGGTGGGGTGTCGCGATGCTGACTCCCTGACGTAGTTACCTGTAGACACAAAAACAAGTAGTATCGAAACACAAGACTAACATAATGTAAGTTGTACAAAAATTTATATTTACATGACATCATTGATATTTACGAGAACAAATATCTACTCGCGGGCCCTTTGGGATGTACCCCACGTGTGGCTCTTGGCCTCGTCCGGTGCACCTATGGGTGCTGGTACGAGTAGGTCAAAGGCTCAGTGGCGAGGCACCGCTTCGGCGCAAGTAGCCTGGGGGTGTCGCTTGAGGGTGCTACGTTGACTGGCTCACTCTAGGCACAGTGTGTACCTGTGAATCCCCCACGGAGAACTAGCTACTCTCGCCGTGGGGAGGCTCACTACCACCCAGGTCGAAATCGAAATCCCCGGAGCATGACTTCTCGTGCGACACCAGCTCCTCCTTTTGAAGGGGTGTATGACTTGTGAAACAGTACGTTGTGCATGTAAACATAGCAAAAATGGTAAAATAGTATGTTGTTGATGCAAACAAGACAAACATACCTCGGTGCAGGAAGGCAGCAGACGGTTTTGCGTACTCATGCCGTGTGTACGGGTGGAACTCAGGTTCTATCAGAGAAAATTGTCATTACTAACTAGTGGAGTTGGAAATAAACAACCAGACGTGAGTGTTTCATGCTGATCTACGAATTATGTCGGGGTACTCCTAGCACGGTTCCACGAGGACCCATCGCCACGTCTGGGTAAAGAGTTGTGGGGTGTGACGTACCGTGGCTCACCCCCCGATCACGCACAGGTGGGTCCACCACCTCCCTCGGCCTACAGAAGGACGCCAGCTTAATGCCTCACCTCGTCTTCTCAATGAACTGGTCCATGAGTCCTCTGATCTCCTGTGTCGTCATGCTGAAGTCCTCCCTGAGTGTCATACGACACACGGAGGATGCCAACTCATGTATCTCCCACTGTAGATCGACCTGTACACGGAATTAACAATTTAAGAACCGAGAACGTGCAAAGAAAACAATATTTATGGACCATGCAATACATACCACGCTATGGAATACTGAGTCTGGCTGGGTGGGGTACGTGTCGGACGTCGCGGCCTCGTGTCATGGAGGGTCGTCCGTGAACCTGACAGAACGAACCCTCGTCCGACTAGAGTACCACTCGATGTACTCCTCATACGTCCTAGGGTCGTAGTGAGCATCCTCTTGGACGACATCTTCCAAGGCATGGACCCACCTCTGAAACATCCTATCCATCCAGGAAGTCATAGAAGAGACTTCCTTCGTAGTGTATATGTGGAAGGCAAAACGATTGTTTCGTAGGTATGTACGGAAAATAGTACAACATAAGTAAAATTTGAACCTACCAATGGACGTTCGGTGCCATCCGCTACCCCTAGGGGGCTGGGACCTCCTATCGCAGATCGAACTGGCGCATCCCCCGATGAACGTGGTGCTCCTCCACAAGACGTCGTGTACCAAGCACCTCTGCGTGTACCGGTATGCGTGGTCTCACGTGCACAGGCTTGATAGGCCTCGGGGTGCACGCGCGTACACTCTGTTGGGAGTGTACAACGTCTAGATGACGCGATTATTCGTCAGCTGATCGAACATTGCAACATAGTTCAGGTAGGATACGTGCGTAGTGATCGGAGTGAAGGTGACCTATCGAATGAAACAACAGAAACTTACCATAAGAAATTGAATTGCATTACAAAAAAGAGCAAAAATTCAAAAAACTTACCCGTTGGTGACACCACATCGTACCCATTGTCGGTCGATCCACGTCGTTGTTGTCGGCGTACATGGTGATTGTGTATGTGCCCTGGTCCAACTGTGGTTGTCCGATTTGGAAACGCTCGAAGGATCTCTTCCACCTCCTAGTCCGCTAGCTGCCGTGCGTACTGGATGAAGTGCTTGTAGAGACTGTCGCTGTGGGACCCTAGGAACATCACTCACCCGAATAACCACCGCGAGTGACCTCGATGTGCCTCCTCACCGTGTGCTCGGGTTCATCCTCTGCCATATGCTCCGGTTGCAAGAAGATAGATACACATCACTAAGCTGCATAAAGAAATTAAAGCAAAAGGACAAGAGTTACAAAAACTTACGTAGAACAGACAAATCTACTACAGTGATGACCCGTGTGTGCAGCTAAACTCCCTATAGCCGTTGTTGAGCAGTAACACCCCTTGGAACCTCGTGAGGAACTCTGTGCACCACATGGCTGGGATATCATGTGCCGCTAATCATATATATATATACAGAGAGTGCTCTGTTTGGTTGTGAACAGGTTCATCTGCACTAGCCACCATTTTGTAGAAAGCTTGAGTAGATGCTGTTGACTCCTCTACTGTTGGCTCATAGTCAGCTAGCATATCATCCATCCAGACCAATTCAGTAGACCCATCATGTAACATCCCAAAGCTCTGGGTTTGTATTTCAAATGTATGAAAATGAGGATAAATTAAAACTTTTGGATGCATCCTTGTTGTCATTTGGAATCTCTAGAAATTATCCCCTTGATGTGTGGACTTCAAATTCAATTTGGTTTATTGACTTGAAGTGTTGCAATTCAAGATATTCTAGTCAAACCTGGTGATCATCCTCTGGAAATATTTTTCCTAAATTCTTGGTCATCCTGGTAACCTCCCTGAGAAATTTTATAATTTTTAGAAATTATTTGCTATTTCTTAAGGGCTGGTCAAACCTGTTGTCTCCCTGGTCAAACCCCTGAGCAGCAGCTTGTGGATTTTCTGGCAAGAAATTCACTACATGAAAAATTCTGTAAAATTTGCACACGGTTGATCTTCAAGTCAGGATCACTCAGTAAAAATTTTGGAATTTTTGGAGCTGTGGAGCCACCTCTGGAAATTCTCAAATCATCTCAGCCCTTTTGATCCAAATCTGGAATCACTGTTCCTCGAGCTCGAACCCGAGTCAGACCCCGACCCGAGTCTCGCGTTTTGGCCCAACCAACTGACCGCGCTGGTTGTGAGCCGTCCGATGGAAACTTAGCGGTCCAGATCGCGTAACCCTTCGGCTAGGTCCGAAAGCTCCTGCGCCGATTGGGGACCATCCGATTTGGAGATCAGCGGCCTGGATCGAGTGGCCGGTCGGACCGGCCGATCGTCCCTTTTACTTGGACCGTCTGATTTGGGATTAACAGCCTGGATTGAGTGGCCGATCGGACCGGCCGATCACCCCATTCTCTTGAGCCGTCCAATCCCGATCGAACGCTCCCGAGCAGCCGCCAACTTACCGTTTCGTCGTCTCGCTGCACCTGGGCCCGGGTTGTTAGCTCCTTCGTCCACCTCTCGTCGCGTCGCGCAGGAGTTGAGCTCCACACGGCCGTTGCATGTTGCGCACGACCGGCAACGGTGTTGCCGCACCGCTCTTGGCTACCAATCGCAGGGTTTCGCCCACTCACGCTGCCTATCCTTCCGTCCCCTGGCCCGAACAAAACCCCAGGATGCCCACCTTCTTCCGCACTTCTCTCTCGGTTCTTGAGAGGGAGCTCGTTTGTGCATCTCCCACGGGTAAGCTTCCACCCGCGGCGTCCCTTGGCTCCTACCTTCCGTGGCCTTCCCATTTTTGCTCATTAGAGCTCTTGCCATTGCTTGTAGGGTCCAGGACAAACTCGTGCTCCCGCTATGTCCAGAGCACGCCCGGAACTTCGCCCTTAGGCCATCGTCGTTTTCGGTGAGAGTTTCTCTCGGTTAATTGCGTCATCCCCTTCCTTGGAGCCATCTAATGTTTTCCCCTCGACCAATCTGGTCGATGCAGCGCAAGGACATTTGAAATTGGAGTTCTTCCCATATTTCGGCCGACCACACTATTCTCCGACCAGTTTCAATCGGGTGAGTGCATTGTCGACTCCTTGCGTTTACACCATCTACACCACCCCCTGAAGTTGTCTGTCCCACTAATTTTTGTCCTGGTTGCCCAGGGTGACCTCTCGTCGTGAGCCGCACCACCGCCACCGCCATTGATGTGGTCATCACCTCGCCGAGGCTTCCACAGTCTTCTCTTCCCATTGGTAAGCTCCAGTAACCACCCCTGTAGCTTATGCGCCCTCCGGTTGACCCGAGTTTTTGCCATGCCGCCTTTTGCACCATGGCCGTATCGTCCTCTCCGCTCCCAGGCATTGCGCCGTCGATACGGGTCACTCCAATCGCAGCCGCCAACACCAGTAGGTGCGCAATCGTATGCGGAGCCCATTCCTGCCTTTAGCGGCAAGACCGCCATGGCACGAGACGCCGCGGCCGCCGTAGCGTCTTGGAAGCGGCGCCTCGTTATCGAATTCACCGATCCATCTGTAGCATGGTCATTACGACCAGTTCGCGTCATTAAATGCTAATGATAGATTTGTTAGTTAAAACTGTCTTCAGAATTGTTTCGGTGTGGTTGACTTATGGGGCCGAGCACAGTAAGCGTGGTGTAAATCCCGATTTTTGCAGTGTATGACATGTGGACCCGACTGTCGGTAGCCTAAATTTTCTCGGTTAAAAATGGAAAATGCACTGTTTAAGGGGCCCACTGGTCAACGACCGTGGCTAGCATCGACTGGGTATAAAAAGTTGTTTATAATTTTGTAAAATCCAAAATGCTTTATTTATGAACTGAAAAATGCATTAACTTCAAAATTGCATAAGTAATTCATTTTAACTCCAAAAACAGTAAAACCACTTTTGTTAATTTTCATTTTTAATAAACTTTGTTATAAAATATTTTTCAACCTTGTCACTATCTCAGGAAACATGTTTTGTGCAGAGTGCTTCAAAAATGAATTATTAATACACTAAAAATTGCTTTAACTTTGAAAATGCATAAGTATTTCTCTGTAACTCCAAATAGAGTAAACTAAACTTTGTTGGAATCCTCTGTTAGAGTACTTTATTTTAAAATAAGTTGTGAGCATGATACTATTACTAAAAATCTTATTTTGCATGTAACTTGGTACTACTTTCATGCCTTTAAAAAATCATAGAAAATTCATCTTAGCTCCAAATAAGGTGAATCATTTTTCGTTGGTCATCTCCTGTGATGCTCTATCTACCATAAAAATTTCATAGGCACCACTTTTCTGGAATTTTTTACCTAAACTTTCAATGTAGGATGAATAGTGATAGCTAGTAATTAAATTGGATTTTTCTGAAAATTGATGTTCAAACGGCAATAACTTCTGCATTGAACATCCAAATGAATTGATTCTTGTTGGTAAATTCATCTAAAATCATGATATTCATTCTGTAAATTTTTCATAATTTTTGGATGAACTTGTATTTCTGGGCCTTTTCGGTATTATTCGTTCTTATTGTGTTTTCGACTTCTTTCGATAGGTTCCGACGATCCTATTGTGTTCGAGAGTGATCCTCTGCAGCAAGTTAGTAATCCTCAATAAGGCAAGCAGTTTGATCATGTTAATCCTAGTATTTTCAAGTCTAATATATTGATTTCGACTTGTATGTATGCATTGCAATTTTGTTGTTAAAATATGGTTAGTTGATCCTATAGTTGCATACTCTGTAGATAAATGATTACCCTCTACTACGAACCTAGGTTATTTCTTTGTGACTAGAGTTCGTTGGATGGGCTCTTGTCGCTTAGTAGATTGCGAGTCAATATACTTAGTCATGCTTAGCTATCGGTAGTTTTTGGCGGTCATCGACTTAGTCGATGATCTTGATCACACAAATCTTATTGTTACTCTATTATGCCCAGCACCTTGTGCTTTGTTATTTTGTATATTTAAAACTGAAAATAAAATTCCTTTAGACTTGGGCATAATGGTATGTTGGTGTGATTGTTGGGTGTCGTCCGGCAAAAACGACGGGGAAGAACGGCTCGCCGCCGGCGACTCCGGCCGCGGCGGTGCGAGTAAGTGCCCAAAATGGGTCCCAGACATCATTGCGCACCTAATGGTACCAATGAATTAGTTGCGGTGGTCGAAGCAGCGGCAAGCGGAGAGAACCAGTGGTCGAAATGACAAAAGCGAAAATGGCAAATGCGCCATTGCGGTTCAAGTGGCAGTGCCATGCCACTAGGGACTAAGAGGAGTTACCGAGCGCAAAGAATGCACCGAGGAGAGCCAAGTGCCGGGCGAAGAAGAATGCCGATTTTGGTGAAATTGGGAATTGAATTGATTCGACCACTGAGCAAATTGAACCGAATTGAGTGAGGTTAAGCTTGAGAGTAAAGGGGAGCAGAGGAGCAAAGACCAAGAAGAAAACCCTGTTTGCAGACTCCACCGAAGCTCCAAAAGCGACAATGGCGTACCAAGGATTCCGATGATCTGCAGCCCAGCGAACTTGCAGTGCTAGCTAGAGTTGCGGAGGTGCTAAAGGAAGCTAAGGGAGAAACAATGGAGCTTAAATAGCCGAGGATGGCCGAGAGCAGCGGTGATATCCCGCTCGGGTCAACTGGCCATTTGGCGAGAGCGGCGGGAAGCGGTTGGAGAGTGGACTCGAGGAGGAGCACGACGGGCATTTAATGCGCAGAGATAGGCATTTAAAGCGATCGAGGAGTGGATCGCATCGCGGCGTTTCTCCTCTGCGCACGCCATGGCGAGCTCACCTTGTGGACGAGGAAGGAGACGGCGTGTCGGCCGTCGGATTGAAATCGAGCGGTGAGTTAGATCGAGTGGATTACAACGATTAGTCGTTCGGTTGATCAAGGGCGTTCGATCTTGATCCAGCGGCTCCCAACGCCCGCCCGTCGGCCACGCGCCGGTGCGTTTAGTTAGTTGGACCGAGTCAAGTGGCTCGAGCCCGAGTCGGTTCGAACCGAGAACAAATGCAAACCAGCTTAGAATTTGAATTTTAAACATCTGATTTTTGAGGAATTATTTGGGGTAGCAAACAAACTCCAAAATTTATGAAATTTTAACTGGAGCTTTCTGACACCAGGAGGAACCTCCCATAAAATTTTCAGAGATTTTCATCCACTGAAACTTTCTCCAGAAATTTCAGAAGAGGAGAATTAGGGTTTGACCAAATTTGACTTGCCTCCAAAAATTATCAAATAATTTCTAAAAATCATGGGATAATTCAGAGGAGTTGCTAAGCCTCCCTAGAACTCAGGGAAAAGATTTTCAGGGAAATCCTTATATCTCTTTCTGTGTGGATCTATTTCAAGGGAAGCCCCAAGCATTTGTTTGTAAGATCGATACTTGATCATCGACAACTAGTATCTTATACTAGTCGTAGGTAAGAATTTCTAGCTGCCAAGCGGTCATCAAGCTTTTTCACTTCCTTTTCATGGGAAGCAACATCCCTAGTGCATTTCTCCTCCCATGCCTTCATACTCTTATCTTTTTTCTATCATGTTGTACTTGAGCTCCACGATCACCAGGCGCTTTGATTGGAACTCGAATTGAAGCTCGCCCACATCGACTTATTTTTCTATAAAAATAAGTCAAAAAATAAGAAAAAGAAAGAAAGTTATCGAAACAAACAAATACAAGAAATAGACTTACTTTTGATAACATTCTGCAGCTCGCAGGTTGTAAAATTTGCTTCCTCGAGGTTCTTGAGCAGGTCCTCTTTCTTTGCCCTTAACTTTTGTGACTCGGCATTCTCGTAGTCGCATGCATTAGCTAAAGGCTTAGCATTGCTTTTAAACTTACAAAGGTCAAAGCGTTTAGTACTAAAAGAGTGGTTGAAGTATCCTCGTAAAAGTAACTTACCATGTCTCTGCCTGCTCACAGAGTGTCTCCTTCAGCTTCCTCAATTCGACAAGTTGTCTGGTGAATTCATCAACTGTTGCAACAACTTGTTCAAGTGCTTTCTGAAAAAGAAGCAAGTAATGAGGAAGATTAGAAATGAAAAACCCAAATACTTATATATTTGGTATCGAGTACTTACATCAATCACCGATTGAGCCTAATTTCAATACACAGCCTCAGGGTCTTCCTTGTTGAGTCCCTTGATCTCTCACACCATACTTTTTGAAGACACTCGTCATAAAAATATGCACTCGGACTAGTATATCCTTAGTCGCGCGAACGGTGAGAAGAAGTCTCGACTTCTGGAACACCAAAGAACTCTGGAAAAAAGAGGTCAAATTCTTCTGCTTCATCATCATCATCATCAAATGAAGAAGAATTTGTACCCTGAGGATTTGAGGGTGCAGCTCTAGTTGCCCCTCCTCCATCTTGGTGGCCCTGGTCGGAGCCTTTGGCCACCACCTGATCGACCACTATTGGTGATCGGAGAGTCATTTCCCTTATCTGGACAATAACATCTTCAAGAGTTGTCTCGATCATCAGAGTGGTTGAATCCTCCGCCGTCTTTGCCACCCTCTTCATGACCACGGGTGGAACGACCACCTTGGTAGATGCGGATGGCTCGACAGTGACAACTTCTTCCCTTGCCGCCTCAGGGAAAGTAGTAGGTCCCTCGACCACCCCTGCCTCTTATCTTCGCGATCATAGGAGAAACCAACAACCGCATGGTTGTAGCCTCAACAAGGATGGGTTTCTCTCTAGAAACCTCCTCGGGGCTAAACAAGCAGGGTTACATAACAGAAGAAAGAGTTACAAAATCAAGTCATAAAATAAAGAAATAAGTACTTGACGAGGATATAATAATCCTCATTTTATCTTTTATCTATAATTCTTATTATGGGTAAATATGATGTCACGTAGACCCCAGAAGTACCCCTTATATTTATAAGGAGAGGCCTACCAAGTGATTGTAAGTTCTCCTACAATCACCCCATAGTCGTAAGTCTTTCTCACGACTATGTCATGGTCGTAAGTCCTTCTACGACCACTACCGGTCGTAAGTCCTTCTCGACCATTACCCGATCGTAAGTCCTTCTCACGACTATTGTCGAGTCGTAAGTTACGCACGACTGTACCTAGTCGTAAGTCCTTCTCGACTATTATCCGATCGTAAGTTCTGCTACGACTTGTACCCAGTCGTAAGTCCTGCTACGACCAAGTCAACCACGACCACCTTATAATCAATAAAACCTACAAGCGAGTGGGTCCAATTGATTAAGGAATACAGACGGTCCACATGCATTATTATTCTGCGCAGTAATAGTGCTTAAATACCCTATTACCTACGAAGATAAGCGCCAAGCGGCGTGAAGAGCCACAACACTGTAATTATTGCCATCATGTGCCCATTACTGGCTTGATTAGGCGCCTCTTCAGCAGGGGAAAACGGCTACTCCTTCACGACTATATAAAGGCATCAATCAGAAGGACAAAGGGGAGGGCAAAAAAGAGACAATCGAGGACAATCAAGGAGAAAGACAAGTGCTATTCTTTGTAATAGTCTTAGTTTCTGGCTTGATTGTTGAGAATCTGATCAATACCACACACACGGGAGTAGGGTTGTTATTCTCCCGAGAAAGCACGAATACGTATAAAAATCCGTGTCAATCGCTCTGCGTGATTTCATCTCTAGGAGACCCTCCGAATCAAACAATCTTTACGTAAGATCGGTTCTAAACACCGGAAAGCGGTTGGCGCGACCGTGGGATCTTAGGTAATCTCTTGTCAACATACTCTCTTTTCCAAATCTCATGCACTCATGGCGGGGAATGGAGCGAGGAGAAGCTGGTTTGACTTGGCGGTCTGTGAGCGTCGACATGGATGTCGGTTTCAACTAAGCCGACGATGCATCCTCTGATGGTGATGTCGCCTCCGGAAATCATTCTCCAGGAAACCATCCCATCGATGGAGTTGGGGAGGGATCCTTATCCCCCACAACGATACGTCCAACAGAGGAGCCAATTCCCTCAAAGGACAAGGGTCAATCCGACCAGAACCGCACCCAGAAGGACTTACAACACGACGAGTTTTTCCTCCAAGTGTCCAAGTCCCCTAAGGCAGTCCGACCTGGTGAGACAAGTTACGAGAGCCACTATTCGAGACTCCACCAACATCCGGTGATCCCTCTCTCGAGGATAACTCCGGAGGAGTGGGATCAAGCATGCTTTCACGCAAATTCGACCGTCTCTCCGCAGATCTCATTTGCGGATGGAGACGATTATAACCTGAGTTCCCCTACGGAGGGGTTACTCCAAGTCGCCGAGATGGTGTCTCTCGAATACTCCTCAAGCGGGGAGGCCTCGAGCGCAAGTGAGAATCATCAACGGGAGGTCTTCGTCCTTCCCTCAGATCAGGGTCAGCCTTATGGAGGCCGAGATAAGAACACTCCCCGAAGATCACGCACTGCGCCCCCTCGTGATAATGGCAAGGGCATCAGTGGGTAATGAGGCGGAACCAATACTCGATGATGCGCGAGGAAATCCTCGACATTCTCGCACTCCATTGAGAAGGCCTCAAGGATCTGATGAGGAGAATTTTGAGGCCATCCGACGGAGGAAGATTGCAGCCCAAAAGAACCTGCCTGGGCGCATCCAATATCAGTCGATGGAGGTACAATAACTCCAGGACATCAAAGACTTGCTCGAAAATCCCACTCAAGAGCTTGCTCGAACGCCAGGATACGATCTCTTCGCTGAAGAAGTCGCGCAAAGGCTTCGAACCGTGATGACAAGACTGGAAGCACCTCGTCGACATCATTCAGGTAGTCGTAGCAATGCGACTTCCTCAGCTACCAGTCAATCAAACATTTCACCACGTAGAAATCGACACGGTGTAGGACCGGAAAGGCGACTGAGGGGGGGGGGTGAATAGGCGCTTTCAAAACTTTCTCGCCTAAGTCGAATTCAACACGAACTTTACTCCTTTAGCTATGAGAGCTAAGAAGATCGATAAGCACAGCGGAAGCCTTGTCTTGAACTCGACAAACCCGACAACCACACGACACAAATGTGGAGACTTAAACTCAAAGGATTGACACAGGCACGGCGGTCGGACCAAGCTACCACAAAGTGATCGGACCGACGTTCAACAATGATCGGCCGAACTAAGCGGCGGTCGGACCGGTGGGCAACCGATTCGACGGCGATCGATGATGCGAATATACGGGCGGTCGGACCGCCGTTACAAGACAGTCGGACCGGTTCGATCCGATCTTGAAAATCCACCCCAAATCCAAAAGCGAAATTTGATCCAACTTTTGATTCAACCAATGAAACTTGACCAAATTTGAGCACACCTCCCTAGTGATATTAGAGACCTATTTCTAGCGGCGATCCTTGGATCCACTTGCAGAATCGATCTCTCAAGGATTTAATCAAGAAGTGCACAAACCCTAGAAATATGAAAACTTTGATTCAAGACTTGCTTGTGAGGATTGATGGTCTAGATGATTCTAGGAGTATTTCCACACATCAAAGCAAGACAAAATGGGTCAAGAGACCAAGCATAAACCCTTGAATCAAGGAAGCACCAAATTCATCCAAATGAGAGAAGAACACAAAGAGGAGACAAAGATCTCTCAAGCAAGCATCACAAGATTGATTGATCTCACAAGATGCTTACAAAGCCACTCCAACTAGGAGGACAAGAGCTCACCCAAGGAGCATACAATCTCTCCTCTCTTTCTCTCCAAACCCTAACCCTAGAAAAGCAAGGAAGAAACCAAATGAATGCCTCAAAGGTTTTCCTTCTCCCCTTTCCTATTTATACTAGAGAGGACTAGAGTTACACAATTGAGGCCCACTCACCCATGGGACCCACATACTAATCTGTTGAAGCAATCGCGCTTCACCACGTGTAGGTTGATCGGCGGTTCTCATCGACGCCAAGCCTCTCTTGTCAGAATCCCATCGGAACCTCGAGAGACTCGCATGCCGATATCCACACTTTGATCCAACGGTATGCACAGAACCACCGTTCGATCCATCTTGTCCATTACGCACCATGCTTGAGTCACACGACCTCACCCGGTATCCACGATCGTTACGGACCTCGGCTCTCCAAGCGTAGTCCCGATCCACTCACCGTTAGCGTCGTTGACACGCAAGCCACTGCATGACAATAGACAAACAAACCGTTTCGGGAACAAGTTCTTCACAACTTGACCCACGTCGAGTTCATAATGCGATATACATCAATAAAGCATTGAAGTTCAAAGAATAACACACTCGAACAACCTCAATGCAACACTTGGCTCACCTCCAAGTATTGCCGTCTCAGCCAGCTTACAGGGGCGGTCCGGCCGATTCATGCTTGATCGGACCGCTCCCCAACGGGCGGTCGGACGGTCCAAATGACAGCCAAAATTCCGACTTGAAAATCCGAAACCTTACGGAATTTTCAACTCAATAGAACTTTTGTTGGGAGCTCCAAAATGATGAAACCACATCCAGGAGACTCCCCTCACTTGCCTACACAACCTATTTTGGATTAGCTCCAAAATCCAAAGTTAGGTCAAGCCGGTCCGCCAAGCCTCCATTCTTGATCCGGCCAGTCCACACGGCGATCGACCGCCAGCTCCACCGGTCGGATCCGTTGTGATGCGGAAGAAGCAAACCCAAAGCGAGATTTTGCAAACCAACAATGCCATTGCCAATTGACTCATCATCCTGAGATCGTGCACATATCCTCACGATATCCACAATCTCCCCCTTGATGAACACATTGGCAATTTCCAAGAAAATGTGGTTTTTCAAATTGAAAAGTAAAAATCGTCGTTTTCGCATAAAGGCACAACTTGGTCCATAAGCAAGAAAAAGCTTAGGAAGCGACCAAGCTGGCTTCAGAATAGTGAAGGCAAGTGAGATAAGGCATTGAACGCACAAAAGGATTCAAAATCCAGAAGATGGCCAAAAATCTCACTAAGGTCCATATGAAAGACAATAAGTTCTATTTGACCTTTGATCATTGTGAGTCTTCTTGAATTTCAATTCAAATCAGAAAAAGGCAATAAAACCCAGAGACTCAACTCACTATGATCACAAATTTTCAAAAGGTTCACAAAATTTTTTTTGTGTGTGTGTGTGTGTGTTCTTTTATGCATGAAACCTTATGTGAACCAAAAGCTCCAAAGCAGCATTTTCTTCAATCCTTCTCCCCCTTTGACAATGAATTCATCAAGATGCATGAGAGAAGAACGAGCATGAAGAAATGACTTTATTTGAAATTAAGCAAAAAGGAGCCATGACCATTATCTATGTAGACAGTACAAGACATATACCAAGCCATATAAAGAGTAGAAGCTATATTCAATCATGGCAAAACATGTACTGCAAAGCTAAAACCAAGATAGCAGAATCGATATTAATGAATTAAAACCATGAAAGGTTGCTCAATGTCATAGATTCACTAAAAGCAACCAAAAATGAGTCAAGCCATGTCTATAAGCAGAAAGAGACTCAAAACAGGAATTGAGGCATTTTGAGCATTAAGAGAATTCTTTTGAAGCAAAGCTCAAGCACTTAGCCCTTTTTGTGCAAATTTTCTTTTTCTTTCTCTTCTTTTTTTTTTGTGCTAGATCTCAAGCCTTGCTGCGACCATCTCAAGCGATAAGCTTAAAAGAGTGGTCTAGGTCATCCAAAACTCCCCCTGAGTTCATGCCTAGTGCAATGGCAAGCCGTCTCATGAGAAAGGATTGGTGAGATCGGTTTTTCGCCTGAAAATCTTTTTTTCATTTGCTTGACTTAAGAAGATAAAAGCTCATTTTCATCTCAAAGTAAGTTCAAGACTCAATTCAACTTGTAAGACATGGCAAGAATCATAAGAGGATCACTAGAGCAAAACTAGTCACAAGATCCAACAAGACATGATTCGATTCAATTTGCTCACAGATATAAAGCTAGCAAGGAAAAGCTAAGCCAAAACACGAAGAGCCATAAAAGAAGTCCAAGCGGACTATCACTTGATATGACAAGGTATAGAGTATGAAATCAAGCCATACAAGGATAATACTCAAAGCTCCACAATTTTTATTATGCAATGCACGACATTTGAAATAAAAATGCATTATGATACAATGAAAGCAGAAAAAGCAAATTCCTCAAAACATCCAAGCCTCGATCTTTGGGATTTGAGATAGAAAATCTGGGTGTCGATCTTGAGATGGACGATGCACAGGAATAGCAAAAGAAGCGTGAGAAAAATGATTAGGCACAAAATCATAAGAATGCCCATGAGCACCACTGGACCTCTCCAAAGCGATCTACCAAAAGACCGATACTCCCCTGTCTAGGTGCTACCCGTGGTCTATCCTCATGATATCCTAAACCACCTGCTTTTGCTGGACCCACCAAAAGAGTCAACAAGATTCTCTACGCCTAGGCACATATGTGGTACCTTGAATAAGGTTGCCGGCTCTAGAGACTATCATTGAAGAAGAGACTCCTCTAATGGATCTCAAAGTGCTCATCCTCTCTTTCCTCTCAATCTTTGCTCTCCAGGAAGCAAAACTCAGCAGTGTGGCCCTCTTTCTTGCGAGAAGGTGCAATGGTACTTGACCTTTTGAGGGTCCGCTTGGAGAGACGAAGCACCTTTCTTGCTAGAAAGAGATTGAGCAGAATCTCTGATTTAAGAACAACCTTTGAAGACAAAGAAGATTCTTGCTCAACCAAACCACTTTTCACAATTCTAGCAATCTTTGGGGTGAGATTCTTGGAAAGCTCTAGGGACTTAAAGCCTAGGCCCTTTGTTTTCACACTCACCTTGGATTGATCTAGAATCAAGTTGAGCTTCTTTTCCGCTAGAAAACCTCTCAAGAGTCATTTTGAGGTGTCGTTCTCTTTTGCCAAAACTCCACAATTTGAGCACTTTAGAGAATCGATTGCCTCAACATGTTTGCTCTTAAGAAGATCCACTTCCACTTTCAGAGCCTCACAAGACACACAATAGGACTCTCAATCCTATTCAAGCTGCTCCTTAAATTTGACTCTAAAGCCTCTTGTATCTTACCAATAGCAGTTTCAATTTCAAATATGCAACATACAAGAGGAAGAATCAATAACTTTCTTGGAAGCGATAAGAGATATAGATCTTTCAATTTTAGCTTTCTCTTCAAGAGTCTTGTTTAAAGCTTCAATCTCAATTGTAAGCTTAGGGCAATTTTCACAAGAGGCAATTCTAGAATAAGCAACCATTTGGTCATCTCTTGCATTTTAATTCGATTATTCTTACAATGAGAACAAGTGTGACTAGCATCAAATTTTGCAATTCTTTTAAAGAGCTATCCGGTTTCAATTCTAGCAAAGCACAGTTTGAGCAATTTAAAGGAATAGCTTCTAAGCGATCACATCAAGCGGAATGGCATTCATGCAAAGCAGAACTAGACTTGAGAGATTCTAGTTCGGAAAGAGCATTTTCAATTGTTCTTTAACGGAGGAATGAGCATTATTCAAGCTTGACAATTCATTAAGCAAGCTAGAGCATGAATCACGAAATCATCGAGATTAATGGATTTGAGCCTAACCACTTCTAGGTTCAAATTATCAATCATTGTATCTGTTTCTTGATCACTTTAGCTTGCTTATGCAATTTTGTTCAACAAGCACTAAAGCCCTTTTCATGTCGAAGTGAAGGGCATACCTCATCGGGATCAGAAAGGATCCTCATTTGTTGGAGGAGTAGGTGTCGTGGGTGTTCTTAGCCATAAAGCACATGCACGTGAAATCACGTGCCTTCTTCTTGCCACGGAGTCACTCTTGTCGATCCTCAGACTCAGAGTCCACATCTTCCATGCTCACATCCTCTAGAGCTTCAAGGACTCGGTGACAAACTTGCGATAGTTTGTCTTCTTGGACTTAGCATCCTCGCTTGAGAATGCCTTTGTGACTCCTTCTCCTCCTTGCCCTTGACTTGGGGCATCTAGGCGAATGTGGTTTAGCTCACCACATTCAAAGCATGTGATAGGTCCACCTCTCCTCCTACTCCTCACATTATTGTAGGCTCTCGTGAATTTTGTGGATAGGAGGGCTAAGTCATCCTCGGGTAGTCTCTCAAGTTGCTCATCGCTCAAGGAATGCAAAGCGGACAAAGAAAATCGGATGAGCTAACATTAAAAGAATCGACATATCTACCCTTAGAATTGTCAACCACTAAAGCCATCGGCTCAGCCGTGGGAGGCGAGATGAAATCAATCTCATGCGTCTTCAACCTCGAGTAAAGCTTATCCATGGTAAGCTCACTCATTGTGATGTTGTCATTGATGGCGATGATCTTCATCCCCGGACCTTCATCCAAAGCACCCAACGGTTGGCGTGCATTTTGGACTTCGAAAATACAAGATCAACAGTAGCGGAGATCATGAAGAATTTTAGAAAATCTCCCCACGGCTCATCTAAAGATTCACGGTCTTTGCTCGATCTTGGGTATGCTTTCTTAAAATTTGGTTACATCTCACTTCCTTGATCGCGATGGACCCTTCATGATAATCACAAAGAGTCGCGGATCTCATGAGCGACGACAAATGAGCGACACGCTCAAACTCCGATCGACTAAGGCCTTGAATCAAAAATTCGAGCCTGCTTTGTTGTTCTCCACATCAGGTGATCAAATTGTCATCGGTACCGCACGACATAAGGGTTTTCACCTTAAGCCAAATCGCGTGCCCTTGAGCCTCGATGTAGGCCTCCATTCGAGCCTTCAATATGCAAAATCAACTCCATCAAAAACATGTGGCTTCGATTGAATATCGCTCGATCGCCATGGCTCCAAAGACAGGTTAAGATCTATAGAAAAGAGCTAACAAGCTCGATACCACTTGTAGGACGGAAAAAGGCGACCGGGGGGTGAATAGGCGCTTTCAAAACTTTCTCGCCTAAGTCGAATTCAACACGAACTTTACTCCTTTAGCTATGAGAGCTAAGAAGATCGATAAGCACTTGGCGGAAGCCTTGTTTGAACTCGACAAACCCGACAACCACACGACACAAATGTGGAGACTTAAACTCAAAGGGTTGACACAGGCCTTTGGCGGTCGGACCGGCTACCACGGCGGTCGGACCGGCGTTCAACCAATGATCTGACGGCAACTAAGCAAGGCGGTCGGACCGGTGGGCAGCGATTCGACCGCGATCTGATGATCGAATATACGGCGGTCGGACGCCGTTACAAGACCGGTCGGACGGTTCGATCGATCTTGAAAATCCACCTCAAATCCAAAGCGAAATTTGATCCAACTTTTGATTCAACCAATGAAACTTGACCAAATTTGAGCACACCTCCTAGTGATATTAGAGACCTATTTCTAGCGGCGATCCTTGGATCCACTTCGCGAATCGATCTCTCAAGGATTTAATCAAGAAGTGCACAAACCCTAGAAATATGAAAAACTTTGATTCAAGACTTGCTTGTGAGGATTGATGGTCTAGATGATTCTAGGAGTATTTCCACACATCAAAGCAAGACAAAATGGGTCAAGAAACCAAGCATAAACCCTTGAATCAAGGAAGCACCAAATTCATCCAAATGAGAGAAGAACACAAAGAGGAGACAAAAGATCTCTCAAGCAAGCATCACAAGATTGATTGATCTCACAAGATGCTTACAAAGCCACTCCAACTAGGAGGACAAGAGCTCACCCAAGGAGCATACAATCTCTCCCTCTCTTTCTCTCCAAACCCTAACCCTAGAAAAGCAAGGGAAGAAACCAAATGAATGCCTCAAGGTTTTCCTTCTCCCTTTCCTATTTATACTAGAGAGGACTAGAGTTACACAATTGGGGCCCACTCACCCATGGGACCCACATACTAATCTGTTGAAGCAATCGCTTTGCTTCACCACGTGTAGGTTGATCGGCGGTTCTCATCGGCGCCAAGCCTCTCTTGTCGAATCCCATCGGAACCTCCGAGAGACTTCGCACCGATATCCGCACCGCTTTGATCCAACCGGTGCATCGAACCACCCGTTCGATCCATCTTGTCCATTACGCACCATGCTTGAGTCACACGACCTCACCCGGTATCACGATCGTTACGGACCTCGGCTCTCAAGCGTAGTCGATCCACTCACCGTTAGCGTCGTTGACACGCAAGCCACCGCACGACAATAGACAAACAAACCGTTTAGGGAACAAGTTCTTCACAACTTGACCCACGTCGGTTCCGCAATGCGATATACATCAATAAAGCATTGAAGTTCGAGAGAATAACACACTCGAACAACCTCAATGCAACACTTGGCTCACCTCCAGTGACTCGGTCCGATCAGCCTTACAGGCGGTCAGGCCGATTCATGTTGATCGGACCGCTCCCACAGCGGCGGTCGGACCGGTCCAAATGACAGCCAAAATTCCGGCTTGAAAATCCGAAACCTTACGGAATTTTCAACTCAATAGAACTTTTGAGGAGCTCCAAAAATGATGAAACCACATCCGGAGACTCCCACTTGCCTACACAACCTATTTTGGATTAGCTCCAAAATCCAAAGTTAGGTCAAGCCGGTCCGCCCGGCCTCCATTCCGATCCGGCCAGTCCCACGAGGCGATCGACCGCCCACTCCACCGGTCGATCTTTGTGGTCCGGCAGAAGAAAGCAAACCCAGCGAGATTTTGCAAACCAACAATGCCATTGCCAATTGACTCATCATCCTGAGATCGTGCACATATCCTCACGATATCCACACACGGCTATAAGTCGCATCGATCCGCTACTCGGAGAAAGATGTTTCGATTGACTGATGATCAAGAAGCCCCTCGGAGAGGTGATCGTTCGCAACTTCGACAAGGAAACCCGCAACGGATGGAGTACGAGGAGTATTCCCCTCGTAGAATTGAGACCTACTACAGGACAGGCCAGCCTGTTACTGGGTATCGTCGTATATGATCACCTGGTGACATTAACCCTTCTTTCATGCAAAGAAGACGTCAAGAAGTTATTACCGGATGCCGGGCATTTTCGCCTAACCTTCGAGCTGTTCGCTGGCCACCTCGTTTTCGACCAGTAAACATGGAGAAGTTTGATGGATCTCAAAATACCATCGAATTTCTTTAAATCTATACAACGGTGTCCAGAAGCAGAAGCGGGAGGAGGAGAGCATGTAATGGCAAATTACCTTCCAACTGTGCTTGAAGGATCCGCTCGATCGTGGTTATTAAACCAACCACTCGAGTCGATCTACTCTTGGCAACATCTCTGCGACCTTCTACTGGCGAATTTCCAAGGCACATACAACCGCTACGGAAAGGAAGGCGACTTGCCGGATAAGACGAGAACAACGACGAGACTTTGCGCCAATTCATCAAAGCGCTTTAGTCAGTTCGTAATTCAATTCGGAAGTTTCGACTCATCATTATCGGGGCTTTTAAGCCGAGTCCGTAGTAGAAGGATAACAGAGGATATTGCTTTGAATCCTCCCAACAACTGTTGCCTTTAGCTCTTGAAATGGTGATCGATATCATCGCTTCGAGGCGGTCGAGTGGAACAACACTATTGATCGAGAAACAAATACTCCTCGAGTCGGTGAAGTTGGTAGAAAAAAGGACAAGAAAGCAAAGAAGTCCAAGAATAAGATAAAGGGTCAAAAACCACAAACCAGTGGTTCCAAGGAGGTCTTAGCTGTGAACGATAAAGAGCCACGAACCACCAAGTCGTACCCTGATCAAGGCAAAGGTAAAGCATACGATCGAAAGAGCGACAAACCAAGGTGGTGTCCTTTTCATAAAAAGGAAGGACACGACCTCCTCGCCGAGTTTTCCAAAGAAAGCTCGAGGACTACTACAACGGCAAAGAACCACTCCCCACTCTCGAGCAGGTAGGGCATACGAGTGGCCAAAAGTCGTCAGATGATGAAGAGATGCCGTTCCAAGATCCGCAACATACCGTTAAGCACATCTACGGAGGATCATCGACATACGAGTCAAAGCGATAACTTAAAGGCACGGACGAGGTAAACTCTATAGATGCTCCTCTTGTCAATAATTTACGAAGTGGTGGAAGTTACCATTTCTTTTTAGAAGGGTGACTGCCCGATCACTTCGAATCGATCAGGTCGATATCCGATTGTGGTCGAACCCACCATCAACAACTGTCGGGTCAATCGAGTTTTGGTTGATGGTGGCAGTTCCTTGAACATAATGTTTACAAATGCCCTGGACGAGATGCAAGTACCCAGGACAAAGGTAAGACCGGTACGATACTCTTTTCATGGAATTGTACCGGGGTCTTCGGCCAAACCCATTGGCCAAGTTTCTCTTCCTTTAACATTTGGTTCACCAAGTAATTTCAGGACAGAGAAAATCTCCTTTGATGTGGTCGATTTCGATACGGCATATAACGCCATACTCGGACGACCAGCTTTGGCAAAATTCTTAATGGCTACTCATTATGGGTATCAATGTCTTAAGATGCTGTGTCCCAAAGGAGTGATCACAATTCATTGTGACAAGAAGATGGCGATAATCTGCGATCGTCGATCCTCGAGATGGTTGGTCAAATACCAACTCGAGAAGAAAGTCGACCTTCGACTAGCAAGTCAAGCCTCAAAGTCAGATCAAAGCCGAACGACCAAGTCAAAGAGGTTCCTCCGACGCAGAAGCCGTCAAGACTGCTCAGATCGGGAGACTTCCGACCCCAAATAGGAAGACACCTCATCACCTTCCTCCGAGCTAACGCAGATGTCTTCGTGGCAAGCATCCGATATGCCGGAATCCCGTGGAGGTGATCGAGCACTGTGCTAGCTTTACTACCGATAAAGTACCCATAAAACAAAAATTACTGAGATTTGCCCCGATCGACGAGATGCTATTAAATCGTAATTGGATAAGCTACTTAAAGCAGTGCTTTATAAGAGAAGTCAACCACCCGCAGTGGTTGGCTAATCTCGTAATGGTCAAGAAGTCAAACGGTAAATGGCGATGCAAAGCGAGACTTCACCGATCTTAATAAAGCTTGTCCAAAAGATGATTTTCCTTTACCTCGTGACGATCGGTTGGTTGATTCTATCGCAGTTGTGAAATATTAAGTTTTTAGATACATATTCTCGGATACCACCGATCAATATGTGTCTAAACGATGAAGAAAAGACCGCATTCATTACACCATTTGGTACCTTTTGCTATGTCAAAATGCCATTTGGTCTAAAGAATGCGGTGATTTCTTTCAACGCTTGATGCAATCAACTTTTCATCTCAATTAGGCCGAATCTGAAGCCTATGTTGATGATCTAGTCGTAAAAAGCATTAAGAAATTTAATCATATCACCGACCTACAAGAAACATTCGACAACCTCGTAAAGCACCGCTTAAAACTTAATCCCGAGAAGTGTGTGTTTGGAATTTCTTCAGAAAATTGCTTGGATTCCTAGTATCCGCACGAGGAATCAAGCAAATCTCGAGAAAATAAAGGCCATCCTCCAAATGCGCTCCGACCACAAAAAGGAAGTCCGAAACTCACTGGTGCATGGCGGCTTTAAGTCGTTTCATCGCACGACTAGGAGAAAAGGACTACCTTTTTTAAACTTCTCGGGAGACATGAAAGTTTTGAGTGGTCGAACGAGGCAAACGCTGCTTTCGAGGATGTCAAGAGGTACCTTCGAGTGCTCCTGCTCGTTTCTCAAAACCGTAAAAGACGCTCTTAATTTACCTAGTCGCCACGCCACGCATAAAGAAGCGCAGATCGGTCGAGAACGTGAAAACGCATAACAACCGGTTTACTATTCGTGACCGGTTTTACACGGGCCTAAGGAGCGTTACCCTCAGGTCCAGAAACTTCTATATGCCCTCCTCATGTCTTCGAGAAAACTGCGGCATTATTTTCAGGCGCACAAAATAGATGTGCCATCTGAGTTTCCTTTGGGAGCGATCCTCCATAATAAGGAAACAGCGGGACGCAAGGCAAAATGGTCAGTCGAACTTGGGGAGTTCGACCTCCATTTCGTGTCCCAAACGGCCATAAAATCCCAGATCTTGGCAGACTTTGTCGCCTAATGGACAAATCCTGAACCTGTTCAGGATCCCCAGTACGATTCCCACGACCAGTGGATGATGTACTTTGATGGGTCACTTACTTTAAGTGGCTCGGGGGCTGGGGTGGTCCTGGTATCTCCTACCGGAGAAACCTTAAAGTATGCCATACAATTAAACTTTCAGGCCACTAACAACATGGCAGAGTACGAAGGTTTGCTAGCTGGCATACGAGCTGCGAAAGCACTCTCGATTCGTCGACTACTCGCGAGAGGAGACTCTCAACTAGTCGTGAATCAAGTCGGGAAAGAGTACCAGTGCTCTAACTTGACAATGTCTCGGTACTTATAGGAAGTACGTAAGCTAGAAAATCATTTTTTAGGTTTCGAGGTACAATTCATCCCTCGAAAGGATAATTTTCTCACAGACCAACTTGCTCGAATGGCTTCTTCCCGATCTGCAGTACCAAAAGGAGTTTTCTTGGAGCAACTCCAAAAGCCGTCTCTGGTCGAAGAACCAGAGACACCTCCTATTGAGATGGCCTCACTAGATTACGAGGATACCTGGATGACTCCCATCTACGAGTATCTTCACAAGGGTTCCGTACCCGAGGATGATCTTGAGGCAGATCGTTTATCCCGAAAAGCCAAAATGTATACTTTGGTCGAAGGAGTCCTCTACAAACGAGGAACCCAAGGGATACTCATACGATGCATTCCGCAAAACGAAGGAATAACACTCCTTCATGATATACACAGTGGCATCTGCGGGACGCATGCTTCCTACAGAACGTTGGTCGGTAAGGCCTTTCGACAAGGTTTCTCTTGGTCAACGACCAGACGATGCTAAAGAGGTGGTTAAAAGTGTGTCCAATGCCAGTTTCATGGTAAACAGATACACCAACCAGCTCAAGCATTACAAACAATACCTCTTTCTTGGCCTTTTGCGACCTGGGGTCTCGATTTCCTAGGACCGTTTCCCAAAGCTCCAAGAGGTTTCGAATTCCTTTTTGTGGCTATTGACACGTTCACAAAATGGATCAAAGCCGAACTCAGAATTAGGATAACAATCAAGCGAAAAAGGTTCATGATGAGATGCGTAATTAGCCGATTTGGAGTTCCGAGCCTGATAATTACGCATAATGGTAAACACTTGCAAGTGCAAAATTTCGTGAATTTTATGACGAGTTGGGTACCAAGTTATGTTATGCTTCGCTGCACATCCCCAAAGCAACGGGCGGTCGAACGTAAACGGCCAAATAATACGAGGAATTAAAACCCAAGTCTTCGACCCACTCGTTAAGCGCCGGAGCTTGGGTACAAGAATTACCTTCCAGATATGGGCGGTTCAGACGACCACTAGTCGAGCGACAGGAGAAACACCATTTTTTTCTAGTGTTCGGAGCCGAAGCCATGCTTCCTCCGGAGCTAAAATTGCGGTCGACGCGAGTTGAAACCTTCAACAACTCCGACCAGGAACAACTTCGAGCAGATGATATTAACCTACTCGAAGAAAGGAGAAACATGGCCTTAATCCGTTCAGCAGTCTACCAAAAAGCCCTACGCAGATACTACGATCGTAAGGTCCGGCCTCGCAGCCTTGCTGTAGGTGACTTGGTGTTGAGGCTCTGCCAATCCAAGTCTAATCGGAATAAACTTTCTCCCAAGTGGGAAGGTCCTTACACAGTGGTGAAGTCACTCGGGCCAGGGTCGGTACGACTAGCAATGGAAGACGGACAGGTTCTCTCAAATTCTTGGAACATCGACCAGTTACGCAAATTCTATGTGTGACCAACCTCTCAGGCAATAAAGGTCCAGGTTCCTTCTACCTCTTTTGTCTTATTTTTGAGTAGTTCTTTTATAATCTTTCGACTATGATCCAAAAACACCCAGTTTTCTTTACACTGGTCGAAAGGCAAGTAACATCATCTAATCGAAGTCTTTCCTCTTTGCACGTGGTCCTCCCACTAGAAGAAACTTCCTAGCATCGACTGCTACTCACTTTTGTTGCCAATACAGAGAGCTCGGTTCTATCTAGTCGAAATGTTCTCAAAGCCAACTCTTCCCATCTTAGTTTTAGTAATTTCAAAAATATTCTAAGTAGAGTGCACTTTTTATATTTATTCAACCACCTTTGGTGTACTCGCTTCGCTTTAATCGGTCGAAGGAAGAGACACACCTAGTCGAAGTCTTTCCTCTCTCGACGTGGTCCCGCCCACTAGAAGGAACTTCCTAGCGCTGCTCGCCTCCCACTTTTGCTACTAGAAAAGACTTATCGAGTCCATCGAGAAAGGGCGAATGAATTATTAAAGTCCTCTAGACGCTTGGTTAACTCAAGTTGTCGTTCTTGGTTTGATTAAACTAGTCGGAGATGGTAACATCACCTAGTCGAAGCCTTTCCTCTCTGCACGTGGTCCTGCCCACTAGAAGGAACTTCCTAGTGTCGGGTCGTTTCTACTCTTTCGACCAGTGCTTGACAACCATAACAAAAACTATAAGTTAAACAAACCTCTCTTTCTATTTCACACACTATTTACTTAGATTGTCTAAACAAGCTAAGCAAATAGTCGGGGCTAGGATAAAGTTATTAATTTAACTTCAGTTCTTGGTCTTTTATTCGTTAATTATCTTTTGAGTTGCTAACTACTCGACAAGATGATTTGCAGGAAACAAGATGGATCACATATATTTCATCAACAGAAACTTGTCTGTCTTACAAAGTTGTTACAGACACTCAAGAGGGAGAGCCTAGTTGCATTTCCTCCGCCACCTTTTTGCCAACTGATTGCATTTCTTCAATCAAACGACTCGCCTCGATTCAGTGGCAATGGGTTCGGCTTCGATTGGTCGCACATTAAGGCGGGGTCATGAGCTTTAAGTTTCGCTAAAGCATAATTTATCGCAGCCTTCGATCGCTTCCCTTATGGATTCAGCTTGGTTGGCCTTCAGAGTGGTCACCATTTCTTGCAAAGTTCCGACTTGTTCCCCGATGGTACTTATGTGAGCAGCTATCGTATCTTCTCGAGGAGTTTTTCCCTCAGTATGTAGCTCACCAAGTACATGGTTCAGGAATGTGATGTTGCCTTGAAGATTAGTCTTCATTGATTCCATCTCTTGTTGGGAACGAAGTGAAGCTCGCAAGTCTTTTGTTTTCACCACTTGTTCAAAAGAATAAAACCGGTCAAACAAAAATAAACTTCTAGAGGAAGAGAACACAAATATAATTATAGGTAAAGCATTTCTTACCTACTAGTCGAGAATCCAACTTCTTGACTTCTCCTTTATGGGAAGTAGTGGTTTCAGCAAGGCTTTTTCTCCCATGTTCTAACGCCCTCTGCATTCTTCTTAGCAATGCGACGGACTCATTCTGAGATCGAGTTTTCTCATTTATTTCAGCCTTGAGGCTTCTCAATTCAACAACAATTTCTGAAAAAGAAATTAGCATTAGAAAAGGGAAAATACTCGAAAAGAACGATAGGTAAAGAATTGCTTACTTGTTACTCGAATTTCAGTCCCTCGAGTTCTCGATCCTTATTCTTGGAAATACGAAAACTCCTCAATGACCAAAGCTTTTCTCCAACTTCATCCGAGCTTCTTCATTTCATCTTCTTTTTCCGAAAAGAAATGAGAGTCGAGTAAAGGTCAAAGTCAAAAGCATCTTAAGTTCAAGACTTCATCGCTTATTTTTTCCTGTAATCTTCTAGTTGCAGAGATGGCTTCTCGAAGTTTCTTTGAGAGGTCTACTACTTCCTCCCTTAGCTTTTTCGACTCCTCTTTTTCATAATCGACCGAGTCAACTAAGGTCTTTGTGTCACTTTTTAACCTACAAAGGATAAAAGTGGATATGAACATCGGTCAATCGGTTGTAAGTTCTTCTACAACCATCGACCTGGTCGTAAGTCTTTCTACGACAAAGCCTCTGGTCGTAAGCTCTTTACGACCAGCACTTTGTCATGACTTTTTCCATGACAACTCTCGTAAACACTATACGAGTAGTCAAGTCGAAAACGACTATGAATAATGAAGAACTTACCATCTCTCTACCAGATGCGAGTTCTTCTTTCTCTTGTCGTAGCTCTAAAAGTTGTCGATGATACTCACCGACAACGGCAATTTGCTCCAGAGCTTTCTACAAAAGGAAGACAGTGAGAAGAAAGGGAAAGCCACATATATAAGTATACTAAAAATACTTACATTCATGGTCGACCTAGCAAATGCCGAATAAACCAGCTCCGGGGTCTTCAGCTTGTCTACCCTCGCAACTTGATCGCACCAAACATTCTCAAGACGCTCATTGTCAAAAATGTTTCCTCTATTGGGAATATCGTTGGGATGGGGGACTCGGTCGCGAGATCTGAAAGCAGAAGACCCTACGACGGTAGCAGGTCCAAAGAAGTCAGCACAGAAGTTGAAGTATTCTTCTTCCTATGATTCTGTAGCTGCAGCTTCTCTTTGGATACTGGAAGGAACGCCTGCCACGATTTCCTTCCGGTAGCGGTGTATGTGCTCATCACCGCCTTGAACAGAGGCTTCTCCAGCTGCCCCAATTGTCTCTACGACCTCAGTAGTCGTAGCTGCCACTTCAACGGTTGTAGCCGCTACTTCAGTAGACGCAGCCGCTACTTCAACGATCGTAGCTACAACCTCAGCGGTTGTAGGAACCACTCTGGGAGCCACGACTTCATCGGCCACCTGGGCCAAGGATGATCCTTCGACCACCTCCATTGTTACCTCTCCAAAGAATCAAGAAGTGGCAATGGGCTTTCAACTAAGCGCTCCTGGGGTCAAGGAGTCTGACTAAAATAAAGAAAAGCAAATCAGTTGTGAAAAGGAAAAAGGTAAATGTTGTTCTTACACTTTAGTACATTTCAGATACTCGCACTCGGTCTTAACCAGAACTTAGGAGCAATCCTCCCAACGGAGGACTTCTTCTCTCTACGATCACGCCCGGTCGAGGTTCAATAATGGGCCCAATACGACCACGCCTCGTCGAGAATTTGAACAGAACCACATCTCTCGGTCTCTCGATTCTCTGGATAGCCGAGACCGCCTCGACCACTCCAAGAGCAAAGACTACCCTCAATCGCAGTCAGGCCGAGCAAAGATCATCCTTTACAAAAGACATAAAATCTTTCCGCATTTCCTTTCCAGGTTGCTTAACAAAACTAGGAGTGGCGTAAATCGCGAAAGATTTCTTGTCATAGTAGAAGGGTACCTTATTCTACGGGTTTGTGCTTAAGAGGTTCAACCGCTTCAATCTCCTCGGCCGATAGCTTCAAATTTCGGCTTCAATTACGGCTATGTCCGCCGCAGCTTTGTAGAAGATCCGTCGAAAAACCGAGCTCGAACTTGCTCTCTCGTGGATATCGTGAGGATATGTGCACGATCTCGTGATGATGAGTCAATTGGCAATGGCTTTGTTGGTTTGCAATTTGTCGCGTTTCTGGTTTGCTCCTGTGGTCGCCAGTCACGGCGGTCCGACCGGCCAGTCGCCGTCCGACCGGCCAAAGGAAGGTCTCGACGGCGTGCTTGCGGTCCGACCGCCAAAAGGAAAAGTGGTTTTTGAGCCGAGCCAAAAATAGGTTGTGTAGGCAAGTGAGGGAGACGGATGTGGTCACATCATTTTGGAGCTCCCATCAAAAGTTCTATTCATTGAAATTTCCGTAAGGTTTTGAATTTCGAGCTGAAATTTTGGCTAAGTCTTTTCAGCGGTCCGACCGTCGTTGTGGAATTAGTCCGACCGCACCGAATCGGTCTGACGGCCTTCATGGGGCCGATCACCGATGACTTGGAGGATAGCCGTTGGCATTGAGTTGATTTGAATGTGTTTATTGTATGAACTTCAATGCTTTATTGTTGCATATTGCATTGCGGAACTAACGTGGGTCAAGTTGTGAAGAACTTGTTCCCGGAAACGATTTGTTTGTCTATTGCTGTGCAGGTGGCTTGCAGGTCAATGACATCAACGGTGAGGTGGATCGACTAAGCTTGGAGAGCCGAGGTCCGTAACGATCATGGATGCCGCGCAGGTCGTGTGACTCAAGCATGGTGCAGATGGGCAAGATGGATCGAACGGGTAGTTCGATGCATACCGTTGGATCAAAGCGAAGTCGATGCGAGTCTCGGGAGGTTCCGGCGGGATTCTGGACAGGGAGACTTGGCGACGTGATGAGAGCCGCTGATCAACCTACACGTGGTGAAGCAGGCGATTGCTTCAATAGTTATGTGTGTGTGGGTCCCATGTGTGTATGGGTCCCAAATGTGAAACCCTAGGCCTCTCCTATAAATAGAAGGGGGGAGATGTAAAACCCCCCCCAAGCATTCATTTGAGCCCCTCTTGCTTTTTCTAGGGTTTGGAGAGGAGAGGTTAGGGTTTGGAGAAATTGTGTGCTCCTTGTGTGAGCTCTTGTCCTCCTTGTTGGAGTGGCTTTGTAAGCATCTTGTGAGATCAATCAATCTTGTGATGCTTGCTTGAGAGATCATTTGTCTCCCTTTGTGTTCTTTCTCTTTGGATGAATTTGGTGCTTCCTTGATTCCAGTGTTTAAGCTTGGTCTCTTGACCCATTTTGTCTTGCTTTGATGTGTGGGAATACTCCTAGAATCATCTAGACCATCAACACCCGCAAGCAAGTCTTGAATCAAAGTTTTTCATATTTCTAGGGTTTGTGCACTTCTTTGGTAAAACCTTGAGATATCGATTCGCAAGTGGATCCAAGGGTTGTCGCTAGAAATAGGTCTCTAATATCATTAGGAGGTGTGCTCAAAATTTGGTCAAGTTTCATTGGTTGAATCAAAAGTTGATCAAATTTCGCTTTGGATTTGGGCTTGATTTTTCGCTCGATCGAATCGGCTCGACCGGTTTTGTAACGGCGGTCCGACCGCCGTGTTTCAGATCGCAAGATCGCTGGTCGAACCGATATCCACCGGTCCGACCGCGATTAGTATCCGCCCGATCATTGCTGAACGCTTCGGCCCGATCGCCAGGTCCAAATGGGTTCGACCGCCGCTCGATCCGACCCTTTGAGATTAAGTCTCCACTTTTATGTCGTGTGGTTGTCTGGGTATCGATTCAAGACAAGGCTTCCATCCGGCGCCATCGATCTTCTTAGCTTTCATAGCTAAAGGAGTAAAGTTCGTGTTGAATTTGATTAAAGCAGAAAGTTGAGAAAGCGCCTATTCACCCCCCTAGTCGCCTTTGCGGTCCTATATTCTCCCTTGTCAGAGGATCTCGCAAGTCGACGCCTCTTGACGGAGGAGCCGAGCCTTTGTCTTCGACAACGCCGCACCAATGGTTATCGCGAACTTCCTCGTCGTCGGACGATTTTCCATGCCTATTTTCTCGTAAAGCAAAATGTAAAAGAAGAATTACTAACCGGTCGTAAGTTTTTCTACGACCAGTGTCAAGTCGTAAGTTTTTCTACGACATTTTCTTGATAGTAAGATATTCTACGATCACCACTAGTCGTAAGTTCTTCTACGACTATAAAGTCCTAAAGAAAAAATCAACTTTTGATTACCTTTAGCGCCGCTTTCATTTATGTAAAGCCGCAATGATTTGAGGAATCACCGCCGGTGGCGGAGACTTCTCACGCACGAGTTTGACTCTAGCGCCAATCTCCACTGTGGAAGATCTGTAAACAGATAAGAACGTTAGATAACTTTGAGAAAGACCAAACCGAGAGCTAAGTCGGAGTTCACTTACCTCGCCATAGTCCCCTGGTTGGGTCTCCTCTCCCGAATATCTCCACATAGGAGATGCTCGCTTCTTCAAGGGACCGATTCGACGTGTGATGAAATCTGTCACCACATGCCATCCGGCCAACCCTCCTCCTTCAAGTCCTTGATGGCTTGAATGTAGGGGCAATCCGACTAATATCTTCGGAGTTGAGTCCCATGAAGATTTCTTCTCAACCTTCTCCACGAAAGAGAGGTCGTCTCTAAGGTGACTTTCCAAAGAAACCACCTCTTCCTCCATCCCGCCATGAAGACCGAGTGAAACTCAATATACTCCCTCAACTTCAAGTTGTGAAGTTTCGCATCGCAACTTCCGCAATTCCAGCTTGTCGAGCCATCCCGTAATAATATTGGAAAAGCTCGAGGTCCGCCTAATCCCTGTGCACGCCGCAAAGGTACACGAAGACACTCAAGATAGTAATGGAATTAGGACCTAGATTCACTAATTCCACTCCAAAGTGCTCGAGTACCACCGTAAGAAAGGGAAAGCAGCAACGGAGGTCGCGACTCACAAGACGCTTGAAAACGGATTTGCCCATTTTCCCCGACGGCCAAGGTCCGTCCGACAGCCGAAGCCATTTCACCGAGCCTTCTCGAATCTTCCCGGCGTCGACCAAGACTTTAATCTTCGCCGCATCCATCTCCGACTCTTCCCACTCAGAAACTTTCTTGGCCATTTCTCTCAGAAACAAGAAGTTTTGGATTGAATTGCCAGATAAAACTCGATTAGGGTTGGCGGCGGAGAAGGCGAAAGCTCGAAGAACAGTGGGAGCGATTTGGGGAAAAGGTAAAAATCCAAGTCTAACTCCTGGTAAGTTTTTATAACCGCACGATTGCCACCGCTTCGGGAACCGTCTCATCGACAGGTCTGTGGGAGTCGGTTGCAATTCCCTAGATGGTCTGTTCGAGAAAATTAGGTTCGTTTTGTCACCTCCAAGCAAAATTACTTTCTTGACCAAGTCTTTCTGGTCGAATGAAGTAACAATCGAAAATGATTTTTCTCCGATCGCCCTACTACGACCACTTCACAGTCGTAGGGGTTTTTACGACTATTTGATAATCGTAAGCAACCTTCCTGACCAAGCAAATTCCTGATCAAAGTAGCACTCAAATGTTGAAGAGTTTTTCCTTCGACCATTATTCTGCGATATTTTCATAGTCGTAAGACCATTTGCAAATCCTTCACCAAGTAAGTTACTTTCACTTGAAGCTGGGGGGCTAGATGACGAGGATCTAATAATCCTCATTTTATCTTTTATCTATAATTCTTATTATGGGTAAATATGATGTCACGAGACCCTGTATACCCCTTATATTTATAAGGGAGAGGCCTACCAAGTGATTGTAAGTTCTCCTACAATCACCTCCATAGTCGTAAGTCTTTCTACGACTATGTCATGATCGTAAGTCCTTCTACGACCACTACCCGGTCGTAAGTCCTTCTACGACCATTACCCAGTCGTAAGTCCTTCTACGACTATTGTCCAGTCGTAAGTTCTGCTACGACCTGTACCTAGTCGTAAGTCCTTCTACGACTATTATCTAGTCATAAGTTCTGCTACGACTTGTACCCAGTCGTAAGTCATGCTACGACTAAGTCAACCACGACCACCTTATAATCAATAAAACCTACAAGCGAGTGGGTCCAATTGATTAAGGAATCCAGACGGTCCACATGCACTATTATTCTGCACAGTAATAGTGCTTAAATACCCCATTACCTCTGAAAGATAACTGCCAAACGGCGTGAAGGAGCCACTACACCAGTAATTATTGCCATCATGTGCCCATTACTGGCTTGATTAGGCGCCTTTTCAGCAGGGGAAAACGGCTACTCCTTCACGACTATATAAAGACATCAATCAAAAGGACAAAGGGGAGGGCAAAAAAGAGCCAATCGAGGACAATCAAGGAGAAAGACAAGTACTATTCTTTGTAATAGTCTTAGTTTCTGGCTTGATTATTGATAATACAGTCAATACCACACACACACAGGAGTAGGGTTGTTATTCTCCACGGAGAAGGCCTGAACCTGTATAAAAATCCCGTGTAATCGCTCTGCGTGATTTCATCTCTAGGAGACCCCCCGAATCAAACAATCTTTACGTAAGATCGGTTCTAAAACACCGACAGTACTATTACTTATTCGAAATTTACATACATTGGTTTCCTGGATACTATCATGAAACCAAAAGACATTTTGCCTAAAGAAGACTTGGTCTTCTTTTTCTTCTTCTCTTCCTCTTCGACCAGTCTCTCCAGCTCGCTGTCAGCCTTTGAATGGCTTTCAACCTCATAGCTCGGTATGACCAAGGATTGCACGACCTCAACTGGTCGGGCTTCTTGAGGTTGTGGGAGAGCTTCCTTCACGATCTCACCTTCATTGTGGTTGAAACTGGCTTCAACCACTCGGGGGCTTGAACTTTTTTCGACCACAAGCTCTGTTGAAGAGGCAATACCCTTCACAAAAGAAGTAAAACTCTTTCAGTTCTCCTTTTCTATTTGCTTAATGAGAGCAGGAGAAGGTGAAACTGAGAATGTTTTAGTGTTATAATAAAAAGGTACCATGGCCTTTGGGTCCTTCCGTTTATGGTGCACGACCACCTCCCCTATGGTACCTTTCGTTTTAGGTGCACGACCACCTCCCCTTTCTCCTCTGAAGTTAAGACTGCTTGGGAATGACTGGTTGGGGAGGTCGGAGGAAGGGCGGAGTTTGAATTCCTATCATTCTTCTTCTTGTCTGTCGCCTTCACAAGGCGACGCCTTTTGCTCAAAGGGATTTTATCTCCCTCCTAGTCATCCTCAACAGACCCCAAATCCATATCTGAATCATTTGGGATCTCTGATACGCTAACTTGCTACAAAAAGTCACGAAATAAGGATTACTAAGTGGTGAAAACTACGTCTACTAGTCGCTAAAGATGAAACCAATAAGAATATCGATTATCTTTAGGCGCTCATTTTCTCCTCCTTGGAGACAACTGCCAAAATTTGAAGGGCCTCCTCTGTGTTCGGAGGCGCCTTCTTGTAGATGAACTTGGCCCAAGCATCAATCTCCTTCTGCAACAAATCTACAAACATAAGGATATAATCAATAAAATTGCTGAATCACAAATTGAAAGAGCTAAGTTGATTATAATCTTACCTTCTTTGTAGTCCTTGGTCGGATCTTCAACCTCCGAGTACCTCCACATGGGGTGTACTCGATTATTCAAAGGACTAATACGACGCGTGATGAAATCTTTCACAAAATGCCATCCAGTCAACCCTCCTTCAAATCGTTGATGGCTTGAATCTAGGGGCTTGATCTTCTCTGTGGATTTGCCCACAAAGAAAAGGCAGTCATCTGTGGTTACAACCTAGTAGAACCACTTGTTCCTCCACCCCGACTAGGAGGATCAGGTGTACATTGGGATGTAATCCTTCGACTTCCGATTGTGGAGTTGAATGGCGCAGTTTCCAGCTATTATACGCTGCTTTCTTATCCCGTAGTAAAACTTAAAGAGATCCAGATCTGTAGGGATCTCCAAGTATGCCTAGCAGAGGTACATGAATACACTCATAATTGTGATAGAATTGGGAACCAAGTTCACCAATTCCACCCCAAAGTGTTCGAGTACCACTGCCAAGAATGGATGCGAAGGCATCCAAAGACCGCAATCACAATAAGCTAGAAAGACTGCGGTTGTGTCCATCTCCCCTAACGACCAGTGATGACCTTTAGTGCTCGACCATTTTACCAAAAATCCGAAGGGGGTCTTCTAGGTAGCAACCAAAGCACTCATCTTCTCTACATTCATCATTGATTTCTCCCACTTCGAGATAATTTTGGCCATTTCTTCTGAAGTAATTTGGTTTGGATTTGGAAGATTTGGGAATAAAAGTCTGCAAATTTGGTTGGCGACGGAGAAAGCAAGAACTCAAAAATGTTGAAACAAATGGAGGAAAGTAAAAACACTAGGTTTAACCCCCCGACGACTATTTATGACTATATGTTTGGAATAAAAACATGGGGGAGGTCAACAGTTACAATCTCTTCTGGGAACTGCTCCCAACGGACAAAATTGTAAGAGACGGTTCACATTCTTTTTTCTTCCCACTCGGTAAACAAGAATTTTATTTTACAACTCAAGTAAAAAAACTTTTCTTGACCAAGTCAAATTCTGGACCAAAGAAATACTTGTCGAAAAAGCTTTCCTTCTAACTACAATCCTACGGCTAGATGATGAGGATATAATAATCCTCAATTAATGAAACTATTCATCTATAATATTTATTATAGATAGTGATATTCTTAATACACCTTAAATATGCCCCTGGTCAAAAATGGCTGTTACGCCAGGGAAGACTACGACCAGCTCAGGTCATAATCACCTTATGGTCGTAAGATCTACTACGACTAGGGTAACCACAATCACCCTATAGTTGATACAACCCAGAGACATGTGGGCCTTATCGACTAGTTACTATGTACACCATGCTCATTCATGCATAGCAGTCATTACACGTGATGTTTGTATTTGACATAACTGCACACAATTCTCTTTATCTCTAGCGTAACTGCATCGCAAACGTGTAGGAGAATGTTTCTCTAATAGAATCCGCAACTAACGTGCGCAATTGGCCAACCGTCCAGACATCTCCTAACGTACATCAACAGTCACCCATTCAAAAGCTATATAAGAGGTGATGCCAGGGGATAAAGGGTGATAAATTCATATTCAATTCTCTCATAAGATATTATCCTTAGTTTCAGTGGCTTGTTTCATTCTATAAACACATTTTATACAAGAACACAGGAGTAGGGTTATTATTATCTCCGGAGAAGGTCCGAACCTGTATAAAAAAGTTCATATCTCCTCTTGCATGATCTCGAGTATCGAGTTCCAAGCATTTATTTCATAAGATCGATTGTAAAATATCGACAGTAGTATTCATCGTCGATCACATGTGAATCACCATATAGGTGTGACTAACATATTGACTACACAACGTAGGCCTTTATTCCCAAGACATCACTCTCAGCGAGTGATCCAACATAAACATCACAATCCATTCTACACAATAGTTCCGATACATGAACTCATGATGGTGGACAACAACTGCCAAGTTATTAAAGCAAGGTTCAAGAAATCGGGCCTACGCGCCGATTGGGCGCCGTCTAGACACTTAGCGGTGCTCTTTCGCCGTAATTTTGACTAAGTCGGTGTGTTAAGCAGGCTGACAGTCTAGAACCAACTAGGCGGTCAGAGCCAGCTTGGCCTGCCTTGATTAGGCGGCCTGAGGTATCAACAAGGTAGGTAAAAAGGTCTGGGAGGTAGGGGTATATAAAAAATGTACCGGTGATGCCATTCAAATTTCGAATAGGAGAGAGCTACATTATCGGGTCAAGTGACCATCCGAGCAAATACACCATTTAATTCAAAATCATACTCTATGAAATACACATCTACCATGAATATCAATGCACAAGGAAAGGAAAGGTTCAGACTTTAGGGTGGAGGTTCTTTCAGAATTCAGATGACCGTTGCATTTCCGCCTGGGAGGAGGCATAACAAAACCGCCGCCTCTCTTCCTCCCCTTTTCGCTGCCGTTAGGATTCTAAAACCCTAAAAACCTCGCCATCGGCCACCGCCATGGCGGCCTCCACCGCCGCCGCCCCCACCTTCCTCCGCGAGGCCGAGATCCGCCTCCTCCGCTGCACCTTCCCGTCCCCGGCCTCCCAGCCGCCGCCCCTTTCGCCTCCCCCTCCCCACCCGCTCGGCCCCGTCGCCGCCTCCGCCCTCGCCGCCGTCGAGGCCGGCGACTACGCGGCCGCCCTCGCATCTGCCGCCCCGCACCTCCTCCACGCCTCCACCTCCACCGCCGCCCCTGACTCCGCCGCGCAGTTCTACGCCGACCTCGCCGCCGCCGCCGAGGCGTTCCTGCGGGAGGACGGCGAAGGGGCGGCGGGCGAGGGGTTCGAGTGCAGGTGCGCGGTTGTGCTCTCCGCGGCGGTGGCTGCGCTGCTTGCGTTCACGCAGCAGAACGTGACCGGGTGAGTTGCTTCCTCTGAATTGTTTTCTGGGTTTCTGTCTGTATTTCCTTTATCTTGTATGTAATTAGGGGAAACGAACTTCAGAACATGGTTGCTTGGCTTGGCAAAATATGATAATTTTTTTGAAAGCAAAATTTTTGAGGATCCTTGGTCTTTTTTCATCCACAAAAGCTTGCATTTTAGTGATGGTGCATTAGGCCATTAGAATGCAATGGTTGAATCATGCTCTATGGGGCCTCTAGACTGAAGCTATTGGAAATTTGGTTGATGTCTTGGCACACAACTTTTCAAATTTGCTAAATTCAGGGCTTCCTAAAATAAGCTGATGATCAACGGGCAAGTAAGATGTACAGCGGTACAAGTTGTTGTTCCTGTATGTTGACGGAAAATGGAAATACTATCGAGTGGCATTCTCAAGTCTGAGCATGTGACACGCCTGTTGTACACGGAGAAACATCTGGCATTGGCAGGCATAAAACTAGGAAATACAAGGGATGAATGTGGGAGAGCGAGGTGTGGGCAAGAGAATGTGGTGAAGTTATATGAAATTTGTGGCCTGTGGGAACTGTCTATGGTTTCTTGTCAGAGACATATCCTGTTCATGGGAAGGAGAAATTAGTGGAGGGTGTTACGGGGCAGGCGAAAGACATGCCCAAGAGAATGCGGTGAGCTTATATTGAACTTATGGGAACAATCTGTGGCTTCCTACACCCAAAATGAGGTGGACTGTATTACACCATACTGATCAATAAATTTCCCTAAAGTTAATTGTTTACAAACCTTATAAAATAACTAAAAAGAAAGGACCATCCATGTGTGTGCTACTTTGATATTTAGTGAACACTTGCAAGTTAGATGTTTCAATATTCTTTTAAATGTTATATCTACTGCAACAACACGTTTCTGTTAATTATGAAAGTCATGGTGGTTGTATCATAAGAAGAAAATTGTTACTTGATTTGTCTTTTTGGGATTAACTTATAACCAATCGGAATTTCTAGAGAGATGCTAATGCAGCTGCTACCGTATTTATATTTGCTTTCTATAAACTATTTGTAGGCCTTCAGGGAAGTTTTCACCTTTCCCTTCCTGGACTTCATCTTTGGATGAAGGATGGTATAGTAATCTTGGAGGCAAATGGGATGCATGGGCTTCTGATCATTTAGCTTCTTTTGGTTCCCATGTTCATGGGAAATTCTTGCTCTTGCAGGTATTTATTTGGAGGATTGCTCATTGATTTATCTGTTCATGCATTGGTATTTACTGTGTTTTTTTAGGAATTGAAATTTTCTTTCATTTTGTTTATTTAATCCACTTGCATCTCCCCTAGTCTTTCTGCAAACAGTTGATCTATGTTGAAATTGCACCTAGTTTGATAAAAAAACATTGATGGTTGGTTTCTGAGCCTTGTGAAATGACACCACCATAGTTTTTGAATGCCATGTTGGTGATGTATAGCATCCTTCACGGGCTTTTATGTAATTTTATTATCTTGGCTCACTTTACGGACTAACCATTCTAGGCAGTAGCCTGACAACCTGTCCGAATTTGTCAATTCCGAGCATATAACACCAATGAAACACACAATTAACATTGACACATTATTTTTCTAAAGACACTGGTCAGTATTGTGGTTTGAATATGTAAGAAAAGTAAAATAAAATATTGTGATTTTTATTTATAAATTGGCACATATATTACTACTTTAGTAATCTATAGTAGTATAATGTTTGGGTTTACATATGAACAGAAGGTTAACAATGTTTGTTGTTCCATATCTTGGATCAATGGATCATCTTTCCATAGAAACTGCTGATTATCATATGCACATTGTTTGTAAAACTAAAATTAGTTATGTTGTGATTGATCCTAGATGTACATGTCTAGGGCAATTATATATGAACATGTGGCACTTGCCTGTTGATGGGAGGTTAAACCTATATCGTCTGTAGATGTGATTGAGTTAGTTAAGACTTAAGACAATGCTAGCAGTTCCATATGTGGATTTGTATTGAGTCTGGGTGTCACAGATGTTATCGTGGTAACGAAGCAGCTGACATTTTACCAATTCCCTTATTTGCAACCGGAATTGGGCACAAGGCTGTGTTTGTTTCAGATGTAAGATTAGCACATAATATTCAAACTTTAAGAGGACAAATGCATGTGCCCTTGTTTTGTATTTACAGACTTGCAGTATTTCAGATTTGAGCATGCTAGTTCTTTTCTTATTCTTGTACAGTTCATTGTCTTTGCAGAACTTTTGTTCACAAGCATAAAGAGTCTGGATTCCTCTGATTGCCAGAGCGTGTCATGGTGGTTGTGTAGAATATGCATGTTCCAGCAGAACATTTTAGATGAGTTATCATCCTCTTTGTTTGATCAAGTACAAGTGTACAAGAATAAGATGTTGGCCTACTTTGGTGAACTTGAAAAGGTTTCTAGCTACTGGGGTCCTTTGTTATGTGATGGAGAAGGCTCTTATTTTGTCTCAGCTGCTTTCTTATAAGCTGGTATTGTGGAGTATAAATATGGTCGAGTTGATGCGTCAAGGTCTCTCTCTCTCTAAATTAAATAATGTATTAATGTTAAGGCTTAAAAGTTCTTAAGATATTTATCCTTTGCTTGTTTTCATGAGAACCTAAATCAATGGTACTAAACTTGCCTTAAGGCTATCATTCAAGATCACTAGAAGTAAACTAAAGAATAGTAAAGAATGTGACCGGACCTTCGTATATGTAGATTTCAAAATATGATGCCAATTATCGATATATCTAATTCCTCTCTAGTTAATATCTCTTTCATTTAGCATGGACCAAACATGATGCTCTTAAGTAATTAAAATTAGTGCGAGCTAATTAACTTTGGTAGTTTCAATAATTAGATGCTTGTTAAATGTCAATGTTGATAAAAAAAGATAATATCTTGTATGTCAAACACTCAAAACATACTATTGTTTCACTACATGCATTATTTAAGGTTCTCGTGGAAATTTAGTTAGAATGCTGGGCACACCTTGTGTAACTTGAGTTAGTACAAGAGCCAATAACTGTGAACAATTATCATTGGATGCTCTTGGGATATGTTCTAAACAAATGCTATCCATAGAAGCATAGTTGTCATGACGCCGCTAAGTCGATGACATGTCGTCCAGCTTGGCACAAGAGCGGATGACAGACGGCTCGCTCGACAGCAAAGTGGTCCGGGAGAGGGCTCAAACCGTCTCTGGGTGATCGTGGGGAAGGCTCAGCTCTGGGAACCCTAGCCGCCACGCGCTGTTGTTGCCGCCATCCTCCCCACCAGATCGACCATCACCGCCGCCACCCATCACTCCTCCCCTCTCCCGAGCCGCTTTTGCTCATCACCAGGTTTCTCTCGCTCGCTCCACGCTTTGATCTCGCCGCTCAGGCTTTGGATGTCGCCTCGCCGCCACAACAAAGTGAACTTGGTGGTGATGGGAGTTGTGGAGGGTTGGGTATGTGCATAAGAGGAGATGGAGGAGAGGATGAGGATGAGGCTACTGGAGATGGTGGCTTGTGTGTTGTACATTCTCTCTCTTGGCCCATGTAGCTCGTGAGACCTATGTAACAATGTCTATATATACCCTCTCAATTAATGAATAAGTTGCATAGTTGTGAATAGCAAAACCCTAGTCTCATCTTTTTAACATGGCATCGAGCCATCTCCAACCCTAATACCAAATCCCACCTAAACCGGCCACCATCGTGGCTCTCTCCGCCACCGTGGGCAAGGTGCCCTAAGTCGCCGGCTGCTTTGGTTCGACACCGCCGAGTGGCACCTCCTCGCGCGGCCTCCACCTCCGCTTCAGGCTCGGCCTTCTTGTCGTGCCTCGTGATCGCCACACCTTCTCCACCCGCCGGAGCTTCCTCGCCTCGCCTCGCATCGTTGCGCCTCTGAGCTCCTTGTCGCGCCGCCGAGCTCCTCGCCTCTTCGCACCTTCTCTCGATCTGCGCCGCTGGAGCTCCTCCGCTCGCTCGTTATTGCGCCTCCTCCGGATCCGCGCCGCCGAGCTCCTCTACCTCGCCGCTGCGCCGCGTCACAATTGTCGCCACCGCTCACCTCCGATCTCGATCTTCGCCGAGCTCGTCGCCGGAGGTCGCCGCTCTTCGGATTTGCGCTCAGAGCGACCTCGTCTTCATCTCGGGTCCAGCAATCTTTCGCCGTGCTTCGAGCTCCTTGTCGCGCCTCGCATTGTCGCACCTTCTCCACCGCCGCAGCCTTCCTCGCCTAGCCTCTCGTGATCGTCGCGCTCGAGCTCCTTGTCGCGCCACCGAGCTCCTTTGCCTCTTCGCCTCCTCTGGATCTGCGCCGGCCGAGCTACTCCGCTCGTCCGTCGCTGCGCCTCCTCCGGATCTGCGTGGCCGAGATCCTCCGCCTCATCGCCGCGCCTCCGTCAATTGTCGCCACCACCTCACCTCCGGATCTCCGGATTTGCGACGAGCTCGTCACCGGGAGGTCGCCGCCTCTTCGGATTTGTGCCCCGTAGCAGCCTTGTCTTCATCTCGGGTCCAGCAATGCCCGACCGTCCTCGACGACTGTGCTCGAGCCACCTCGTCTTCATCTCGACGCCTATGCTCGAGCCAATTCGTCTTCATCTCATCGCGCCTTCATCTCGACGCCTGTGCTCATCTTCTGCTCTTGATGACGGTGCTGCTCCTCTTGGTATTGTTTGCCTCTTGTGATTGTAATGCTATTGCTCCTCTCTGTGATGGTACTGCTCCTGTTGGTTTTGCTTGCCCTCTTGTGATGGTACTACTACTGTTCCTTTCTATCTACTGTTGACTGCTTGCTTCCTGTGATACTCTACTACTGTTGATTGCTTGCTGTAGTGTGTTGTGGTCCATCAAGATGTCAAAATCTAACTCAATGTTTGGGGGCAGTTCATCTCTCGTGTTCATAGACTTAAAGCTCGATGGGTTGAATTACTGAGCACGAGCTTTCTTAGTCAAGACTACTATTAGGGGTTATGGTTTGGCCTCTCATTTGACTGACGATCCTCCTGACCCAAAGAAGGTTGTTGTTGAAGTTGTAAAGGCTTGGCAGAAAGAGGACGATCGTTTCATGACTGGCCTTATTCTGAGTTTTGATATTTCTTCGAGGATGAGTGTTGAGTATCATACTTCAACCAAGTAGATGTGGACATGCTTTGAGAAGAGATATGTTCAGTCTAGTGGTGCTCTTCGCTTCACATTGCTTAAAGACCTTCATAGTATTTAGCAGCAGTAGGATCAGACAGTGGAGGAGTATTACAGTGCTTTCACTCATATCACTAGCCACTGCTTGCCAGTCTTGTGTTGCCAATGATGAGTATGCTCAGCCAGAGGTAAAAACCTAGCCGGTAACCGGTTTACCGGCGGTAAAAAAAAACCGGCCGTAATTTTTTTGATTTCAAATTTGAATTTTTGATTCCATAATGTCCTTCCTCAGTTGGTTTAGGCATTGTTACGCTAGATTATCTAGTGAAACATTGGTTTTTAGTATATTTAGCACTTATAATATACAAAAGAGCCTTTGATGCTCTTTGGATGCTCCATCCTGTCATGGTGGTTTTGGACAACATCCTGTCATGGTGGTTTTGGACAACAGCACATGCTATTGCCTCCCTCTTACATAGTGAATTGCTAATCAATGGACCAAAATGCTCATAGCCAAAAATATCTTGAGAGCTTTAGAGATAAGGCAAGGGCATAGCGATCATTAACCAGCGTGAGGACCCCGTTTTATTAAGCTTGCAATGCTTAGTCACCAATTGACCCTAGCATCACCAACAAAATAATTCATGTCTTCGAGATATGTATACATCCCAGAAATGCAGTATACACACCCCTTTACAAAATTCATGCATCAATTCCATTCAAGACATAGAACCAAAGCAACACTTGACAAATCAAAAGACACATAGTAGAGTTATTACAAAAGGGAGGCCGACCGGCCAAAAGACATACAATTAAATAATTAGACAGTGGAAGCGAAATGCCATAAGATGGTGATAAACAAAAGAGCCAATTAGTGTGCCTTTACCCACAAGGCAACCAACCGGATCGCCAAGCTAGTCGTCAAACCCACAGCACATCTCACAAAAGTGAGGTCCTTCGGGCTCACCTTCTCTGCAACAAATAGTTAAGCAAAGCAAATGAGTACAAAAATTGTACTCCGCAAGACTTACGTGTAGAGTAACAGACCTATACATAGCTACATGCAAGCTTATTTAAGTGGAGGCTGTACGTTTCATTTTCAGCACAAAGTAGTCTTTATTTGCAATAATGTAGTACCTTTAAAAGCAAGTTTACAATCTGTTTTTATTGTTCAAATAACAGTAAATGACAACATAATAATAAAAAATAGATGACAACATCCGAAGAAGTACCCAATAGTCACCACAACAATAGCATGAATTACCCATTCATACCACCCATGTCAAGTTTTAATTAAAGGTTGTAGTCTAACTCTTGGAAGACCTCCCCAAGCGTGTCCATATAACCTAGGACGAGGCTATTCGAATAGTTGAATCCTGCAGAGGTGTACCAATGCACCCACACGTCAGACCGCCTTTTTGCCAAGTTATGAAGCACACTTCCTTAGGTATGCCGGCACGGCTAAGTCCTACGAGACATTTCCAATGGATGATGCTAATTACGAGCCGCAACCCATGAAGAGAAGGATACATTAGCCAGCTTATAGCCGATCTGCTAATGCTCCCCTCCTATCACAACACAATTTTTCTTTTAAACACCCACCAACCAAATTTCATAATTAACATCTCCCAAAGTACTTAGTCAAGAGAGGTCCCATATCCTCTCGCGTGGTTAGCACGCAAAATTGCTTGGTTTAGTGTAACAAGATGTTTCGGTCCTTGTTGACTTAGGCACCATTCCATTCATACCAAAAGATCACACCAACATTCCAAGATGCCCAAGTCCAAATCGTTCTCATTTCCGCTTTTGACTTTACAAATTAACAAAGCACAAGTGTCTTTGGACATAATGGAATAATAATTAGATTTGTGTGATCGAGATCATCGACTAAGTCGATGACTACCCAAAACTACCGATAGCTAAGCATGTCTCAAAGAATATTAACTCAGAATCTACTAAGTGACAAGAGCTCATCCAATGAACTCAAATCACATCAAATAACCTAGGCTCAGGTAGTAGAGGAATATCATTTACCTACAGATTATGCAACTATAGGATCGACTAATCAAACCATAATTTAACAACAAAATAGCAATGCATACATACAAGTTGCAAACAAGATATTAGGCTTGAAAAATAATAGGATTAATATGATCAAACTGCTTGCCTTGCTGAAGTTACTCGTTAAGTTGCTGAGGATCACTCTTGTTAGCAATGTGCGCGTCGGAACCTAACGAAAGAAGTCGAAAGTACAATAAGAATGAATAATACCGAAAAGACCCAAAAATTCAAAGTCATCCAAAAATCATGAAAAATTCACAGATGGTAGAGCATGATTTTAGGTGAATTTAGCACAAGTTATGATAGTTTGAAAGTTAGTTTTTCCAGAAAATCCAAATAAATTAGAATCTGTCACTGTTCACTGTATCTAAAACTTTCGCGAAATTTTCTGGAGTAGTGGTGGACATAAGGATTACAAAAATGGATAGAGAACATTATTATATGACCAAAATAATTTGGTTCACCTTATTTGGATTTTTTATGAATTAGTTATGAATTTTCAAAGTTAATTAGTTATGAATTTTCAAAGTTATTAGCAATTTATAATGTATTAATAATTCAATTTTGGAGCACTCTCCACAAAATATGTTTTTTGAGATAGTGACAAGGTGAAAACCTATTTTATAATAAAGTTAATTAAAAATGAAAAATAACAAAAGTGGTTTCACTGTTTTTGGAGTTAAAGTGAATTAGTTATGCATTTTTGAAGTTAATTGTATTTTTCAGTTAACAAATAGATCATTTCGGGATTTTAATTGTATTGAAATACTTTTCTTACCGACCCCATTCTACCCACCGCCTCTTACATGCGGGACCCCCGGTCAATGGTTGACTGGGTCAACTTTGACCTAGCCCCGCCGAGAAATGACGTCGAAAGCGTACTTCGGAAATGCGCCTTCTGATAACAAAAACATACTATCGGTTTCAGTGTATAAGGAATACGTTTTCCACAAGGGAAAACATACTGCACAATTTTACTCTACACTTAATCGGCAAAGGGGCCCACATGTCATAACTACAGCAAATCATTTAATGCGCTAACCCCTGATTTCCGATAGTGATCACGACATTAATTACTAATCAATACCCTAATTACTTTGCCATAGTAACTGTCGGTTTTTCGACAAAAACAGGCCGTGGGTCCGCTTGCTTTGCCGGTGGCTCACGGCGTTGCGCACCAAGGCGCATGGCTGATGGCGCTAAAATGGAACCGGCATGCGAGGTGAACCTATCGATGGCGGTGTCTTGGCGGAGCTGGTCTCGCGGCGATCAGAGACGACGAGCGGCGCTACACCGTGGGGACGAAATGGCACTAGCTGCGAGGGGTGGAGTTGGGACGGAAACAGCGTGAGCCTGAGCATAAGGGAGGTGATTGGGTCTTACCGGAGTGCCCAGGAGGTTCACGGTGGCGGCGACCTGGAGTAGACGAGAGAGCTAGTGAGTGGTTGGGGAACGTACAGGGAGGTACGAGGATGCTCACTGAGGAGAGAATCGAGCCTGGGCTTGTTGGAGAAGATGCGGCTTTATCTACTCAAACTCAGTGCATTAGATCCTTCTGATCCACCTTGAGTTTGAAGGGGGTGTTAAGAGTGTTGTAGATGTTATGAATCGTGTAGATAATTGAAGAGGCCTAAAGGGCAATATATATAGGGTACAGATAAGGATATGTTAGAGATAGATTCTATCTCTAACATATCTCGAACACCCCCCCTCAAATGCAAGGCGTATGCAATAGCATTGCATTTGAAAATGGTTGATACTAAAATATGAAAAATCCAAAGTCCGAGTTTTGATAATGTCGTCGTAGCATGCAGCTCTTGGAAAATCTGTCGAGTATCAAAAGATCTCCCATCCAATGTCATGCGACGGCTCATAAAGCACAAGGTGAAGGAGCGAAGTTGACCGCGGTAACAGGTCGAAGAAGATGATGAAACCGACATGAATAGAGAGAGCTGTCAAATCAAGTCGAATAGGAATAGGTGGAAGCATGACGGCACAGATCGTAGCCCAAGACGGCAAGCGCATACGGCACAAGAAGCACAACGAATGCACAAGGCAAAAGAAGCGCAATGCAATGCACAAGAAGCAAACAGAGGCGCAGCAAGTAAGAAGCGCTACGCAATGTACAAGAAGTACAACGAAGACGCAGTGTGGAAGAAGCGTGGCGGCCTTGTAAGCTTGGCATGGTAGATCTGCAGCGGCTCAAAGAAAATAGCAGCGGGAGCGGTGGCTGCTGCCATGCAATAGACAATTCCCATGCTTCTATGACTGACAATAAATTTGTGGACTCGCATGGCTTAGACGAACTAAAAAAATTGAGTGCTACGGACTTGAATGGACGCAACGGAAGCAACGACACAAAACAGGAAAAACCTAAAAATAATTAGCAGAACTCGCAGCAACAAAGACTCGATCTTCACCAACGAGAAGCTTCGACACCCCAATAGGCACGTCTCAACCGGGATACAACCAAGGCATCCCAACCATCCTCCTCGTGATGATACAACCGAGGCATCCCAAACATCCTCCTTCTCGTGATAGCAGCAACCCAAGACCCACCCGTGCCACTAGAGGGAAGACAACACCCACCAGTGTGCTTCGAGGGAGATGCCTCCCCCTCCCTCCCCCTCCGCTCTCGCAACGCTAGACAGAAAGAGAGCCGGCGTTGGAGAAGGCAGGAGCATCGGAGAAGGCAGGAGCGTTTGGCTCGGTGACGAGCTCAGCGGCGCTTGGCGGCTCAAGAGGAAGGACCGCCGGCGACGAAGTCGGCTGACGAGCGCACCATCCTCGCCTCGACTGAAATGACCCTCCTCTGCCTCTAAGATCGAAGCGATGACGCGCGGACGTGAGCATGTGGGACGCACCGAGGCGCCGAGGCGAGCCGAAGCAATGCAAGGGAGGCCTGGGGCCCCGGATCCGAGCGGAGATGGAGCAGGGGAGGCCCGGTGCGCCGGAAGGAGGCGCAGCTTCGGGGTGAGCTCGGCAGATCCGGGCGGACAAGAGGCAGAGGAAGCGGCGGCTGCAGATCTAGTAATCCATCCTCATCGGATCCAATGCCGTGGCGCGGCTTGGCGATCGGATCCGCGGCGGCGGCTCGGGAGGCCAGGTGGCGGAGGACGAGGACTCGGTGGCAGCAAGTTGGTCCTCGTTGGATCCGAGCGGCGTCGACAGGGGTGCTTCTTCTACGCTGTCGCCGACTTGGCCGAGGGACGCGGGGCCTTGTCGCCCCCTGGTGACGCTTGCGTGGCCCGACCACCTCCGCCGTCCGCCTTTCGCCATCGCCAACGAGGCTCGCGGCTAGATCGCCAACCCGATCTACGGCCCCGCTGGCCGCTCGATACCCGACGGCAAAGCACGAAGCGGCGACGGCGGTTGGGATGGCCGCCTCGGAGTGAAGATGGCTCTCCCGGCAGCTGGCGGCGCCGGGCCGAGGCGGCGCAGGTAAGAAACTCTTAACCCTAACCAAAGCTCTGATACCATGTTATGAATCGTGTATATAATTGAAGAGGCCCAAAGGGCAATATATATAGGGTACATATAAGGATATGTTAGAGATAGATTGTATCTCTAACATATCTCTAACACCTTATCTCTAACATATCTCTAACATTAGATTCTCTCTCTCTCGGCCCATGTGGCCCGTGTAGACCATGAGGCTTATATAACAATGTCTATATATACCCTCTGAATTAATGAATAAGCTGTACAGTTGTGAATAACAAAACCCTAGTCTCATCTTTCTAATAGCCTGATGGTATTAGGGCACATGAGGAGTGGATGACTTAGATGAGCTTTTGGGCTTTAGTGGGGTTGTGGGTTGAGTGGGTAGTGGGCTAGTGGCCCATCTCTCATTTATTCTCTATTCTTTTCTTTTTTTATATGGGTGCTATACTGCTATATGTACTGATTAGGCTAATTTAAGTCATCGTCTAATCCTCGCCATGGCGCCTGCCTAGGTGCCTTGTGTCCTGGCGCCCAGAGGTCGCCGCTACCTGCCAGAGTGCCGTGACAACGCTGCATAGAAGCATCTTTCATGATTGTTAAATAGCATTATTTTACTGTGTTAGTAGATGTTGCAGGAGCCTGATTTACATTCATCGGGCACTGTAACTTCTGCTAATTTGGCGGACCTATATACTGAATGCTGGTGAGAGCATAAAACCTGTAGCCAATCTGAGCATAGTACTGTCTTAATTATTTTGGTGTGGGTATTTTCATAGGTTGCATCTGGCTAGTGCTCAAGAAACATGTGGGCTGCATCTCTCTCTCACAGGGATTCTTGGCTTTCGAACAATACACCAGGTGGATTATACCGCACCTATTGGCCCTCGCTCTTTCTGTTCTGTATATCAAAATTTTCAGAGCTGGGTTGATAGGGGCATAATTTCTTTTTGCAAAGAATGATATTTAAATGTATGTCTTGACCTATAACCTCTTTAGTGTGATTATTCGAAGGTGTTGTTTAAGAAAATGAGAAAATTATGATGTATCTTTCTCTCAGTGGTACTTCATTTATATCATTTGTCTTGCTGTTGCATAACATAAAGAGAGCCATTATCCTTGAAAAAAAATGAAGCGGATCATCCCTTGGTACAGGTGGATGCGAAGTTCCAAATGGTACTTGTTGCGAAGACCAGTAATCCAGCAGCTGATGTGGGACTAGCAACAGAACTCACAGGAGCTCAGAATGATGTCGCGGCTTTGAAAAATGCAAGGAGCTCTGTTCCTGGTGGAAGTGATGAATTTTGTGACATACTAAGAATGCCAAGACTAGTGCAAAATGGGAATGATTTGAGCAGTGAAAGTATTACCGATCCAAGCACAAAAATATCACTAACGGCTATCCAGCAGGCTGCAGTACTTGCACAATGTTTACATGTGAGCCGAAGGAGTCGGAGTGATGAAATGTCTGGTATGTCCATATTTTCATTTCTTGTGGACACTTTTGAGAAACTTTGGTGCTATTTTAAACATGGCTAAGACATTTATTATAGTATTATAATATTACATAAATGATTGGTATCTCAAATTTTCTTCTTCCCATTTTTCAAATATGGTACCGGGCAACAAAGATGGCTGATTTTGCAATAATTGCTAAAATCATTGGATTAAGCATTATGTGGAGTTTCTGCTTGTAGTTGTCTGATATGGTTTTTTTCATATATATACATGGAAATATAATAGCTCATTTACTAATGACATTTAATTTGTTCTGCATATTTGAAGGCATTGAAAAGTCTCAATGAGCAGAAACTGCCTTTTATTGTTAAAGAAATGTATATCATAGTTTGGCATGCCATTTATTTGTTATTTCTAAAATTTAGAACACAGAACTACCTTGCACACATCAGCAAATACATCTTCCGGCACTCAGATATTTCATTTGTGAAAGTTTATTTGATTTTAAAATTAATTTGGCTATATTTAATACTATATCCCAATATTTATATCTTCAAATAATCATTTTCCACGTTATGCGTTAAGTGGATGGAACTTCAGCATATATCATTCAAATGATTATCTGTTATTCATTCATTTTGTTATACATATATTGATATATAAGTTCTTTGGTATTTTTTACACAGGGTGGGAGATGGCACCATACATAGAGGCAATTGATTCTCAGGACGAGTCATACTTTGTGGTATGGTTTTAATTGCATCATATTACGTTGCTGGAAACATGTGCAGCCTAATCCTACTCGTGTACATAAATACGAAAAGGGTTGTTTCCAAAATTTGGAGCTAATCTTATCTGTGTGCTGGAGGTTTTTGCTCCGTATGCTTAAATCATGTTTAGACCATCGTCTACTCAACTAAAGTTTTTTTTCTTCTGAAAAGCATATTTAACAATGATTGCCTTGTGAGGCTTATAGTTAGTTCAATAATTGTGTTTTGTCTCATTTCAGGTCAGGAGCTTGTGTGATATTCTCCGTATTAGGTGGGAGTGCACCCGCAGTCGGACTAAGCAGCGGGCAGTAGTAATGATGGAGAATTTGGTAAGTGTAATTGTTATTTACTGCAATATTAATTTGGTAAGTGCATCAAATATGTCCATCAGATCTCTGGCCGTTTACAAGGACTTAACGGCCGTTATTTAGAACACTGGAAAGAGCCCACTTGTAAGAACCTACAAGTTGTTTTTTGGAGGAGAACCGATAAGTTGTGTTTTAGGATCTATTTTTGTAATTTGTTTACCATTGTTGTATGTTGGATCTTAGAAACTTTGTTTTAGGTCTAATTGATGTATTCATTGTTAATAAGAATTGGTTAGATCCCATTTCAGAGAAGTTTGGGCAAAGTGTCTGTCTGTCTGTCTGCTTTCAGTGTATATTTCTACTAATATGCAAATTTGGTGCATTCCTTAGGTTGAAGATGTTGGCAAAGAATTCTCTGTGGCTGCACAAAGAGCTAAATTGGTTTTTGGAGTTCATATGCCAACTCTCCCTGCGTTAAGGAAGTATGTATTGATGTTCGTAAGCCTTCTTCTTGCCTTTTTTCGGCAACACTAATATGACTTGTTTTGCTTCTTATTAACTCAGAGAATATGGTGAACTTTTGATAAGTTGTGGTCTAGTTGGAGAAGCACTGGATATTTTCAAAGATCTCGAATTTTGGGATAATTTAATCTATTGCTATCGGTATGCATTTCCAGTTGAAATACAGGCGGCATATTTTCAGTTGATTTTTTTTTTGGGTGTGATAAGTTAAGTTTTGTTCTTTGGCAGATTATTAGGTTAAGTTGCTGATGCAGTTAGTCTAATAAATGCTCGGCTCTCTATTACACCCAATGACCCGAGGTTATGGTAGGTAAATTATTTTGTACTTATTTGTGTGAGATGTTCTAAATTATATTTAAGATGGTATGCCGGTTTATTTGTCATTATGTTCTTTAGCAATTTTGCTACGATTTAAGCAATTTTGTAGCATTTGCAATACTTTGGGGTCTCCCACTACAAACAAATTCCAAGTGACTGTGGGATATGTGCTTGTATATTATGCATTTTTTCAAATAAACATTTCCTACCGTCCATCACTCATCATCAGTGTTACCAGCACTCGGACACCAGTGTCCGATTCCGACATGGATTCGGGTGTCCGATTCGGCAAACTCTAGAAAATAGGATTATGGGATTCGCCTAATATAAATATATTTTGTCATTAAAACAATAAGAAATAAAAATTTATAGGCAAGATTATGAGAATGCATTCAAGATTCAAGACTAGGCATTTGACTGAACAATAACAAAGCAAGAAAGCAATGATATACTCACAGTGAATAACTGAATACTGAATAGTGAATAGCAGATTTAGATTATCTCGTTCATTATTTGACATCCATAGAAAGTCAGAAATACCAAAATATTGTTCATTCTTTCATCTTCCAAGCATATAACTTTCTATTTCTAAATATCTAATATGCAAACTAAAAGGAACTAGTAAACTGTAATATGTGAGAACCAAATGTAATTTCTAAACAGAAATGACCTCCAAAATGAACTAGCAACAACCATATTCCAAGTTCTCACGTAGTCATGCCCAACTGTCCAAGCCAAAAAGTAGCAGCAGCCAAAAGGAACTGACATAAACCAAACCAAGGAAATATCAAACTCAAAACTTTCAAGTCAAACAGTGGTATAAGTGTAATAACACTCCAGCGGTAGTGTAATAACATGATGTTTTTGTGCAGAAAACGAGCGTGATAACATGGTTGAATCACACTAGATCAGTAATAACCGAAGTAGAAGCGATCTGACTAGCATTTTTACTTAGTAGCAAACCAACTTATCATCACCACCAAATATTCATTCCAATGTACTCGTACACTTATATATTAGGGCCCACATGTATGAGAGATTCAAGTGATGGTCTACACATGGGTCAAGATAATTAGATTACTTGCAAAGTGGAGACAAGACAACATGAACAATTTATTTTATATTTTGCATTAAATCACTGTGGCATCTGATAACTTTTGACTAGTGTGCCACCTGAAAGGATACAGGTAGATTACACTTGCTGATAATTCAAAAATTTACCACGTAAACCAGGAAGATATGCAAGCAAGAGATCATAGATCGTTACCACTAGACGCGCAATACAGCGGAAGAAGAGTTGTAGTAGTATGATCCAACATCGAGCGCGTCGATGTAGTGGTCGTAGTCATAGCCGATCGTCTAACTCCTCTGCACCGATCCTCTCCCACAACAACCTATCACATTCCTTGTGTAGGTCGTGGATTGTTCCCAATTAGCGCAATAGCAACCACAGCAGCGCCTCTATGGTATCCACACATCTAGTGGTGGAATGCCGTACACCGGTGTGCTAGCACTAACGCGCATAGTAGAGCCTTCGGGAATATGGTGGCAAGCGTTTCGGTGGAGCAACTCTTACGTACCAACAACCCAATTTATCCCCTTATAAAGAGCCCATAATATATCCTATCCGAGCTTGTTTGTTCCAACTTGTTAAAGTGTGTGACCATGTAGGTTCATGTTTTATCATTGCGACCAAGGTTATTAAGTCGTCGCCTAAGCGGTAAGGCGCTACCGGGGGGTCAAGGTATCGCCCTGCCTTGCCGCGCATGCGTATGGCGTCCGCCTCAAGTGTAAGGCGTCGCTAAGGTGTCACTCAAGCAGAGAAAGGTGTCAGGAAGGCCTGAGGTGACGCTTTGACCGGCTGGCCTGGGCTGGCCATCGCCAAAGCATGAGGAGCTCGTGTTGGCTTGACCCGACCCGAGCCCGCAAGAGAGAAGGGGAAAGAGGACATGGCGAAGAGCTGAAGACTCACCCTGAACCCTAGGTGGCGGCGTCGCCCTCTCCAGCCTTTCCCCGTCACCCATCGCCCAGCAAGGTAGCATCGCGCCGTCACGGCCGCCCTCTCGCAGCCCCATCCGTCGCGCCAGAAGGTACACCCCTCCTCTCCCCTCCTCTCTGCTCTGTTTCTGAATGGAGATTGAAAGGAAAGACAGGATAGAAAGATGAGCTTCGAGTCTTGCTCTGTTTCTGAATGGAGGCAGCAGCAGCTAGCACAACAGCTAGTAGCACATGGAGAAGACAGAGAGCCTGTAGCTTCTCTTCTTTTTTTATTTGAAAGTAGTAGCATGGAGAAGATAGAGAGTGCAACTTTAGAGTTGTTTATTACTTATTCTCTTCCTTTTGTTTTATTTGAAAGTAGTAGCACACTAGCTACTAGCTAGTGACTTCCAAAGAACTAGCACAAGAGCACAAGAGATAGTGACTTCCACTTGCTCGCAGTTGAGATTTTTGTGCACAGAAGCCCTTTCATTTGCCATGTTGCTAGTCAGTCGCTAGTCGGTCGCTGACCTAGGATACCTTATTTGGAATACAATTAAGGTATCCTAACTCTGCACTAATCCGTAGCGCCTTAGGATGTGGTAAAGTGTAGCTTTGCCTCGCACCATAGCGCTTAAAAGGGGTGTGTGGGGGGGGGTCGCCTCGTCTCACCTTACCGCCTTAATAACCATGGTTGCGACTCGGAAACTCCTTTCTATCCACGAGTCGTTAGCGGTTCCTAGCAGGACATAACGATTCCCTAAACACACATAAATATTATATTGGACGAACCTTATGCAATATGATTTACGACTAGGTCCTTATTACTTACGACCAGCTCGTATCTTCATATGACCAGTTCATATTTAGTCACGATCAGTTCGTAATTCCTTACGACTAGTTCGCTGACCAATTAGTGATCATATTCGACCGGGCCATACCATCAGATCTCCATACGACTACCAGATTCGGTCGAATCAATGACTCGCTGCGATTCTCCTTTGCCTAACGATATCTGGTTGAACTCCAGGTGGGATAATTGTCATCAATGGACTGTTCAATACTTTCTTGTTCTCGTGATGGATAACTTCATTTGGTCGACTCTTCAACCACTAGTAGCACGACCATGCATTTTCTTTATCCAATTATATCGAGTGGTCTAGACATTTCTCCGGTTTTGTTAGGACAGGCAAATTCCATATTCGACCAGTCACATCCTTTCACATGTTTCATTCTATACCAAAAAGCTACCTTTATAAATTCACAGTTACAGAGTAGCGTTTGGCAACCTCTATGTTTACTATTACACATGTAGGAAACTATGCTGATCTCAGGTATAAGGATTATACATCATCATTGCTTGAAACCAATTGATGACATAAAATCATAACAATCTCAATAGTGTCTTAAGGTGGGTCAATCCAACGCCATGTTCTCTAACATGTGTTCACATTATTGATTTGATATCCCTATATCCATTACCGGTAAAACATGATCATCAATCAATACATGTGCTTGTCAATAAGTCACACGTGTTCCGACCAGTGACATCCGACTAGGGATATATTTAGAATGACATCATATAACTTAAAAGAGCTTCACCAACAAATCATATACTTGTTAATCTTTATAAATGATAATTCATCCGAGGAAGAAAATAACATTTATTTTATAACTAATAAACATAGACGTGATATAATCATCTATATGGTTGCCTCTAGGGCATCACTAACAGTCTTCCACTTGCACTAGAGTCAAATCATTCAAGTATCTAATACCCATAGCTATTGTGTGAACCTCATGCTTTGTCAAGGGATCAACAATATTCAAGTCCGTGTGCACTTTGCATATCTTCACATCACCTGTTTCAACATTCTCAAGAATAATGTGATATCGTCGAAGTATGTGTTTGAACTTTTGATGCGATCTAAACTTCTTAGCTTGTCCAATGGCTCCACTATTATAACAATTGAGAACTATTGGACTGGAAGCACTCTCTCATGTGGTGTTGAAGGACACTGACTCTTGTTAGGACTAATTCCATGTGACATGGGCAAGAAACCCTTTTTGTAATCTTGCATGTTGAACCGTTTCAACACCTTGTCAATGTACATATCGTGGCTTAATTCAATTAACCTATTAGATCTATCCCTATAGATCCTTGTGCCTAAATTATATGCTGCATCTCCAAAATCTTTCATAGAGAAACTATTTCTTAATGAAGTTTTAACAGATTGAAACATAAGAATATCATTTTTGACCGGTAATATATCATCCATATATAAGATCAGAAAAACAAGTTTGCTCCTACCAACCTTCTTGTAAACAAAAGGTTCTTCTTCATTCTTGATGAAGTCAAACACTTCATCAAAACAAATATTCCAACTCTGAGATGTTTGCTTTAATCCATAGATGGATTTCTGAAGCTTGCATATCTTTCTAGCTTCCTGTGGATTGACAGAACCCTCAGGTTGTGTCATGTACACATTCTCACTTAGGTTTATATTTAGAAAAGCTGTTCCATTTGTCAAATCTCCTAATCGAAATGTGCATCAATAGCTAGAATGATTCAAATAGACTTGAGCATAGCGACAGGCGAGGTCTCATCATAATCAACAATTGGAATTTGTTTGAAACCCTTTGCCACCAGTTGCGCCTTATGAATGTGAGCATTTCCACCCATATCTATCTTTTTCTTAAAAATCCATTTGCACTCGATGGTTTTAACATCAGGTGGATCGACCAAGGTCCAAACTTGATTGTCATACATGGATTTTATCTTAGATCTCACGGCTTCAAGCAATGACTCAGAGGCTGGGCCCATCATCGCCTCGTTATAAGTCTTAGGCTCATCATTATTCAATAATAAAATATCATGCCCATATCTTATATCATATCCAGTGAGCTCTCCAAATTGCTTCCTCTATGAGCATCTCGGACTCTCATTGGTGCTTCCCTGACCTTCCTTTATCTCTCTTTTCTCTCAGGCTACCTCCTCCGCGCTGAAGCGCCGCCGTTGCCCATTAACGGCGTCAGGCTTCTTTTGACCTTCTATGAACACCTTCTTCGACCACCTCGGCCATTCCCCACCGTCAACAAGAGCACAATAAGTTTTCTGGAGGTCCCTTGAACGTTTTCCCCCAGTTCTTGTTGAGCTCCTCGCCTTACAGCGTGCCGTCACCCTGCATGTTGCGTCGCCGCCGCGTTTGGACCTCGCTGTTGTTGAAGATGAAGACCCTGGTCCCCGCGTCTACCACCTTGCGTCACATAAAGCCAGGAGGACCGATCCGGCACCAGCTTGCCCTGGGAAGGCCTCTGTGTTGAGCGCCGATGGCACCGCAGCATGCTCGCCTCTCTTCTCGCCCCGCTCCGGCCGAGCCTCCAACCACTGCAGTTGGCGAGATTAACACCGAAAGGTAGCCCGTGGCCTCTTCGTCCCATTTTGCTACTCCCCGAGCTCCTTCCGACCACAGTGTGCGGTCGAACCTTCTTCCGACCACGTCATACGATCGAACCTCCTTTTCAACTAGGTCTACGACCATGGCTACGACCAGGTCTGAGACCATGGCCACGATCAAATTCACGACTAGGTACTCATGTAGTCGAAGCAACCTTCCGATCAGGTAGTCGAAACCTCCTTCCGACCACTTGTAGTCGAAACCTCCTGTCGACCAGGTAGTCGAAACCTCCTTCCGACCACCTGTAGTCGCGGCCTCCTTTCGACCAGGAAGTCGAAGTCTCCTTCCAACCACCTGTAGTCGAAGCCTCCTTCCGACCAGGTAGTCGAAACAGTTTCGACTCGAAACCTCCTTCTGACCACCTGTAGTCGAAGCGCCCTTCCGACCTGGTAGTCGAAACCTCCTTCCGACCACGTGTAGTCGAACCTCCTTCCGACCACGAGTAGTCGAACCTCTTTCTGACCACGTTTAGTCAAACATCCTTCCGACCGTGTGAAGTTGAATGAACAATATTCAAAACGAATAAGACTAAGCCAAAGAATACTCAAACGAATAGTACTCGAAGAAAGCAAGACTGCTTAACAGCTTCTCAAAACCTAATTATTAGATTTTCTCTTCCGGCAGAAATGGTTTAGGTTATAACTTTCACATTCGAATTCCAAATCGAATAATTTTTGTTGCTAAATTCATATTAAATCATAATCTACCTTTTGTATTAATTTCATAATTTTTGAAAACTTTTGGAATTTTGGTGTTTTCGCTTTGTCGGTACTTATCGCTAGATGACGATGATTCGGGAGTGCAACGGAGATGATCATGTGACTGTCCAATGTACCAGCAAACAAATGCAAGCACTCATTCCGTTGATGCATGTTGATCCTAATACATAAAGAACTATTATCTTATTTTGCAACTGTATGTATGCATGTTTTATTCGACAAATTATGTTTGCGATTAGAGGTAGTTAATCCTATTGAATGAATTCCCTAAAATTGTTCATCCCCTGCCACTAGCCTAAGTTAATAATTTTGCTGGTGGATTAGAGCCCAGAGGATGTTATATGGTCTATTTATGTTTATTCGGTACCAAGCTTCGCAATGCTTAGCTTCCGGTAGATTGGGCGGTTGTCGATTTTGTCGATGACCTTGATCATCATTAAGCATTTTTATTATGTTATATCTAGCACTCTGTGCTATTATATTTGGAAACTAAAAATGAAAAGAAAACGACCGAAAATCTTGTTCCACCGGACCAAGCACTATTGTGTGCATCCACATAAGGGACATATGAGAGCGCACTTGACTTGGTACTTTGGCGTCTGTTAGCTCGGAGTCGCAGGTGGTGGTTGTTAGGAGAAAAATGTTATATTATTAACGATAATATGCGGCTGAGTCCTTTTAAGTTCCCTCACTCGAGGGGCATCGGCAGTTGCTACGGCTGGGCTGATGTGGGTCCTCCGTGGGAGCCCTGTCTGCACACACAAGGGCGGTTCACAGAGGGTTTTACCCATGCGGATGGCTCTTAGCTTATACATCTCATTGGAAAGCGTCTCGTAGGACTTAGTTTTGCTAGCATACCTTCGAAAGTGTGCTTTATCCGGTGGCAAAAGGAGCGGTCTAACATGTGGGTAAAGTTGTACACCCCTGCAGGGTTTAATATATTAGAATAGCCAAGTCCTTGGTTATGGACACACTTGTGGAGATCTTTCAAGAGTTAGACTCAACATTTTGGAATTTTAAAATTAAAACCTGATCGGGTAGTATTGAGAGTGGTTCTCATGCTATGTTTGTGTGCTATAGGGGCAGCCACCTGTAGATGTTATGTTGATGTCTTGTTGTAAGGATAATTCATCCATCACATTAGTGGGCCCGTTTTGTAGAAGATTCGTGTACATGTCCAAAAAATACAGTTATGCTCATAAAAGACTATAATGCCCCTCGTTTGTACTCATAGGTTAGCTATTTCACTGAAGGGTATTCCCGTCATTTGTACAGGCCCAAGAGCCTATATATACCCCATGTATCCCTCATTCAAGGGGGGGCTCTCTTGAGCAATTTATGAAAGCAAGGCATCAGGTGAGCCTCCGGGAGGAACCCTCGAACCCCGTGAGGCCACCGACAGGAGTAGGCGGTCCTCTCGCATCCCGAACTCAGTATAAACCATCGTGTCATTCTCGCTCTCGTGGACGACGGCCCGTAGCACGGCTGACGTCCGCCCTCTCACTCGTGTTCGGTTTTTACACCAACAACATTGGCGCCGTCCGTGGGGACGTAGCTAATCGACAGAAGGCTATGGCTCCTACCAAGAAGTACTCTAAGTCCACAAGGCCTCCTCCGCCTGCAGCATAAGGAGTCCGCGGATGACCGGTCTGTTCCTCGGAAAAACCCAAGGCGTGGGTTATCTTCGGAAATCGGGGATGTTCATCCCGAATGCATAACATCTTACGCCATCTCGGCCGCCAAGCATCCCCACCCCATCGCACAACCGACATGGTGTCCGCCCGAGGCAAGGGCCCGGCGTCGCCAAGCTCGTGGCCGCCCATAGCTTCGGGGCTCGACGCTAATTGCAAAGCAATGGTGGAGGCAACCGCAAGGCAGTGTGGACTACATGATGGCCACATATCGCACCCAGCCGCCTCAAAGACGCCTCTCCCGCTCCCACCACCACCTTCTGCTCAGTGGCCACCGACCCGGCCGCGCGGGGGATTTTCCTCTGAGGACCAGGGGGACATCCTTACATCCTCCCTCCACTCGCCCACGTGGCGGTAATGAACGGGGCTCCTTAATGGCCGTTGCACGCACCAAACCCTGGATCGGGAGGAGCTCAGTCCATTCCATTACAATTCATCCCGTCACCTCAGCCTCCGAGGCCTGAGTTCATCCTTGAATGGCGCCGCGACCTCTTCAACCGCTCACTGGGCAGATGCGATCCAGATCCGAGATGGTGAACCAGCTCCCACCAGTTAGTACAAGGGTCCATCCACAAGGTGCTACATGGCCAGGGGCGACTAGGGAGCACGCGGGACCAAAAGACATTCCTCCTCCTGTGCCCCCTCCTGCACCTTCAGGTGGGCAAACCATTCCACCTGTCATGGCCCAAGTGCGCTCACTAAGTCGTAATGATTCACATCAAGGCGGCTGTGGCCAAGGGGGTCAAAAGAGCATGCACTCTGCAGGCACTAGGCATGTCCTAGTGCCACCAATCGGATTCCCTGGGGAGTGTGGTCGCCACCACCGTGAAGAAATGGATCTTGAATCCATGATCTCCTACGGATCGTCTTTGCAGATCGACGCGGCTCTCCACCCGCCAATGCGCCTGCATCATGGACGCCATCGACAGGCATCTAGCTCCTCCAGTTCGGGAGAGCACCGTCATCGCCGTCGTCGCACCGCGCGATCACCATCACCTTTGCGCGAAGGGATAGGGGCATCTCGGAGACTGGGAACCCTCTCGGCCGAGACATTTGCAAAACTCCTTTCCATCCCAAATTCCGCCAACCTAACCTCGGGCCTTCCGATGGAGACTCTGACCGCATGCAGTTCCTGGAAGTGTACTCCACGACGATTTGGGCTGGGGGAGGTGGAGAAGTAGAGATGTGCAACTGCCTCCCGCTATTCCTCTCCGGAACGACGCGTTCTTGGTTCTTCAACCAAAAGAAAGGCTCCATCTATTCTTGGGACCAACTAAGAGAAGAGTTCAGCGCGAATTTCCAAGGAAGCTACAAGCGCCCCATGCTCCCTAACCAACTCTTTACTGTCAAGCAGCAGAAGGGTGAATCCACAAGAGACTTCCTTAAGCGCTTTGCTAAAGTGCGAAGCCAAGTGGCAGATGCTCCATATTCCACCGTTATCAATGCATGCAAGGAAGGGCTACTTCCGGTAGAACTCAATCGCGCCCTTGGGAGAGATCCCCCGAGGACGACCCACGACCTCTTTGAGGTTGCGAAAAAATATGCACGGGGAGAAGATGATATAGCCAAGAAGGGATTTCGCCCGAAGGATGGAAGCGTCTCTCCGGGAAGGAAGTCAAGAGGCTCCTCCTGGAAGAGGGCAGGACGGAGGGATCACTCCGGTGGTGGACGCCACGCAGAACACGGGGCAACCCCACCAGAGGACCCAAGAAGAAATCAAGGCCTAAAGCCCATCGAAGGGGCGCCCGATGAAGGCCGCAACGAAGAAGGAGCAACCCTAATCGTGAGACGGCGCCGTGTGCCTACCACAAGATGCGCGGCATGAGACGAACGAGTGCCGCTTAATACGCCACCAAGTGGCAAAACTCCAAAACGCTGCCCTGCCGCGCTAAGCATCGCCACCACATCCCACTACCGCAGGCGATGCCCTTAAGGCAATTCCGCGCCCAAAGACAAGCCCCCGTGATCTCCCGGCAAAGACTCGCAAGATGTCGAGCATGAGCTCCTTTCCAAGCACCGCAAAGGCAAGTAAACATCATAATAGGGGTTCGGCCTCGTGCATGCGCCAAAACGCAAACTAAGGAGTACGCCGAGAGGTCAACGCTGTGGGGTGGTTCTCAAAGTGTATCTCCCAAATGGGCAAGCATTCCCTTAGCTTCACAAATGATGACGAAAAGGATTAAGGTGCCCTCATGATGACGCCTCTTAGTAACAACCACAATATCCAATTGCGAGGTCTCTCGATCCTCATCGACGGAGGAGCTCGCAGATATACTCTACCTACGCGGCGCCAAGGAACCGTGGAATCACCGGGGCTATCATCATGGCATTTTGTCGCCGTCCGACGCTCTCTCACCGGCTTTGTACCGGGAAAATCCATTCAACCCCTTGGGAGGATTGAACTTCTCATGACGTTCGGAACACAGGAGAATCACCGCACGTATAGCAGTTCGATGTCGCTGACATCGAGTCCCCATTCAATGCTATCATGGAAGGGCAACTCTCAACCTGCGCAGCCGTCCATCAAAACTACTTGTGCTTAAAGATACCAGCCTTCGGGTCATCTCGTGAGGTAATCAAGACTTAGCTCGCCGTCTATACGACAAAGCAGCAACCAGCGCGATATCAACTTTCTTGGGGCTAAAGAGTCGAAGGAAGGAACACGCTCGCCTCTCTCACCAGAGCACGCCATGAACGTACCCCCCCCAGCGAGATGTTGTCTTAAGCCTCGTTCAGAGAGGGACCTGCATGAAGTACAATTCTTCGGCCAAGACGACAAGCGGTCTCTCAGAATCGGGGTCGATCTCCTGGGCAAAATGGAGAAAGAGCTCGTGGAGTTCTTAAAGTCCAACACTGACGTGTTCGCTTGGACACCATCAGACATGACAGGTGTCCCTCGGGAGGTGATCCAGCATCACCTCGCAGTGAGACCTGGTTGTCCTCCAGTGAAGCAAAAGCTCCGAAAACTCTCTCCCGAGCGATGCCAGGCCATTAAGGATGAAATTGACAAGCTCTCAAAGGCCGGCCTTGTTCGGGAGGTTTGTCATCCAGAATGGCTAGCCAATCCTGTTTTGGTAAAAAAGTCTAACGGCAAGTGGCGCATGTGCATCGACTTCACCGACCTCAACAAGGCATGCCCAAAGGATGACTATCCACTCCCGCGCATCGACCAACTCGTTGATTCCACAGCTGGATGCGGGTTGATGAGTTTTTTGGATGCATACTTCGGATATCATCGGGTCCATATGGCGAAAAAAGATGAGGAAAAAAACAAGCTTCATTACCCCTGTAGGTGCCTTCTGCTACCTGCGCATGCCCTTCGGGTTGAAGAATGCCGGAGCCACCTTCCAACGTCTCGTCTGCCTCATCCTTAAAGACCACTTGGTCGCAATGTGGAGGTTTATGTCGACGACGCCGTCGTAAAAAGCATTCAAGCCGTCACATATTGAAGATCTCCGAGAGACATTCGTCAACCTTCGCAAATTCGTGTCAAACCAACCCGAGAAATGCGCCGAGTAAAAGGGGAAAACTCCTAGGGTTATTGGTCTCACAGAGGGGCATCGAAGCAAATCCTGAAAAGATCCGCGCGATCCTAGACATGGAACCACCCCGGTCCACCAAGGACGCCCAATACCATGGGTCGCATGGTCGCGCTTTGACGCTTCGCCACGCTCGCAGAAGGGCCTCCCTTCTTCAAGATACTCAGAGGCTTGAAGGCTTCCTATGGACCCTCGAAGCCCGTAAGGCCTTCAAGACCTAAAAGCCTACTTGGCGCCCCCTGCTCTCACAAGTCCAAGATCGAGATGTACTACTCTGCACTCACGCAACCCCGCCGCAGTTGAGCGCCGCCCTAGTCAAGGAGAAGGAATTCAACACCTAGTATATTATGTCAGCGAAGCCCTGGCAGGCGCAAAGACAAGGTACACAGAGATAGAAAAAATATGCTATGCTATACTCATGGCCTCAAGAAAGCTTCACTACTTCTTCGGGACATTCTATCACCATTCCAACAAGCTACCCTCAATGAGGTGATGGGGAACAAAGAGGCCACAGGAAGAATAGCAAATGGGCCATGGAACTAGCACCTTTCTCCTCGTGCTCGGGAGGACTCTATCAAATCTCGTGTCCTCGTCGATTTTGTGGTTGAATGGGCTACGCCCCACCGATCATGAAGCGCCAACAAGGTACTCGATCGCCCTAGCAAGCAATCGGACATTATACTCGATGGCTCCAAGCGCTTGTCGAGGGTGCAGGGTAGTCTTGGTGAGCCCTAAGGAAGGCACTCGAGCACGCTGCTCACTTATCCTTCACCCCACAAACAATATGGCGAGTATGAAGTATTGCTCTTAGGCCTACGCCTCGCTAAGGCCATGGGGTCCCGCCTCCTCATCTTAGGGATTCCCGCTGGTCGCCAATCAAATGGATAAAACATATCGCTGCCTCGATCAAAAGATGGCCAAATACTTGGACAAAGTAAGGAAAATGGAATACCACTTTGACGACTCAAGTTCATCTGATCCCCTGTGGAGATAATCATCGAGGCACTCGTTCGCTCGGCCGCAGCTCGTGAACCCCTTCCTCCGTTTTCTTTGAAGCATCGAGCATGCGTCCGATCATGAACTACCTCCGAGGTCAACGACTTCACCCCGCCTCCCTCCCGGATGACTCCTATCATCAAGTGCATGCAGGGAGAGGAGGAGCCTGAGGATGCAGTAATGACCCGTAGGCTACTCTCCAAAGCCAAGGCTTATGTGATTATTGAAGGAAAGCTTTACAAACGCGGAGCATCCGCCCTTCTCAAGTGTGTCACAAGAGAAGAAGGCATCACTTCTCCTTGATGTGCATGAGGGCCTCTGTGGTTCTCACATTGCGCCAAGGGCAACCGCGGCCAAAACACTTCGGCAGGGCTTCTATTGGCCCACGATGGTGCAAGATGCCCTCGACGTCCTCAGGAAATGCGAGGGGTGCCAAAGGATGGCACCAACTACAACGCCTCCGCTAATCCCCTTCGCACTATACCAATCACCTGGCCATTTGCCCGATGGGGAATGGACCTGATTGGGCCATTCCCACCAGGCAAGGGAGGCTACAAGCATGTTGTGGTATCAGTGGACTACTTCACCAAGTGGGTGGAGGCGGAACCCCTGGCCTCCATCACATCTCGCTCAAAGCGTGAAGTTCTTTGGAAGAATATCGTGTGTCGATCGGGGTTCCCAAGGAACTCACAAAGGGACAACCAGACTAATTTGATGCCTCCTCCTTCAGAGATTTCGCAGCCCATTGGGACCACCTCTTCTTCAGACGGTGGCTCATCCAAAACCAACTGGCCGTGGAAAGAGCTAATGGATTAATTTCGCAAGGCATACGACGTCGCCTAGAGGCAAGTGCCTCTGCGAGGAACCCGGGCAGAGGAGCCTCGGTGTCCTATGGGATTGCACACGACCCCGGCCGGCCACGTGGAGGACTCCGTTGTCCTCAGATACGGGCGTAAGCCGCCCTTCTCACGAGATCCACCATCGCTCCCCCGGTGGAAATGCTTTCGGGTCATCACCCACTAACTTTGCCCAAAACGAGGACAACCACAGGATTGAGGTAGACTTCATTGAGGAAATCCGTGATCAAGCCCTCCTAAGCAATTAGGTGAAGGAACGCGCTTCCTCCTCGGCGACCTTGTACTCAAAAAGGTCACCACCCAACGGCTCAAGGGAAACTTCACCCTGCTGGAAGGACCCTACCCGCCTCCTCGCCCTGGGTCAGCGCTACAGCACTTGCTACCCGAAGGCAAGCAATCAAGCATGCATGGAATGCTAATAAGCTCCGCAAGTTTTACGCTTAAGACTCTATTGTATGCCCTCTGTGGTACCTATCAATATGTAAACACCATCTTGCTCAATGCAATGAAGACATGAGATTCAAGAGTGATCCCTCCATTTATGTAATTATGACACGATTTCGGGGTAATCCCTTAACACGCACTGTTATGGATAGGCATGTTTTGTGTATGTCTTCCCAAATACATGCTTATCTAAGAATTGAAATGTTTGCTTTCTAACACGCTGTCGTTAGAAGGCCGCTTTCTAATGTCCCCATTGTTAGAGGTTACACCATTTCAGAAATCATCTAATTAACATACCTGCTCCTAACACGCTGCTGTTAAGGGGCTATCCTTACTTGCTAATCTCCTAAGTCCCGCCTAAGACACTCAAGCTATCGTTAACCCTCACCTTACGAAGGGTGCCACCTCACGGTGCATAGGGGCGCGACTCTCGTGGTCTCCCTAACAAAAGACCAAAGCGCTAAGGCCCGCTGCCTCCGCTATGGCGCTATGCGCCTTCTCGACCCAGTACGCAAGTGACGGCTGGGCCTAGCGCCCGAGTCTATGGATGTGCTAAGGATTAGTCCCCTTAACCTCCAGCTATACGAACGACCGGTCACTCGCTTTGCTCCAAAGCAAGAGAAGGCTAACCATGCATAACATAATTCGTGATCCACTCTGAACGCTTACCTACTTAATAAAACACTCATGCAAACTCATAACCTTTACAGGCCTTGAAAGATATCCCTTCTCAGTAGGCACGAAAGCGTACCCTTATTACATTTGGTATACCCAAAGGCCTATGGAAAAGAACAGAAAGAATGGGAGAAGGTAGAGCAATGGAAAAGAGCCAGAGAGAGAAGATATTTCACTTGCCTTGGATTCCACGGGCGGCTGCCATCTGAGCATTGCTAGTATTGCATTAAATAACCTCTACTGTTCACACGAAGGCACTCCCAGTGGGCTCACATGGAAAAAGAAATGCCTTGGATTCTCCCATAAGCCACCTCAACATGTCCCTTGCATTAAATGGCCACTGTTATATGCGGGCCTCATCTCAAAAGGACATCACTTGCATTACTTTGAAAAAGCTGCTGGTCTGCCAACCTCGACAAAGCTACTAGCACCTCACGCAAAGAAAAGAAGGACGCGAAGACCGAGTCTTGGTAGAGGGACACCGAGACCCACCAACCCTGTCCTGGGGAACTCTTCTACAATATCAACATGTGCACGAAAAGCATGATTCAAGACTACCCCTTTTTGCGTTTCTCCCGAAAGGCCAAGGGGCAAGGGGGCTAGTGTTGTAAGGATAATTCATCCATCACATTAGTGGGCCCGTTTTGTAGAAGATTCGTGTACATGTCCAAGAAATACAGTTATGCTCGTAAAAGACTATAATGCCCCTCTTTTGTACTCATAGGTTAGCTATTTCACTGAAGGGTATTCCCGTCATTTATACAGGCCTAAGAGCCTATATATACCCCATGTATCCCTCATTCAAGGGGGGGGGCTCTCTTGAGCAATTTATGAAAGCAAGGCATCAGTGAGCCTCCGAGGAACCTCGAACCCCTTAGGCCACCGACAGAGTAGGCGGTTCTCTGCACTCGAACCTCAGATAAACCATTAAGGCTATTCTCGCCTCGTGGACGACGGCCCGTAGCACGGCCGACGTCCGCCCTCTCACTCGTGTTCAGTTTTTACACCAACAACATGTCTAATGTTAATTACTCGTTGTTAGCTTGTTATTTGAAGTATTAAAAACATTTGCTAAACTTGCAATTTGAATCTACTACTTGTATTCAATTGAAATATTGCTTTGTGCTGAATATGTACCCTGTAGCCTTCTCCTTTGAGTAGAGCTTTTATGTAGCTATGTATAGGCTTGATAAAGTCTTGTGGAGTACATTCGTGTACTCACTATTTGCTTTTATTTACTAATCTGGACAGCAGTGTGAGATCAAATTGGGTAAGGAAAGATTGCGCAGAAACATCGATTTGCTATGGTTTGAATCCAGTCGGTTGCCCTGCTGGTTATGGTAAGCCATTGGGACTTTATTTATGATTAATGCATATTTTTATTTCAGTTATTCACTGTTTTCCGCCTTGTACTTGATATTTATCTTGTTATTTGGCTGGTCGACCCTTTTGTATAAAACTGAACCTTGTAAGTTTAATATGTTGTAAATCCTAAAGTTTCGACATTGTAAGAACTTGGGTATGGAATGATATTGATGTTTGTGATGGTGTATGTGTATCGCTTCTTGGGAGGTGGATAATACACCGAGAGCGGAAATTTAATTTGTGATGGTAGGACCAATTGGAGGGTTAAATATTACAAGTTAAATCGCTTGGGTTCACAAGGTTGGTATCGTAGTCAGCCGATCAGAGGTTGCCGTAGCAATGGATGTTGTTCGGATTTTTGTTTTGTAAAGAGTATTTTCAAACTAGGAAAGGTTTGGTAAAAATGCAAGTGATATATTTCTTTTCTTTCTTACCCTACCTAGAATCTGATTCTTACCTCATAATTCATTTAATTTGTGCAAAATAATTTTTCTCGCATTGCTCGCTCTCGCTTCCAATGTTAGATACGCTAATTAGTCCTCAGTGAAGAGCATCGCGAAAGGACTAGAAGACGATGCCTAGCTACGATATTAGGATTAAATTATGGTTTATTCTTAAAATATATGCACCCTAATGATATTACTTAATTTGTAGACGTTGGATTTTGTAATCATTTGCTCTCTTTATACCAAGTAGTTACGACGCTTACTAAGTGGCATGTATAGCAACCAGAGTAAAAACCTACCGATTAGCTGTGATAACCTGCTTTTCCGGCTTGCCTTGAGAGAAAAACTAGCGGAAATCTTTTAAATTCAAATTCAAATTCAAATTTTTGACTCCATAATGCACTTCCTAAGTTGGTTTAGGCATTGTTATGCTAGATTATGTATTGAAACATTAGTTTTTTTAGTATATTTAGCACTATTAAAACATAAAGGAGCCTTCGATGCTCCAAAGCAGAAAAAGTCCACAGAATCGCCTTAATGGCAGACGGAGAAAAACCGGTTGGTTTCTTTCCGTTTTAGCAAATTCAAATTTCAATTTTTGAATTTCGGCTGGTTTTTAACAAATTCAAGCGAATTTCATTCAAATTGTTTTCGGATTTCCAGATTCTACCGGTTACTGCATCGCCCACCACCGGATTTGCACCGGCAGACGTTTTTCTATCCTCGCCCAAAGTCTAAACAGTCCATGAGGGCAGCATCATCCTGTGTTGGACAGCAGCACATGGAGCCTGTCTTCGTCTTCTCTCCTCCCTCTTGCTTTCCCCCCTCTTGCTCCCTCCTCCTCGAGCAAAGAAGCAGCAAGAAGCAATGCAAGAACAAGGAAGCAAAATGCAAAGCAAGAAGAATAAAGAAAAGCAGCAGCAAGAATGAGTTCGATCAGCAAGCAAGCAAGGACAAGAGCAACAGCAGCTAGACGCTGGTGAGTTTCTCCATGAGCTAGTGTTATTTCTATCTATGAGAAGTTAACTAGTGATGGACATCCTAGGTAGATGAGTTGGTCTATTATTAAGATTACCCCTAACAAGGTCCAACTATGAACAAGCATGTCTCTGAAACATATATTCAGAATGTGGTATCTTGTATAAATCAATCTTGACCTAACAAAACACAATGTGGTATGGATTATTATAGGTGATGACTCCTAAATCTATCAATGTTTGGGAGCATGGAGAGGGATTAGAGGTGCTGGTGGGAAGTGTAGATATTGTAACCTTACGAAATTAGGCGAAGGTATCACCCGCCTAAAAAAACATCTTGCTGGGAAACACAGTGATGTTATTGCTTGAAGTGAGGTTCCGGTGGAAGTCCGAAGGCTCATGTTGGTAAGTCTTGAAGAAGCGAAGGCAAGAAAGAAATCTATTAGAGATGAACGATTGCGAATGGAGCAAGCCGCAAGAGAGCCTGTAGCTCGTGGTCCATCATCTCAAGATTTCCTCGATGATGAGGAAATGCAAATGGAATGGGCTCGCCGAGAGTCGTTAGAGGTACACTAGCTCCAACAAAGGGCAAAAGCCAGGGGTGCGATGTTTGAATATGGTGGTGGCAGTGGAAGTGGTACGACAAGTGGAAGTGGAAGTGACAGAGGAAGTGGTACAGGAAGCAATGACATTTCTAGGATGTTTGGTAGGTCACAGTCTAAGGGAGGTGATTACGATATTTTGCGCAGTCGGGCACCCATCCAACCTCGCATTGATACAACACTTCGTGGAGAAGCAAAGTCAAAACTTGAAAAAATTTGTCTAAGTGGTTCCATACTAATGACATTGTTGGAGTTAAGGCAGAGTGTCCTTATTGTCGTGCCATCATCATAGAGACATAAGAACTTGGGTAGACGCTCGTCACCAAGAGGGCATGAAATCGATAGGACATATCTTGATACTAACGAACAAGAGGTAAAGGAGTATGTACCACAGTTCAAAGATGGCTAGGATATATATGGAGTCTGTATCATGTGTGATTCATGGACAGGACCTGCACAAATTAGTATCATTAACTTTATGTTGTACTGCAATGGAAGAATGTTTTTCCGTAAGTCAGTAAATGCAACTAGTGACATACAAAATGTTGACCTTTTGTATCGTGAGATTTGTAAAGTTGTGGAAGAAGTTGGAGTTAAACATGTTATGCGATTGTGACTGACAATGGTTCAAACTACAAGAAAGCATATCAACTGGTAATTGAAGAGTATCCAACTTTAGTGTGGCAGCCATGTGCAGTGCACACCGTCAACCTCATGTTGAAGGATATTGGCCAGTTCGAGGAGGTTGATGCAGTTGTCAAGGCGGCTAAGAGGATTTGTTTGCCTTATACAACCACCACCTCCATAATGAAATGCGACAAAGAAATTGGAGGAGAGATAGTTCGTCCAAACGCCACAAGGTTTGGAACAATATTTATTTTCTTGAAAAGTTTTTGGGATAGAAAAGCAAAGTTCATGAAGTGGATGGTATCAAATGTGTGGAACTCAAACCGTTTGAGCACAACCGAGGAAGGAGAATACATGTATTCCTCGCTCACAAGTAGACAATGGTGGTCTAATATGGATTGGGTCATTAAATCATGTAACCGATTTATCGACTAAGATATGTAGACCAAATAGAAACCCGCAACAATGGCCTAATGGTTGGAAAAATATATGATCTCAATTTTGAACTTCAAGACATATTGAAAGATGATAAGGCTACCTATGATCGATTACAAAGCTTATTAATAGATAAATTGCAATGATGAAGGACCAAACATATATAGTTCCGTAAGTAGATTGTTTCTAAATCCAAACACATCACATATATTTGTTGTATTTTTCTCTAATATTCTAAGCGTGTTTGGTTGGACAACATCGCTGTCTTAACCCGCAGAGTCAAGAACTTTATATAGTTTGGGAAGAATCCACTCTTGTCGCTTTCTAATAATAGCAATTCAAAGAATAGCCGATACACTACGATGAGGCAAAGTGCACTTAGGCGTAGTTAGGATTATATCATAATCGATTTAGGTTTATTTGCTTCAAATGAGGCTTACATTAGTGCAAATCGTCATAATCGCAGTATGTTGTTATGAACTTATATATACATAGAAAATGAACCGTCACTATGAGTTTAATATAATTTTCATGTTACTTGTAGCTACATGGTGGATGATGTTTGCAAGGCATACCAACACTAACAAAATATGCGTTAGGATTGTCTCACAATGTGTTTCTCCAATGGATGTGAACGTAATTGAAACACATTTGCATTAGTGCATACACAATTGAGGAACCGCCTTGATACAAGAAACCGCATAAGCTCGATATGTCTACTAGAATCTAAGGCTACAATTGCAAGAGTATGAGACTACGAATGAAGATAGCGATGTAGATCCTTTTGGCGATCTAATTAATACCACTATGTACGATGTGATAGAACCCAATCCATGAGTGGCTTGATAGCTCCATGATACAATCTGAGCCCCTATTAGATGAGGAAGGTGAGCCTCCCATGCCATCCACAATTGTAGTTGATGCCATCCTCAAGAGGAATTGGATAAAACACTAGATGATGAACCGCTGAAGCAATGGACGCCGAGATGCTAACATATTACCTTCTGGTGATTATTCCTATTTTTTAGACATCTCTTCTGATCCTACTAGCCATTACGGTCTTGTATCCTTAAATAACAATGTCAGAATGGTTTACCAAAGAAGGGACTCGAATATTACTAACAAATTTATAATCATTGGCTTTAATATACCCATGAAACACACACTTGAGATCAATACAAAGCTCACCTAGCTCAATTTGAAGGACTTGTACTCTATGACAACAATGACTACATTGCACAACCTTCGCGTTTCTCGATAATGTATTGGTATGAATTACCACTCTATTATTATTTTTAGTATGCTAGTCAAGTTATCATTCATTATCATTAACTTATATTTTTATTATTTTACATGCTTAAGAACACTTTGAGAGTACTGCCCTAGAGAGTGAAGCTAACAGGGAGGACTTTTTATGTACAAGTTGAAAAACTTTCTAATTAATATTCGCATTATTCCACATTTCAAATTGCTAATTACCAATTTTTTCTATTTTCCGGTTTTCCGGTTTTTCATCCGGTTTTTTCGATTCCCGACCAGTAACTGGACCGATTACCGGTTTCGAAAAAACCGCAGTTCAAAATGTGGTTTTCAAAATTTGACTGGTTTTTCCGATAACCGGCCGCTAGCCGGGATTCCTGTTGGATCCGGTTTTTTGATCCTTGATAGCAACTATATCGGAAAACTATTTGTGGTTCGTCGTATCTCATTTTGGTGATTTTGGAATGATTTGTACATGCTAGAGTTAAATTGCATACCCGTTGCCCGTTTTCTCTCATTTTTCTCATTCTTTCCTCACCTCATCTTTTATGCATTAAAATGTTTAATGGGGGTAGAGGACCTTTTTTGCACATAAAAGGGGTAGAAGATACCCCAAATTACTTGCTAGGCATCGTGATCCTTATACTTTGATCATGCATATAGTTTCTAAATTAAATCATGCATGTCGTGTTACTCAAGTTGTATAAATCATGAAGCATGGGTAGTAGTTCATCTTAGTGATCAAAGTATGAAAATGACTAAACATGTAAAGTATAAATTGAAATTGCCTTTAAATTTCTTTAGCTTAAAATTGTTAACCAATTTGGAAATTAACAACTTGCCGTGCTCATATATCCTTGCATGAGTTTAATTTTTTGAATGTCAAGGATAATATAGCATGATGAGCTAGATTGTTATGGAGTTAAAAGAACATGCTTGTCTTTTAATGAATGAGAAGTGAACTTATTATAATATGATATGAGAGTTGCTCATTTTAGTCTTGCTTAACTGAAAGTGTTTTAAATCATACTAGGTTTGCTTATGTAGTCAATTGCTCTTTATGTCATTAACTACTTTTCATGTATGTGTGAAGTTTAAGATGATAATACTAGTATGTGTAGGTCTTATTGAATGTTTATTCAAATTGTTAAATTAATTGTTTGATTGGTCCTAGAACTTCTTGTTGTCATCGAATATGATGCTCACCTAGCAAAAATGAATTTGTCTTGCATTTTGATTGGATCATGTAAGCATGCATGTGAAAGTTTGCACTCACTAATCCAACCTAAATTTGTCATAAAGTTGAATTCATATATGCATCTTTTCATGCATTCATCCAATGCATTCCTTTCCAAGCCTGGCCAAATAGAACTAGTGAAGGTGGGGTTAAGTTGAGACTACCATAAACCTTGCTTTATCTTCTCTCGCACAACATTCCGATGTTGATGCAAGATTACCACTTGCTGCACCTTCCGCTCTATCGATCGATGCCTCTTTCTACGACTAATTGAGTCGTGGTCTTTGATACTACCGTAAGACAATGTGAAGCTTGATATGTCAAGTGATTTTGAATCAAGAAAGGAAAGGTTAAAGAATGCAATGAGAAGGAAAATGTGTCAACAACATCTAAGTTACTTAGTCGAGTTTTCGTGACTACT